>JAFMOC010000231.1:532500-570000 GCA_019802505.1 Corydoras sp. C115
GTGTGTTCAGTGTGTGTGTGTGTGTGTTCAGTGTGTGTGTTCAGTGTGTGTTCAGTGTGTGTGTGTTCAGTGTGTGTGTGTGTGTGTTCAGTGTGTGTGTTCAGTGTGTGTTCAGTGTGTGTGTGTTCAGTGTGTGTGTGTGTGTGTTCAGTGTGTGTGTTCAGTGTGTGTGTGTTCAGTGTGTGTGTGTTCAGTGTGTGTGTGTTCAGTGTGTGTGTTGTGTGTGTGTGTTCAGTGTGTGTGTGTGTGTGTGTTCAGTGTGTGTGTGTGTTCAGTGTGTGTGTGTGTGTGTTCAGTGTGTGTGTGTGTGTGTGTTCAGTGTGTGTGTTCAGTGTGTGTGTGTGTTCAGTGTGTGTGTGTGTGTGTGTGTTCAGTGTGTGTGTTCAGTGTGTGTGTTCAGTGTGTGTGTTCAGTGTGTGTGTGTTCAGTGTGTGTGTGTTCAGTGTGTGTGTTCAGTGTGTGTGTGTGTGTGTGTGTTCAGTGTGTGTGTGTGTGTGTTCAGTGTGTGTGTGTGTGTGTTCAGTGTGTGTTCAGTGTGTGTGTGTGTTCAGTGTGTGTGTGTTCAGTGTTTGTGTTGTGTGTGTGTGTGTGTGTGTGTGTGTTCAATGTGTGTGTGTGTGTGTGTGTGTGTTCAGTGTGTGTTCAGTGTGTGTGTGTTCAGTGTGTGTTCAGTGTGTGTGTGTTCAGTGTGTGTGTGTTCAGTGTGTGTTCAGTGTGTGTGTGTTCAGTGTGTGTGTGTTCAGTGTGTGTGTGTGTGTGTTCAGTGTGTGTGTTCAGTGTGTGTTCAGTGTGTGTGTGTTCAGTGTGTGTGTGTGTGTGTGTTCAGTGTGTGTGTTCAGTGTGTGTTCAGTGTGTGTGTGTTCAGTGTGTGTGTGTGTGTGTTCAGTGTGTGTGTTCAGTGTGTGTGTGTTCAGTGTGTGTGTGTTCAGTGTGTGTGTTGTGTGTGTGTGTTCAGTGTGTGTGTGTGTGTGTGTTCAGTGTGTGTGTTCAGTGTGTGTGTGTTCAGTGTGTGTGTGTTCAGTGTGTGTGTGTGTGTGTGTTCAGTGTGTGTGTGTGTTCAGTGTGTGTGTGTGTGTGTTCAGTGTGTGTGTGTTTAGTGTGTGTGTTGTGTGTGTGTGTGTTCTGCGCGCAGTGTGTACTCAGACACATTCAGGTTTCTTCAGAACGTCTGTATCTCTTTGATGTCGGCCGCGGGTTCCGTGTTCCGCGTTCCGTGTTCCGTGTTCCGCGGCGGCGCTCGGATGTCGGCTGCACCCGGAGATTAGCGTACAGAGTGTCACTCATCCGGATCCTATCCCGTCCCTCTCTGAAGCCCAGCGCGATGTTCTTCAGACGGCGGCAGCTGCGAGGCAGCCAACATCAGAGACGCCCAACTGAAGAGAACGTCAGGGTTTGACAGGTCGCCCCCCCCCCCCCCCCGTTCCCGCCCCGTTCCCCCCCCGTTCCCGTCCCCCTCCATCACTCTCAGGTGACATGTCTTAAAGACGTGGTGAGGGGGGGGGCGCTTTGGTTCCGAGTTGTGAAGCTCCGTGTTCTATGTTCCGAAAACAAGAAGCCGCTTCGGTTCTCCACCTCCACCTCCACCTCCACGCGCTCAGCACCCTCCACCACCTGCATCTCCATCTGCTCATCAGCAGACCCACAATGCACCTGGATTTGTAGTGCCCTTGCCCCCTGTGCCAGATCTAGTGCACTTGGTTGGGTGTGGGTTCCACGCGTGATGACATCATGGCCCGGTCCTCTGTGTGTGCAGGTGATGAGTGGTACCTCTGCCGTCTGCTGATCCGCCCCGCGGGGGCGCCGGACCTGCGCTGGACCATGTTCCCCCAACCGTATCTCACCACGGTGCGCCCCGATGCCCCCCCGGGCTCCGTGGTGTACAGACTACAGACGGGACAGGCTGCAGGAGCGCCGGAGTTCCTCCTGCTGGATGGTAAGGGTTACTGCACATCTGTTTAGAACAGAACCTCCACCAGAGAGAGAGAGAGAGAGGGATGGATGATGGAGAGATGGATGGAGAAATTGAGAGATAGGTGGAGAGATGTTTGGTTGGTTGGTTGGTTGGTTGGTGGAGAGATTTTTGGTTGGTTGGTGGAGAGATGGATGGAGGGATGTATGGTTGGTTGGTTGGTTGGTTGGTGGAGAGATGGTTGGTGGAGAGATGCATGGTTGGTTGGTTGGTGGAGAGATGCATGGTTGGTTGGTTGGTTGGTTGGTGGAGAGATTTTTGGTTGGTTGGTTGGTGGAGAGATTTCTGGTTGGTTGGTGGGTGGAGAGATTTTTGGTTGGTTGGTTGGTTGGTTGGTGGAGAGATTTTTGGTTGGTTGGTTGGTGGAGAGATGTTTGGTTGGTTGGTTGGTTGGTGGAGAGATGTTTGGTTGGTTGGTTGGTGGAGAGATTTTTGGTTGGTTGGTTGGTTGGTGGAGAGATTTTTGGTTGGTTGGTTGGTTGGTTGGTGGAGAGATTTTTGGTTGGTTGGTTGGTTGGTGGAGAGATGTTTGGTTGGTTGGTTGGTGGAGAGATTTCTGGTTGGTTGGTGGGTGGAGAGATTTTTGGTTGGTTGGTTGGTTGGTTGGTGGAGAGATGTTTGGTTGGTTGGTTGGTTGGTTGGTGGAGAGATGTTTGGTTGGTTGGTTGGTGGAGAGATGTTTGGTTGGTTGGTTGGTTGGTTGGTGGAGAGATGTTTGGTTGGTTGGTTGGTGGAGAGATGTTTGGTTGGTTGGTTGGTGGAGAGATGTATGGTTGGTTGGTTGGTGGAGAGATGTATGGTTGGTTGGTTGGTTGGTGGAGAGATTTTTGGTTGGTTGGTTGGTGGAGAGATGTATGGTTGGTTGGTTGGTTGGTGGAGAGATATTTGGTTGGTTGGTTGGTGGAGAGATGTATGGTTGGTTGGTTGGTGGAGAGATATTTGGTTGGTTGGTTGGTTGGTGGAGAGATGTTTGGTTGGTTGGTTGGTGGAGAGATGTATGGTTGGTTGGTTGGTTGGTGGAGAGATATTTGGTTGGTTGGTTGGTGGAGAGATGTTTGGTTGGTTGGTTGGTGGAGAGATGTATGGTTGGTTGGTTGGTGGAGAGATGTTTGGTTGGTTGGTTGGTGGAGAGATGTTTGGTTGGTTGGTGGAGAGATTTTTGGTTGGTTGGTTGGTTGGTTGGTTGGTGGAGAGATATTTGGTTGGTTGGTTGGTGGAGAGATGTTTGGTTGGTTGGTTGGTGGAGAGATGTTTGGTTGGTTGGTTGGTGGAGAGATTTTTGGTTGGTTGGTTGGTTGGTGGAGAGATATTTGGTTGGTTGGTTGGTGGAGAGATGTTTGGTTGGTTGGTTGGTGGAGAGATTTCTGGTTGGTTGGTTGGTTGGTTGGTGGAGAGATTTTTGGTTGGTTGGTTGGTTGGTGGAGAGATGTTTGGTTGGTTGGTTGGTTGGTTGGTTGGTTGGTTGGTTGGTGGAGAGATTTTTGGTTGGTTGGTTGGTTGGTTGGTGGAGAGATGTTTGGTTGGTTGGTTGGTGGAGAGATTTTTGGTTGGTTGGTTGGTTGGTGGAGAGATTTTTGGTTGGTTGGTTGGTTGGTTGGTGGAGAGATTTTTGGTTGGTTGGTTGGTTGGTGGAGAGATGTTTGGTTGGTTGGTTGGTGGGTGGAGAGATTTCTGGTTGGTTGGTGGGTTGGTTGGTGGAGAGATGTTTGGTTGGTTGGTTGGTTGGTTGGTGGAGAGATGTTTGGTTGGTTGGTTGGTGGAGAGATGTTTGGTTGGTTGGTTGGTTGGTTGGTGGAGAGATGTTTGGTTGGTTGGTTGGTGGAGAGATGTTTGGTTGGTTGGTTGGTGGAGAGATTTTTGGTTGGTTGGTTGGTTGGTGGAGAGATGTTTGTTTGGTTGGTTGGTTGGTTGGTGGAGAGATTTTTGGTTGGTTGGTTGGTTGGTGGAGAGATGTTTGGTTGGTTGGTTGGTTGGTTGGTGGAGAGATTTTTGGTTGGTTGGTGGAGAGATGTTTGGTTGGTTGGTTGGTTGGTGGAGAGATTTTTGGTTGGTTGGTTGGTTGGTTGGTGGAGAGATGTTTGGTTGGTTGGTTGGTGGAGAGATGTTTGGTTGGTTGGTTGGTTGGTTGGTGGAGAGATGGATGGAGAGATTGTGGAGAGATTAAGAGACGGGTGGATGTTGTGGTGGTAACGTCTGGTTGCCCCTCACAGGGGGAGAGGGCTGTTTCGAGGTGGAGAGGACGTCGGGGGAGGTGAGGACGACGGGGCGGGCGGTGACCCCCGGTAAGGAGTACATGATGACGGTGCAGGTGGTGGATGCGCGGGGGAGGAAGAGCCCCCACGCCACGGTGGCCGTTCTGGCCGGACTCCGCCCCCCTCAGTTCACCAACCAATCATACTCCTTCTACATCCCTGAGAGTGCAGCCCCGGGGCGGAGGTGAGTCACCGCCTTAATACAGGGACGGGATAGGCCTCAGAACCGTGTTTAAAAACCTGTAGCCGTTTGCTCACGGGACGGAGCGAACATGTGACCCTGATTACCATATATGGGCGTAAAGAGTTCATTAAGTGGGTTCATTAAGGTTCTGTGTGAGAGTGTGTGAGAGTGTGTGAGAGTGTGTGTGAGAGTGAGAGTGTGTGAGAGTGTGTGAATGTGTGTGAGTGTGTGTGAGTGTGTGAGAGAGTGTGTGAGAGTGTGTGAATGTGTGTGAGTGTGTGTGAGAGTGTGTGAATGTGTGTGAGTGTGTGTGAGAGTGTGTGAGAGTGTGTGAATGTGTGTGAGTGTGTGTGAGTGTGTGAGAGAGTGTGTGAGAGTGTGTGTGTGAGAGTGTGTGTGAGAGTGTGTGTGAGAGAGTGTGTGAGAGTGTGTGTGAGTGTGTGTGAGTGTGTGTGAGAGTGTGTGTGAGAGTGTGTGAGAGTGTGTGTGTGAGAGTGTGTGTGAGAGTGTGTGTGAGAGAGTGTGTGAGTGTGTGTGAGTGTGTGTGAGAGTGTGTGTGAGAGTGTGTGTGAGAGTGTGTGAGTGTGTGTGTGAGAGTGTGTGTGAGAGTGTGTGTGAGAGAGTGTGAGAGAGTGTGTGAGTGTGTGTGAGAGTGTGTGTGAGAGTGTGTGAGAGTGAGAGTGTGTGAGAGTGTGTGAATGTGTGTGAGTGTGTGTGAGAGAGTGTGTGTGTGTGTGTGTGTGAGAGAGTGTGTGTGTGTGTGTGTGTGTGGGTGAGTGTATGTATGTATGTGTATATGTGTGTGTGTATATATATGTGTTTGTGTATGTGTATGTGTGAATATGTATGTGTGTTTGTATATATGTGTATGTATGTGTGTGTGTGTGTGTGTGTATGTGTGTGTGTGTATGTGTGGGGTGTGTGTGTGTCATCACTGCCAGAGGAGAAGGGAATATTAAGTGTGTGTGTGTGGGGGGGGGGGGGGCAGGATGGAGACGGGAGTTGGAGGCGTTCAGGGGGAATAATAACAGTGTGTGTGTGTGTGTGGGGGGGGGGGGGCAGGAAGGCGAGGGCCGGGGGTGGAGGTGGGGGTGTGTGTGTGTGTGTGTGTGTGTGTGTGTGGGGGGGGGGGGGGGGGGGGGGTTAGTGGGGGACGCAGATGCCGTGTTTTGTCCCCGGGCTCCGAATTTTAAAGAGGATTCAAATATTTATTAAAAGAAAGTTTGGGATAAACATGAAGAGCAGCGCGGCTCCCCCCGCAGGCCAGCTGACACACAGCACCGAGGAGGAGGAGGAGGAGGAGGAGGAGGAGGAGACCCCCCCCACCCGCACACTCATCTGCCCCCCCGCCCCCACATACGGAGCACCGAGTCATTTCCCCTCGACTCACGATTCGAGTGATTCCTGGATGATTCACTGTGACCTCAGACCGAATCACAGGCTCCTCCGTCATGTCACATGTCGTCGTCATGGTAACTGCTGATTGGTTCTAACTGCAGCCTCATTTCCAGCAAACTGAAACGATAATGACCGGGATAGGCCCCGTACACGAAGGCCGTAAATCACTGGACATCGAGGTCACTCGTCTCCATCCCTCAAACACCGGTTGCCATGACTACTATAATTCCTCAAACAACGGATGCCACCACTACTGTAATTCATTGGTTGTCATGACAACTATAATCCTTTAAACAAAGGTTGCCATCACTACATTCCTCTAATCAATGTAATGTGTGTGTGTGTGTGTGTGTGTATATACCCGTGTGTGTGACTCTGTGTGTGTGTGTGTGTGTATACTTTTATGTATGTATGATTGTGTGTGTGTATATATGTGTATGTGTGTGTATGATTGTGTGTGTGTGTATATATGTGTATGTGTGTGTATGATTGTGTGTGTGTGTATATGTGTATGTGTGTGTATGATTGTGTGTGTGTATATATGTGTATGTGTGTGTATGATTGTGTGTGTGTGTATATATGTGTATGTGTGTGTATGATTGTGTGTGTGTGTATATGTGTATGTGTGTGTATGATTGTGTGTGTGTATATATGTGTATGTGTGTGTATGATTGTGTGTGTGTGTATATATGTGTATGTGTGTGTATGATTGTGTGTGTGTATATATGTGTATGTGTGTGTATGATTGTGTGTGTGTGTATATATGTGTATGTGTGTGTATGATTGTGTGTGTGTATATATGTGTATGTGTGTGTATGATTGTGTGTGTGTGTATATATGTGTATGTGTGTGTATGATTGTGTGTGTGTGTATATATGTGTATGTGTGTGTATGATTGTGTGTGTGTGTATATGTGTATGTGTGTGTATGATTGTGTGTGTGTGTATATATGTGTATGTGTGTGTATGATTGTGTGTCTGTATATATGTGTATGTGTGTGTATGATTGTGTGTGTGTGTATATATGTGTATGTGTGTGTATGATTGTGTGTGTGTGTATATATGTGTATGTGTGTGTATGATTGTGTGTGTGTGTATATATGTGTATGTGTGTGTATGATTGTGTGTGTGTATATATGTGTGTGTGTGTGTATATATGTGTATGTGTGTGTATGATTGTGTGTGTGTGTATATATGTGTATGTGTGTGTATGATTGTGTGTGTGTGTATATATGTGTATGTGTGTGTATGATTGTGTGTGTATATATATGTGTATGTGTGTGTATGATTGTGTGTGTGTGTGTATATGTGTATGTGTGTGTATGATTGTGTGTGTGTATATATGTGTATGTGTGTGTATGATTGTGTGTGTGTGTGTATATATGTGTATGTGTGTGTATGATTGTGTGTGTATATATATGTGTATGTGTGTGTATGATTGTGTGTGTATATATATGTGTATGTGTGTGTATGATTGTGTGTGTGTATATATGTGTATGTGTGTGTATGATTGTGTGTGTGTGTATATATGTGTATGTGTGTGTATGATTGTGTGTGTGTGTATATGTGTATGTGTGTGTATGATTGTGTGTGTGTATATATGTGTATGTGTGTGTATGATTGTGTGTGTGTGTATATATGTGTATGTGTGTGTATGATTGTGTGTCTGTATATATGTGTATGTGTGTGTATGATTGTGTGTGTGTGTATATATGTGTATGTGTGTGTATGATTGTGTGTGTGTGTATATGTGTATGTGTGTGTATGATTGTGTGTGTGTATATATGTGTATGTGTGTGTGTGATTGTGTGTGTGTATATATGTGTATGTGTGTGTATGATTGTGTGTGTGTATATATGTGTATGTGTGTGTATGATTGTGTGTGTGTGTATATATATGTGTATGTGTGTGTATGATTGTGTGTGTGTGTATATATGTGTATGTGTGTGTATGATTGTGTGTGTGTATATATGTGTATGTGTGTGTGTGATTGTGTGTGTGTGTATATATGTGTATGTGTGTGTATGATTGTGTGTGTGTATGTGATTGTGTATATATATATATATATGTGTGTGTATGTGTATGTGTATGTGTGTGTGTATGTATTTGTGTGTGTGTGATTGTGTGTGTGTGTATGAATGTGTGTGTATCTGTGTGTGTGTGTGTGTATGTCCGTGTGTGTGTGATTGTGTGTGTGTGTGTGTGATTGTTTGTGTGTGTGTGATTGTGTGTGTGTGTATGAATGTGTGTCTGTGTGTGTGTGATTGTGTGTGTGTGTATGAATGTGTGTGTGTATCTGTGTGTGTGATTGTGTGTGTGTGCAGCGTGGCAGTGGTGCAGGCGCTGTCGTTCCAGGCGGTGGCGCTGTCGTACGTTCTGTGGGTGAACTCGGGGAACGTGTTCAGTGTGAATCAGGAGAACGGTGCTCTGAGCCTCACCCGCGCCGTCGACTACGAGAGCGACGCCCACCTCCACCACCTGCAGGTCCGAGCCACGGAACCCGACACGGGCCTCAGCACCGCCGCCCAGGTACGCCCGCCCCCCTGCCCCGCCCCGCCCCACCTGACCCCCCTCGCCTGACCTGACCCCTGAAATCTGCCCCCTGCAGGTGACGGTGCACATCACCGACGAGAACGACTGCACGCCCGAGTTCACGCACGCCACCTACAGCCGGGACAACGTCCCCGAGGACACGCCCCGCGGAACCTCGCTGCTGCAGGGTGAGTCTGAGGCACGGCTTTGTGAATGAGGGGCGGAGCCAGGGAAGCCGGTGAGGTGAGGGACTGCGGGATTTCAGAGGGTGGAGTTACCGAGGCAACAGCGGGAATGCACGGCCACGCCCCCACCCTCCTCTCACAACTCGGTTCTATAAACGAATATATAAAGAACCCGATACGTTTTTTTATTGTTTCCACTCGAACCGACGACTTACGCGCTGGTTAGCATCATAACGGCTTAACGCCACCGCATTACTGGATCGACGTCATTCGACCGACGGCCCCCTGAACCAATCAGCACAGAAAGATTCATCTTAAAGTTTTGTAGCTACGTTCGCCTAGCTGAAACATTCGTAAGTATTCTACGTTTTTTTTTTTAAGCACCAAGCTACGTTGTGTTGAGACACGAAAGCGAGGACAGTTCTCTGGATCTTTTTTTATACTCTCTTGTGACGACACCAGACGAACCACCCCCCCCACCCCCCTAGCGCCACCTTTCTGTGGTGTGATTAACTCATGTAGCTAGATGAGAATCGCGACTCAGCGTTGTTTTTCGGAGGATGCCTCCGTCAGATTGTAGACACGTTAATTCAGGACGTGATGTGGGCGGAGTTGCTAAAAAAAGAACGGGCCGAGTGGGCGGGGCTTTCTGAATCGAACGCGTTCTCTGTGACATAACGGTTTACGTAACGCGGACCCCGCGTTCCGCTGACGACGAAGATCAAAGCGCCGTCCTCTGAGAGCGGCAGAACGTTCCAGATGTTCCCCCTCTGTAGGTGGAGGATGAGCGCTGGTACCGGTGCGCTGCATTGTGGGTAATGAGCTTCAGCGTGAAGGCGCGCGCCTCTGATGTCGCCTCTGAAGTCTGGGGCTGGGATTAACGAGCCGCGTTCTCGTTATTTAGAACAACGGGGAGTCAGCCGTCGTACCGCTCACAACCACCGGAGGGCAGCGAGGGCGGGTTCGCCCGAACAGCAGGTGGCGCCGCTGTCTGTTTACAGATTGGTGTCGCAGCCTTGTCACATGACGTTCCGTCAGACTTCCCCGTCACCTCATCGGTTCATGTGGACGCAGTACCACGTGCTTCCAGCCGGGGGTGTGTGTGTGTGTGTGTGGGGGGGGTTTAGAACGGTTTTGGGTTCTCCATCCTCTGCCTCCATCAGAGATAGCCGGGCGCTGTGGGAGGGTTCCGCCCCGGGGTTACGTGGGTTCTCCATCGTTAACGTGGACCAACCGGGGGGAGGGGGTCCTAATGACCTCTAATTACACCTAATGACCTGATGACACTCAGGGTCCTAATGAGCTCGTGACTAACGACCCCGCCCCCCTCTGTGCTCCGTTCAGTTCTGGCCCGAGACTGCGACGCGGGTTCCAACGCCCAACTCTCGTACTTGGTCCAGAGCCCGGACTTCTCCGTCTCGCCGGACGGCGTGGTGAGTCCCGCCGGAACCCTGGACTACGAGCGGCCCGGTCACATGTACGAGTGCGTGGTGGCGGCCGTGGACGAGGGGACACCCCCCCGCACCGGCACGGCCCTGATCCGCGTCCGCGTGTCCAACGTCAACGACGAGGCCCCCGTCTTCACCCAAGACACGTGAGAACGTCCGCCTGCGCCACCCTTTAAGAGTCCCAGACCTCGGTTCCTTACCCCCATCGATGTCCTGGTTGTCCGCAGATATAAGACCTTCCTGTCAGAGGACGCGGGCCCCGAGACGCTGGTGGCCATCGTTCACGCCGAGGACCCGGACGGAGACGGGATCACGTACGCCATCACCGGGGGGAACGAAGACAGCAACTTCGTCCTGGACAACCAGAAGGGTGAGTACGGCGTGGCCTTCGGAACGTCCCAACAACTCTTCTGACCCTTAAAGCTCCAGGAGAGGGTGCCGTTTCCTGACCGCCCCAGAAGGTGGCGCCCTCGCCGGGTTCTAACGTAACGATGATGTAACCGTCCGCAGGGATCATCAAGCTGAGGCACAGCCCCCCCCCCGCGCTGCGTGGCCCGCGGTACGTTCTCAACATCACGGCGACGGACGACAACGCGTCCGGCGGGACCCTGCCGCTCAGCAGCGCCGCGCAGGTCGTGGTCGGGATCAACGACGTCAACAACAACAAGCCGGTGTTCCGCGAGGTGAGCGCCGCTAACGAGGGCGGGGCGCTAATTAAGGTGTTTAACGGGCGGCGAGTCTCCCCCTACAGGAGAACGTCCAAAGACGTGGAGGTGCGAGTGGGCTGGACCTGGACGTGGAGAACACGTTGATGCCCCCCGGGACTCCGTCCGAACTTTACTCCGTGTTGCGTCCCAGCCAATCACGTCTCTGACCCGGTTCTGCTCGCTGAACGCTGCAGAGCGGCGCGGCGCGTTCCGCCTCCAAAGATCCCGTTAATGAAACGCTACGCACGCCGGAGAACGTCCACCTTCTGAGGGTCTCCATCACGTCCAGAAGACGCCGACCCAGACGTCCGGTCCGGTCCCGGAGGCGAGCGTCTCGCGGCTCTGACCCGCATTCACCGGAACACAACGGCGACCCCCAGGGGGCGAGCGGAGGAGGCGATAAGCACAGGACACGGAACTCTGTGGAATTTGGGGGCAGCAGTGAAGAGGAGGGTGACCGCCGGCTGGGGGCAGGAGATCTGACGGGTGGGGGGGGGGTTGGTTTAGAACCGGAGCCAGGAGCACGCTGCCCAAACTCGCCTCGGTCCACGAAAACTTCAGAAGGGTGTCGAATCAATCTGGGGGGCTGGGGGGGCGGTGGGGGGGTGATGCAAATGAAAGAGGAGCGCCAAGTGTCCCCAAGGGGGCGGCATCTGGCCCCCGTCCCGGGTTCCTGCCGGTCTGCGGTTCTCCACTGCGGGTATTATGTACAACATAGGATCTAGTGCATACTACTTACTTGCACTGTGGGGGGGGGTCCGAGTGGGAAGGTGCAGGACAGATGAAAGAAATTGACCCCCCCCCCCAACCTGCCCCCCCAGCTGATGCTCTAAATCCCCCATAATCCCCCTGTGCTGTGACTCCCCCCCCGCATGCGAGTGCAGAACCTCGGTCCAAATCCCCGTTGATTAACCCGCTGCCCCTTCCTCTCACCCCCCCCCCCCCCCCCCCACAGTGCCACAACTACAGCCTGCGGGCGCAGGTGCTGGAGAACCTGCCCCCGGGGGCGGAGGTGCTGCGGGTGCGGGCTCACGACGCCGACACCGGGGTCAACGGCGAGGTCAGGTACGGCATCATGCAGAGAGACGGCGCCTCGCCCGGGTTCTCCATCCACCCCGAGACAGGTAACCCAACAGCGCCACCTACTGCACTGAGTGCACCACATAACACCGAGTGCATACTACTTACTCGCATACTACACCGTAGGTTTTGTGCACAACATAACATCTAGTGCATACTACTTACTTGCATACTACTTAGTATGTTGTGTGCATGACATAGCATCTAGTGCATACTACATAGTAGTGTACTTCATGACAGTATCTAGTGCATACTACTTACTCGCATACTACATAGTAGATTTTGTGCAGAACATAAGACCTAGTGCATACTAATTACTTGCATACTACTTAGTATGTGTGCACAACATAACATCTAGTGCATACTACTTACTTGCATACTACATAGTAGATTTTGTGCATGACATAGGATCTAGTGCATACTACTTACTTGCATACTACTTAGTATGTTGTGTGCATGACATTATCTAGTGCATACTCCTTACTTGCATACTGCTTTGTATATAGTGTGCACAAGATAGTATCTAGTGCATACTAATTACTAGCATACTACTTAGTATGTTGTGTACATGACATAGCATCTAGTGCATACTACATAGTAGTGTACTTCATGACAGTATCTAGTGCATACTACTTACTCGCATACTACATAGCAGGTTTTGTGCAGAACATAAGACCTAGTGCATACTACTTACTAGCACACTACTTAGTATGTTGTGTACAAAACATAGTATCTAGTACATACCAATTACTTGCATACTACTTAGTATGTTGTGTACATGACATAACATCTAGTGCATACTACTTACTTGCATACTACTTAGTATGTTGTGTGCATGACATTATCTAGTGCATACTCCTTACTTGCATACTGCTTTGTATATAGTGTGCACAAGATAGTATCTAGTGCATACTAATTACTAGCATACTACTTAGTATGTTGTGTACATGACATAGCATCTAGTGCATACTACATAGTAGTGTACTTCATGACAGTATCTAGTGCATACTACTTACTCGCATACTACATAGCAGGTTTTGTGCAGAACATAAGACCTAGTGCATACTACTTACTAGCACACTACTTAGTATGTTGTGTACAAAACATAGTATCTAGTACATACCAATTACTTGCATACTACTTAGTATGTTGTGTACATGACATAGCATCTAGTGCGTACTACATAGTAGTGTACTTCATGACAGTATCTAGTGCATACTAATTACTTGCATACTACTTAGTATGTGTGCACAACATAACATCTAGTGCATACTACTTAATGGCATACTACATAGTAGATTTTGTGCATGACATAGGATCTAGTGCATACTACTTACTAGCACACTACTTAGTATGTTTTGTACAAAACATAGTATCTAGTACATACCAATTACTTGCATACTACTCAGTATATTGTGGGCACAAGAGAGTATCAAGTGCATACTACTTACTTGCATACTACATAGTAGGTTTTGTGCAGAACATAACACCTAGTGCATACTACATATTGCATACTACTTTGTATATTGTGTTCATGACAGTATCTAGTACATACTAATTACTAGCATACTACTTAGTATGTTTTGTGATGTCAGTATGTAGTGTGCACTGTGGGGGGGGGGGTTCTGTCGTGCAGGACGTGGTTGTTATGGTAACGTTCAGTAGTTAGTTGTAGTTGGTTTGGTGGCGGTGCTGACGGCGTGCTGTCCGTCCGTCCGTCCGTCCGTCCGTCTGCAGGCGTGATCAGGACGGCGGTGCGGTTCGACCGCGAGCGTCAGAGGGAGTACGGTCTGTCCGTCACGGCGACTGACCGGGGGGAGGAGCCTCTGATCGGCGTCTGCCAGATCACCGTCCACATCGCCGACCAGAACGACAACAACCCCACCTTCCAGAACAGCCGCTACCAGTGTGAGTACGACCGGGGAACACGGACCGGGATCCAGCAGGGGGCGCCGCGGCGGGACCCCGCTCAACAAACACGCTAACGGAACCCGCCGCCTCCCCCTCACAGACTTCCTGAGGGAGGACACCCCCGTGGGGACGAGCTTCCTGCGCGCCGCCGCCCACGACGAGGACCAGGGCACCAACGCCGCCATCACCTACAGCCTATCCCGGCACGACCCGGCGTACTTCCACATTAACCCCAGCACGGGGTGGATCTACATCAGCCAGCCCATCTCACAGGTCTGCACACACCACTACCCACAATGCACCACACTCCCGCTCCGACCCGCGGACAGGGACACGCCTGACATCATCACATGACTGTGATGATGATGATGAGGTGGATGATGATGATGATGGTGATGATGATGATGATGGTGATGATGATGATGATGATGATGATGATGATGATGGTGATGATGATGATGGTGATGATGATGATGATGATGATGATGGTGATGATGATGATGATGATGGTGACTGTGATGATGATGATGATGATGATGATGATGATGATGGTGACTGTGATGATGATGATGATGGTGATGATGATGATGATGATGATGATGGTGATGATGATGATGATGATGATGATGATGGTGATGATGATGATGATGATGATGATGATGGTGATGATGATGGTGATGATGGTGATGATGATGATGATGATGATGATGATGATGATGATGATGATGGTGATGATGATGATGATGTTGATGTTGATGTTGATGATGATGATGATGATGATGATGATGGTGATGATGATGGTGATGATGGTGATGATGATGATGGTGATGATGATGATGGTGATGATGATGATGATGGTGATGATGATGATGGTGATGATGATGATGGTGATGATGATGATGATGTTGATGTTGATGTTGATGATGATGATGATGATGATGATGATGATGATGATGATGATGATGATGATGGTGATGATGATGATGATGTTGATGTTGATGTTGATGATGATGATGATGGTGATGATGATGATGATGATGATGGTGATGATGATGATGATGATGATGGTGATGGTGATGGTGATGGTGATGATGATGATGATGATGATGATGGTGATGGTGATGATGATGATGATGGTGATGGTGATGATGATGATGATGGTGATGATTGATGATGATGGTGATGGTGATGATGATGATGATGATGATGATGATGGTGATGATGATGATGATGATGATGATGATGATGAAGGTGATGATGATGATGATGATGATGATGATGATGATGATGGTGATGATGATGATGATGATGGTGATGATGATGATGATGATGATGATGGTGATGGTGATGGTGATGATGATGATGATGATGATGATGATGATGGTGATGGTGATGATGATGATGATGATGATGATGATGATGGTGATGATGATGATGATGATGATGATGGTGATGATGGTGATGATGATGATGATGATGGTGATGATGATGGTGATGATGCGCCGTGCTGTAATGGAACCCTGTGTAAAAGTGTGTCCACTAGGGGGAGCTCCTCAGTGGAAGCGGTGTGAGATTACAGGACGTTGTGTGTGATACGTCAGCTTGTCGTCGCTCTGCTCCAATCAGATCTCACAGATCAGTCAGCAGGTCATCGCCACGGACGGAGGGAACCGCAGCAGCGCCGTGGACCTGAGCGTCACCATCACCAACATGCACAACCAGCCGCCCCAGTGGGACCAGCACGAGTACTGCGTCACCGTCCCCGAGAACACCGTCCGGGACGCCAAGATAGTGGTGAGTGCAGGAACCCAGAACTAGAACCTAAAGACAGTTCCTAAAAAAAAACAAAAAAACTAGAACCTAAAGACAGTTCCTAAAAAAACAAAAAAACTAGAACCTAAAAACAGTTCCTAAAAAAAAACAAAAAAAACTAGAACCTAAAGACAGTTCCTAAAAAAACTAAAAAAACTAGAACCTAAACACAGTTCCTAAAAAAAAACCCCAAAAAACTAGAACCTAAAGACAGTTCCTAAAAAAAAACAAAAAAACTAGAACCTAAAGACAGTTCCTAAAAAAACAAAAAAACTAGAACCTAAAAACAGTTCCTAAAAAAAACTAAAAAAAACTAGAACCTAAAGACAGTTCCTAAAAAAACTAGAACCTAAAGACAGTTCCTAAAAAAACTAGAACCTAAAGACAGTTCCTAAAAAAACTAGAACCTAAAGACAGTTCCTAAAAAAACTAGAACTTAAAGACAGTTCCTAAAAAAACTAGAACCTAAAGACAGTTCCTAAAAAAAACAAAAAAACTAGAACCTAAAGACAGTTCCTAAAAAAATAAAAAAAACTAGAACCTAAAGACAGTTCCTAAAAAAAACAAAAAACTAGAACCTAAAGACAGTTCCTAAAAAAAAAAACTAGAACCTAAAGACAGTTCCTAAAAAAAACAAAAAAACTAGAACCTAAAGACAGTTCCTAAAAAAAAAAACTAGAACCTAAAGACAGTTCCTAAAAAAAAAAACTAGAACCTAAAGACAGTTCCTAAAAGAAAAAAAAACTAGAACCTAAAGACAGTTCCTAAAAAAAAAAACCTAGAACCTAAAGAAAGTTCCTAAAAAAACAAAAAAAACTAGAACCTAAAAACAGTTCCTAAAAAAAAACAAAAAAACTAGAACCTAAAAACTGTTCCTAAAAAAAAACAAAAAAAATAGAACCTAAAGACCGTTCCTAAAAAAAAAAAAACTAGAACCTAAAAAAAAGACGTGTTGTGGTAAATTAATCCTTCCTAATTCTTAGGAAAAAAAAACTCCCCCCCCCCCTCGTCCTCTCTAATTTAAAAATGGAAGCGTCAAGCCTTCTCACACACAACCCGTCTCACACACAACCCGTCTCACAAATGCACATTAACCTCCCCCACCCGTCCTCACACACAACCCGTCTCACACACAACCCGTCTCACACACAAATATTTCTCACACACAAACAACCCGTCTCACACACAACCCGTCTCACACACAACCCGTCTCTCACACAACCCGTCACACACAAACCGTCTCACACACAACCCGTCTCACAACAACCCGTCTCACACACAACCCTCTCACACCCGTCTCACACACAACCCGTCTCACACACAACCCGTCTCACACACTAACCCGTCTCACACACAACCCCTCTCTCTCACACAACCCGTCTCACACACACACAACCCGTCTCACACACAACCCGTCTCACACACAACCCGTCTCACACACACAACCCGTCTCACGTCTCACACACAACCCGTCTCACACACAACCCGTCTCACACACAACCCGTCTCTCACACACAACCCGTCTCACACACAGAACACACACAACCCGTCTCACACACAACCGTCTCACACACAACCCGTCTCTCACAACCCGTCTCACACACAACCCGTCTCACACACAACCCGTCTCACACACAACCCGTCTCACACACAACCCGTCTCACACACAACCCGTCTCACACACAACCCGTCTCACACACAACCCCTCTCACACACAACCCGTCTCACACACAACCCGTCTCACACACAACCCGTCTCACACACAACCCGTCTCACACACAACCCGTCTCACACACAACCCGTCTCACACACAACCCGTCTCACACACAACCCGTCTCACACACAACCCGTCTCACACACAACCAACCCGTCTCTCACACACAACAACCCGTCTCACACACACAACCCGTCTCACACACAACCCGTCTCACACACTAACCCGTCTCACACACAACCCGTCTCACACACAACCCGTCTCACACACACAACCCGTCTCACACACAACCCGTCTCACACACAACCCGTCTCACACACTAACCCGTCTCACACACTAACCCGTCTCACACACTAACCTGTCTCACACAAACCGTCACACACACTAACCTGTCTCACACACTAACCGTCTCACACACTAACCCGTCTCACACACACTCACACACTAACCCGTCTCACACACTAACCCGTCTCACACACTAACCCGTCTCACACACTAACCTGTCTCACACACTAACCTGTCTCACACACTAACCGTCTCACACACTAACCCGTCTCACACACTAACCCGTCTCACACACTAACCTGTCTCACACACACTAACCGTCTCACACACTAACCTGTCTCACACACTAACCTGTCTCACACACTAACCTGTCTCACACACTAACCGTCCTCACACACTAACCTGTCTCACACACTAACCTGTCTCACACACTAACCCGTCTCACACACTAACCTGTCTCACACACTAACCGTCCTCACACACTAACCTGTCTCACACACTAACCGTCCTCACACACTAACCCGTCTCACACACTAACCTGTCTCACACACTAACCGTCCTCACACACTAACCTGTCTCACACACTAACCCGTCTCACACACTAACCTGTCTCACACACTAACCGTCCTCACACACTAACCTGTCTCACACACTAACCTGTCTCACACACTAACCGTCCTCACACACTAACCGTCCTCACACACTAACCTGTCTCACACACTAACCTGTCTCACACACTAACCTGTCTCACACACTAACCCGTCTCACACACTAACCCGTCTCACACACTAACCCGTCTCACACACTAACCTGTCTCACACACTAACCCGTCTCACACACTAACCTGTCTCACACACTAACCCGTCTCACACACTAACCTGTCTCACACACTAACCGTCTCACACACTAACCCGTCTCACACACTAACCCGTCTCACACACTAACCTGTCTCACACACTAACCCGTCTCACACACTAACCTGTCTCACACACAACCCGTCTCACACACAGAACCCGTCTCACACACGAACCCGTCTCACACACAACCCGTCTCACACACAACCCGTCTCACACACAACCCGTCTCACACACACAACCCGTCTCACACACAACCCGTCTCACACACTAACCGTCCTCACACACTAACCTGTCTCACACACTAACCTGTCTCACACACTAACCTGTCTCACACACTAACCGTCCTCACACACTAACCTGTCTCACACACTAACCTGTCTCACACACTAACCGTCCTCACACACTAACCGTCCTCACACACTAACCGTCCTCACACACTAACCTGTCTCACACACTAACCGTCCTCACACACTAACCGTCCTCACACACTAACCTGTCTCACACACTAACCTGTCTCACACACTAACCTGTCTCACACACTAACCTGTCTCACACACTAACCTGTCTCACACACTAACCGTCCTCACACACTAACCTGTCTCACACACTAACCTGTCACACACACTAACCTGTCTCACACACTAACCTGTCTCACACACTAACCTGTCTCACACACTAACCGTCCTCACACACTAACCTGTCTCACACACTAACCGTCCTCACACACTAACCTGTCTCACACACTAACCGTCCTCACACACTAACCTGTCTCACACACTAACCTGTCTCACACACTAACCGTCCTCACACACTAACCTGTCTCACACACTAACCTGTCTCACACACTAACCGTCCTCACACACTAACCTGTCTCACACGCTAACCGTCCTCACACACTAACCTGTCTCACACACTAACCTGTCTCACACACTAACCTGTCTCACACACTAACCGTCCTCACACACTAACCTGTCTCACACACTAACCTGTCTCACACACTAACCTGTCTCACACACTAACCGTCCTCACACACTAACCTGTCTCACACACTAACCGTCCTCACACACTAACCTGTCTCACACACTAACCTGTCTCACACACTAACCCGTCTCACACACTAACCTGTCTCACACACTAACCTGTCTCACACACTACAGAGTAAGCAGTATGTGATTCAGGACGCATCCAGGTTTTTTTTCTTAAGCTACTATATATTCAGACATATTAACCCCCCGTGTCCCCCGTGTCCCGTGTCCCCCGTCCCCCCCGCTTACTCCTTCACATACTGATGTTGATCTGAATGTTCAGCGTCTGCTGCAGTCAGCTCGGAACGTTCTAGATCAAACAGAAGAACTCTGAATCAGACTCCCCCCCTCACACCCCCACCACCCCCCCTCAGAAAGAGGAGGTCAGGCTGCAGGGAGAACATCCCAAATGTCAAAGCCATAAAACAGGAACCATGGGGCAGTGAGCGGTTAACGTCCCTGTCCTGCGTGTCCTGCGTGTCCTGCGTGTCCCGCGTGTCCTGCGTGTCCTGCGGTCGGTCCGGCGCCGGGTCGGGCAGACCCGTCTCACTCTGATCCGTTCTCCCAAAGATGGTTCTGAAGACGGACCGTCCTGCTGTCAGCCTTGTATGGACTCAGCCGGTGTCCCCTGACTTTCTGCACGTTCTCCATGAGTGTGTGTTGACCGGAACCTATCCCAGCATAATGGCAGGGGGGGCATGATACAGCATCCATAGAGCACCGAGGGCCAGGGGCCCGACTCAGACCGTCGGGGCCAAAGGGCGGGGCCAGTAATCAGTCTGCGGTATCCTCCTGACAGACAGGGGGCAGTAGGTACGTTCTCCGTCTCCTCTGACATCACCCCCTCTGCCCGCAGACCATCAGAGCCACCTCCCCGCTGGGCGACCCCCGCGTGACCTACAACCTGGAGGAGGGGCAGGTTCCGGAGACCAACATGCCGGTGCGGTTCTACCTCAGACCGAACCGGGGCGACGGCTCCGCCTCCATCGTGGTGGCAGAGCCCCTGGATTACGAGAGCACGCGCCGGTTCACCCTGCGGGTGCGGGTGCAGAACGTGGCCGCCGTGCCGCTGGCGTCCTTCACCACCGTGTACGTCAACATCACGGGTAAGAGTGCGCCGCCCGCCCGCACGCCCACACACCGCCGGCAGGTGGCGCCACTAACCCCCTCCCCCATCTGCCCTCAGACGTCAACGACAACGTTCCCTTCTTCATGTCCAGCACGTACGAGGCCACGGTACCCGAGGGGGCGGAGCTCGGCACGTCCGTGGTCCAGGTGGCGGCCTCCGATCTGGACTCCGGTCCTCACGGCGCGGTAAGTCCTCTCCACCCGCCGGCGGAACGCGGGTAGCTAACGTAGCTTCATAACGTGAACGCGGTTCTCCGCCCCGTTTAGGTTCGCTACGTCATTCTGAAGGACCAGAGCGGCGACTCGCAGTTCTTCAGCATCGACCCCGACACGGGCGTCATCCGCACCACCGCCACCTTCGACCGCGAGCAGAAGGGCTCCTATCTGATCGAGGTCCAGTCCCAGGACGGCTCAGAGTCGGCGCGCCCCGGACAGCAGGGGCACCCCAACACAGGTCCGCTGAGCACCCCCCGCTGCACCGCTAACGTAGCTATAACACAGACACATACAATTAAAAAAGCGTAGCTAACGAAACCACAGACAGAGTGAGTTAATTAACTCGCGACAAATTATGACATTAAAATTTAAGTTACGTTAAGATTACAAGACGTTAAAATTTGAGTTACGTTAATTAAACGCGGTTAATGATCGTCCACACTGGGTTCAGACACCTGCATCACGTCATGTTACCATGACGTTAAAATTTAAGGTACGATAAGATCGTTAATTAAACTAGGTTCAAACTCGGGTTTGAACATCTGCATCACATGACGTCATGCTACCATGACAACGTTAGAATTTGAGTTGACTCGACAATCCGCGGCGTCGGCGCTCTATAGAACGTAACGCGGTATTATGGTCTGTCCTCTGTCGCAGACACGGCGTACGTGAGGATCTTCGTCACCGATGTGAATGACAACGCGCCGGCGTTCTCGCAGCCCGCCTACGAGATCAGCGTGGAGGAGGACAAGGAAGTGGGCTACGTCCTCATCACCGTCACCGCTAACGACGAGGACGAGGGTAAGAGCACCGCCACGGGGGGGTGGGGGGACGACACACCTTTAAATAGAACCCGTGGGTTCTGTCGCTTCGTTAACCGCAGGGAGTCCGGTTACGTTAGGCACAGGGAGTCCGGTTAAATTAATCGCAGGGAGTCCGGTTACGTTAACCGCAGGGAGTCCGGTTACGTTAACCGCAGGGAGTCCGGTTACGTTAACCACACGGAGTCCGGTTATGTTAACCACAGGGAGTCCGGTCATGTTAACCGCAGGGAGTCCGGTTATGTTAACCGCAGGGAGTCCGTTAAGTTAACCGCAGGGAGTCCGGTCATGTTAACCGCAGGGAGTCCGGTTATGTTAACCGCAGGGAGTAACGGTCATGTTAACCGCAGGGAGTCCGGTTACGTTAACCGCAGGGAGTCCGGTCATGTTAACCGCAGGGAGTCCGGTCATGTTAACCGCAGGGAGTCCGGTCACGTTAAACGCAGGGAGTCCGGTCATGTTAACCGCAGGGAGTCCGGTCACGTTAACCGCAGGGAGTCCGGTCACGTTAACCGCAGGGAGTCCGGTCACGTTAGGCACAGGGAGTCCGGTTCCGTTAACCACAGGGAGTCCGGTTACGTTAACCGCAGGGAGTCCGGTTCCGTTAACCACAGGGAGTCCGGTTACGTTAACCGCAGGGAGTCCGGTTATGTTAACCGCAGGGAGTCCGGTCACGTTAACCGCAGGGAGTCCGGTCACGTTAACCGCAGGGAGTCCGGTCATGTTAACCGCAGGGAGTCCGGTTACGTTAACCGCAGGGAGTCCGGTCATGTTAACCGCAGGGAGTCCGGTCACGTTAACCGCAGGGAGTCCGGTCACGTTAGGCACAGGGAGTCCGGTTACGTTAACCGCAGGGAGTCCGGTCACGTTAACCGCAGGGAGTCCGGTCATGTTAACCGCAGGGAGTCCGGTCATGTTAACCGCAGGGAGTCCGGTTACGTTAACCACACGGAGTCCGGTTATGTTAACCACAGGGAGTCCGGTCATGTTAACCGCAGGGAGTCCGGTTATGTTAACCGCAGGGAGTCCGTTAAGTTAACCGCAGGGAGTCCGGTTACGTTAACCGCAGGGAGTCCGGTCACGTTAACCGCAGGGAGTCCGGTGATGTTAACCGCAGGGAGTCCGGTCATGTTAACCGCAGGGAGTCCGGTCATGTTAACCGCAGGAAGTCCGGTTACGTTAACCGCAGGGAGTCCGGTTACGTTAACCACACGGAGTCCGGTTATGTTAACCACAGGGAGTCCGGTCATGTTAACCGCAGGGAGTCCGGTTATGTTAACCGCAGGGAGTAACGGTCATGTTAACCGCAGGGAGTCCGGTTACGTTAACCGCAGGGAGTCCGGTTATGTTAACCACAGGGAGTCCGGTCATGTTAACCGCAGGGAGTCCGGTCACGTTAAACGCAGGGAGTCCGGTCACGTTAACCGCAGGGAGTCCGGTCACGTTAACCGCAGGGAGTCCGGTCACGTTAACCGCAGGGAGTCCGGTCACGTTAGGCACAGGGAGTCCGGTTCCGTTAACCACAGGGAGTCCGGTTCCGTTAACCACAGGGAGTCCGGTTACGTTAACCGCAGGGAGTCCGGTTATGTTAACCGCAGGGAGTCCGGTCATGTTAACCGCAGGGAGTCCGGTCACGTTAACCGCAGGGAGTCCGGTCATGTTAACCGCAGGGAGTCCGGTTACGTTAACCGCAGGGAGTCCGGTCATGTTAACCGCAGGGAGTCCGGTCACGTTAACCGCAGGGAGTCCGGTCACGTTAGGCACAGGGAGTCCGGTTCCGTTAACCACAGGGAGTCCGGTTACGTTAACCGCAGGGAGTCCGGTTCCGTTAACCACAGGGAGTCCGGTTACGTTAACCGCAGGGAGTCCGGTTATGTTAACCACAGGGAGTCCGGTCACGTTAACCGCAGGGAGTCCGGTTATGTTAACCGCAGGGAGTCCGGTCATGTTAACCACAGGGAGTCCGGTTATGTTAACCGCAGGGAGTCCGGTTACGTTAACCGCAGGGAGTCCGGTTACGTTAACCACAGGGAGTCCGGTTACAACCTTAATTACCACCCTAATTACCTGATTACCTAATTCCCCGGTTACCTCCCTAATTAGCGTGTCATCAGTCGACAGAACAGTGGCATCACACCGCCGGCGTTCTGTCCGCTCCATCGGTTCGTGACTGTCTGGCAGGTTACACTACCCCCCCCCCCCCCCCCCCCCGCCGGAGGCTTCTTTTTTACGGCGGCTGTCAGCGGTCTGATGTGAAGGTGGCTCCGCTGTGGCGGCGTGAATCCGTAACGCCGGTTCTGACAGCTGGAGGCTGAGAAGAAAAAATAATCAGAGAGAGGAGAACACGGAGACGGAACGTTCCGAGCTTGTTAGCAAACCTCTGCGGTGGTGGGAGGAACGCACTGCCCCCCTGAGGGCACCGTGTGATGTCGCTGTCTGTCTGCCGTTTGTTTCGGGTATTTTCACTGAATAAATAACGTCAGATCAGAACCGAACGGGGGAGACGCCGCCGCCACGGCAACCGCAGCGCATACTGAGAGACCAGCTTTATTTACAGGAGACGCATTTCAGTTCATTACATTTTTATTTGAGTTGATTTTTTATATTATATTATTTAAATCATTTTCTATTAAGTTTATTATTTTTATTTTTATTTATTTTTTTATTGAGGAGTAAAAGCAGCAATACAATGGACAAACAAGGACACAACATTGAATTGCATTATAGAAAATAAACCGTGTATTTAATTAAGACATCCTCAAGAATTTTATATAATTTTTTTATTATAATTTTATAACCCTAAAATTATTGATAAACTCACACTTAAGTTTATTATAATTTTTTTAATTTATATTATTTTACATTTTATTTTAATTATTTTATTTCAGATTTTATTATTTTTTAATTTTCATTTATTTTATTTTATTTATTCGTTATAATTTTATTTATCTATTATTATTATTGGCGGCACGGTGGCTTAGTGGTTTAGCACGTTCTCCTCTCAGCACTAGGGATCCCCGGTTCGAATCCCCATCTGGGTGGAGTTTCCATGTTCTCCCCGTGTCTGTGTGGGTTTCCTCCGGGTTCTCCAGTTTCCTCCCACAGTCCAAAAACATGGATCAAGTCAATTGAATTCTCAAAATTGCCCCATATAGAGTGTGTCTGTCTGAGTGAGTGTGTGCCTAGCGATGGATTGGCGCCCTGTCCTGGGTCTATCTGCCCAGCGCCCGAGACCCTGTGGCCGTGCTGCGTTCTGCACCGTGGGTCTCCTCCACCCTCAGGACAAAGTTCTTAAGGGAACCCCAACGTAACGCCTGCGGTCCAACCTCCAGTTCTGAGGGTCTTCCTCAAGCCCTTCCTCAAGGGTCCACATCAGTAAGTTTGGGTTCGAGTCCCCGACCTTCAGCTCAGCAGCCTGATGGACCAACCTCCATCATGCCTCACCCTCAGACCGACCCCTGGTCATCCACGGTACCCAAAGAACCCCAGAATGAGTTCCGTGGGGTAATTAGGTTTCCCTTCAGTCGGAATTAAGAGGGAGATTAACGGCAGTGATGTCATACGGTCACATGGTCCTCCGAACGCAGTTCTTGGCTCCGGTTCTTGGCGCAGTTCTCCTTGTCCAGATGGTTCCTGGTTCAGGTCGCCCTTCTGTCCAGATGTCTTCCACCCCGTATCACCTCGGTCATGTTGTCTTCACCCCCGGATGGTTCTGTAACAGGGTTACTGCACCCGGTCCCTCACCCCCCCCCCCCCCCCCACCACAGAACCCGGGTTTGACCAACACCGAGGGACATCCAGCCCCCATCAGCACGCCCGGGGTCGAGGCGAGGGGTCGGCGCTAGCGGGGCTGCGGCAGGTTAAACGCTCATTACGGATGAGGCAGCACCCCCGGTGGAGGGGTGGAGGTGTCGCGAGGGCCTAAAAATCCCAGGACTGTCGTAAGTGGAACCCAGAGGATTAGTGTCCTAGAAGTGTCCCAAGTGTCAATGCTAATGCAGGACAGAGGACACGCCGTCTGCGTCCTGCCTTCCAAAGACTTCCATTAATTCGGTGTACAAAAGGGGGCGGGCCCAGCGATGGAGCTTCCCGATTGGCTGAAGGATAAGGCAATGATGTGTGTAGAGTACCTGCTGGACTACAGAATGATATTTATAACTACAAAGTCTGAGAGTCCAAACAATGTGTATCTAATAAAGTGACCGGTCAGCTCTGGCGATTCCCGGTTCGAATCCCCATCTGGGTGGAGTTTCCATGTTCTCCCTGTGTCCACATGGGTTTCCTCTGGGTTCTCCGGTTTCCTCCCACAGTCCAAAAACATGGATCAAGGTCAAGTGAATTCTCCAAATTGCCCCATATCCGGCGATAGATTGCCCCCCTGTCCTGGGTGTATCTGCCCAGCCAGAGGTCTCTCCAGGTGTCTCTCTGAGTGCCCACTGACCCACATCTGGGTGCTACTGAAGGTGATTAGAACGTTGCAGAACATCATGGATCATTACAGAGTCGCTGTGGTCCAAAGCTCCAGAGATGCCACGAGAAGAACGTCCACACCCCAGCAAGGCCACCGGGGGAGCCAGAACGAGGATCAGGGACAGAACCGGGATCAAAGGGTTTACTGTTCCTGCACCTGCCGAGAACCTTCAGCGTCCAAGACTAGGAGTCCAAATTAGAGACATACAGAGACGTTCTAGACATGAACCCAAACAAACAACGCCAAGCGGTCTCATCAGAACCTTTAATTAGCACCGAACGGGGCCTGGACCCAGAGTCCAGAGGCGGTTGTAGATCAGGGCAGATCGTTAGGCGTGGTGGACCGAGGTCCTGATGGAGGGCAGAACCTGTGATCAGGACGGGACCGTGTGGGAGGTAATGAGAGGGTGGAGAACCGTGAACTCTGACGGGCCGCCGTTTGAATCCATTTAGTCCTCAAACCCAGAACCCACCGTCCTCTTCACACCCACAGCTCCGGTTCCAGGACAGAGTCCGCCGTCCAACCGTCTCCGTCTTTTTCATTTAAAGGAACTCGGAACCACACGACACAGAAGTCACCTTTAGGGGACCGGACAGAGTCACTGGGTGACGGATGGTTCTCATACTTTGGTTGTTTCTCTTAATGTGGTGGTTCTTCTGCCCCCTGCTGGAGTCTTTACATCAGCTGTTCTCCGCCTCCGCCAGGTGCCAACGCCAAGCTGCGCTACCAGCTGACGTCGGGGAACACCATGGGCAGCTTCGATGTGGAACCGGAGGTCGGTGCCATCTTCATCGCCCAGCGGCTGGATTACGAGAGGGTGCAGCGCTATGAGCTCCGCCTGGTGGCCTCGGACGGGAAGTGGGAGAACCGGACCACGGTGGCCATAAACGTCATCAACCAGAACGATGAGGCGCCGGCGTTCAGTCAGACGGAGTACCACGCCAGCGTCCGCGAGGAGCTCACCGAACTGCCCGTCCTCGTCTTGGAGGTGGGTGTGGCCTAATTTGTTATATAGAATCCTTGTGAGGACCGAGTCTCGTTTGATTGGCGGGCAGCTTCAACAGGTGACCCATCCATCCATTATCTTCTGCTTTATCCTCTATTAGGGTTGCGCCGGGGGGAGTTCCCCATGCCCATACAGGGGAGAACGTTTCGGGCGCTGGGCAGATACACCGACAGAACAGGGGGGCAATCTATCACTGGACACACACACACTCTATATGGGGCAATTTGGAGAATTTAATTCACCTTGAATCCATGTTTTGTTTTGTTTTTTGGACTGTGGGAGGAAATCGGAGAACCCAGAGGAAACCCACGCGGACACAGGGAGAACATGGAAACTTGAAAATGCAAATTCGAACCTGGATCCCAAGCACTGAGAGGAGAACATGCCAATCACTACGCCACCGTGCTGCCAGGGTTAGAGCCAGGACAGGGGGGCAATCTATCACTGGGCACACACTCACTCACACACACACACACACTCTACATGGGGCAATTTGGAGAACTCAATTCACCTTGAATCAATGTTTTTGGACTGTGGAAGGAGACCGGAGAACCGCATGACCGGAGGACATGCAAACTCCACCCAGATTGGGATTCGAACCAGGAATCCTTAGCGCTGAGAGGAGAACATGCTAAACCACTAAGCCACCGTGCCGCCCCGATCAGGTGTCCATTTTTGAAAATTGGAAAAGCTAGGTCAGTGTGGTGAGGACGTCCTGCAGGTCCTGCAACGACCTGCGGAGGCGGTTCCCCTGAGCGCCACACTCCCAAATTATTCAGTCGGGGTGGGGGGGGGGGGCAGTCTTTTGGTGGGGAGGGGGCGTGGCCATGGGCAATAGATGGTAATTAAAAGTAATTAACAGACCTGCTGGACGTTCCGTCTTCACCCTCAGCCTCAAGCCTCGTTTGTTTCCCTACAGTTGTGTTTTTTGTAGCTTTGGCGCCCCCTGGTGTCTGCAGAGTGTAAGGTTCTGGCACAAAGTGCTCTTCGCAGTAAACCCGCCGCTGTTGGAACTGTGCCGGTTCTCGGGTTCCTGTCCAGTGTTGTTAACCGGACGTTCTCCGCTGTCCAGGTTTCGGCCACGGATCCGGATCAGGGGGCGGAGCAGAGTGCCCTGCGGTTCTCCCTGCACGGACAAGGCGCCGGGAGCGAGTTCTCCATCGAGGAGCGCAGCGGCAAGATCTACGTCCAGAGGAGGCTGGACCGGGAGGAGCGCGCCGCCTGGCAGTTCTTGGTTCTCGCCACGGACGAGAACGGAGACGGGCTGACCGGCTTCGCCGACGTCCTGGTGGAGGTGCGCGACATCAACGACAACGCGCCGCGGTTCCTCTGCGCCTCGGACGGCTGTTTCGTCGGCCACGTCCCGGAGAACTCCCCCGCGGACACGTCCATCATGGAGATGCGGGCCAGGGACCCGGACGACCCGAAGGCCGGGCGGAACGCCGTCCTCACGTACAAGATCGTCCAGAACGTCCGCAACGAGATCAACCTCAACCTGTTCTCCATAAACCCGGAGACGGGGACCATTTACACGGTGCTGCGTTCCCTGGACCGCGAGACGACGGACCGCTACCTGGTGGTCGTGGAGGCAAGAGACGGGGGAGGACTGTCCGGTACCGGAACGGCCACCATCGTGGTCTCCGACGTGAACGACCACCCGCCGGTGTTCACGCAGAACATCTACACGGCCTCCGTGCCCGAGGACCTCGACGTGGACAGCGAGGTTCTGGCCGTGTCGGCCACAGACGGGGACGAGGACGAGAACTCCGTCATGACCTTCAGCATCGTGGGCGGAGACGACGAGCGCAAGTTCTCCATCGAGACGGACGAGGGGACGCGGCGCGGCGTCGTCAGGCTGAAGAAGAAGATCGATTTCGAGAACCCGCAGGAGCGCGCCTTCAACCTGACGGTCCGGGTGGAGGACGCCGACTTCTCCAGCGTGGCCCACTGCGTCATCCAGGTGGAGGACGCCAACGACCACGCCCCCGTCTTCCTGCCCCAGTTCTACGACGCCGGCTCCGTGTCGGAGGACGTCCCGGTGGGGACCGTCGTGGCGCAGGTGACCGCCGTGGACCTGGACTCGGGACAAAACGGCAGGTTCTCCTACAGCATAGCTCCAGAGTCCGACCCCTTTCAGCGGTTCCTCGTGGACGGGAGCGGCTGGGTGGTGGTCGCGGGGCCGTTGGACCGGGAGACGGCGTCTCAGCACAGTCTGATCGTCCTGGCCTCGGATTCGGGGACCCCGGCGCTGACCGGCTCGGCCGTGGTGGTGCTGGCTGTCCAGGACGTCAACGACAATGGGCCCGAGTTCCAGGCTCCGTATCGGCCCGTCGTCTGGGAGAACGAGGCGGCACCCCAGGTGGTCCCCATGAACGACACCTCCGTCCTCCTCCACGCCGTGGACCGGGACGCCCCGCCCAACGGAGGACCGTTCTCCATCCGGTTACTGGTCCTGACCTCGGACGCCGCCGACTTCAACCTGACCGACCTGCGGAACGGCAGCGCCTTCATCACGGCGCTCCGCACCTTCGACCGGGAGCTGCAGGAGCGCTACCTCCTGCCCGTTCTGATGGTCGACAGCGGGTCCCCCCCGAGGAGCACCACCAGTACCCTGACCGTGACGATCGGGGACAGGAACGACCACCCCCACGCGCCCGGACACGCCGACTACATAGTCTACAACTATATGGGTAGGTACGGGGATACGGTACAGAACGTTGGTTCTAGAGCAGGGGTGCTCGATACGTCTGCCCCCCCCCCCCCCCGTCTCTCTCGCTGTTCCAAAAACCGGCCCGTGGCCACGCCCCCCGTGATTAAATCCGAAGCACTGGATCACGAATCATCTACATCAGAGAGTTTGTGCTTTTGCTCTTTATTTGAGTGACAGACGAATGAAGGACTTGACTCCAGAAGAACTAAACTCCCTCAATTGGCTCCCTCTAGCTGCTGCATTCAGTACAAGTCACTGACTCTGGCCTACAGAACCATTTCTGGATCTTCCCCCTCTTACCTTCACTCTATCTTTTCTAAATACACTCCGACTCGTTCACTTCGCTCCGGTGATGATCGCCCCCTGGTGGTTCCACCTCACTCCGTGGCGTTCACCACTGCAAAACGGTGGAACGTTCTTCCCAACTCTGTAAGGCAGAATCACTAAACAGTTTTAAGAAACTACTGAAGACTAGGGGTGTCTTCAACTAAGGATTTTCATAGTCGAATCTGATTCGTCAGATTTTCCCTATAGTCGACTGATAGTCGAATCAGTTAAAATTTCACCACAAGATGGCGATCATGTATTATCATGGAAAAATACACCGGTAGATGCTAACGGCCCTGTAGCGTGTTCAGCTCTGCTCATTTGGAATGTGCAACTAACTGCAGGGGGAGCTTTATTAATGTGTAGCCTATCGTTAAAGCGCACACATCATTAAAAAAAATTAGGATGATTTTATTTGACAAAAGGCGATATATATATAGAACGAAAACAAAGACATTTCATGTAAAAACTAATGCTTAGCAGCAGCCATGGGCGCCCCCATGTGGTCAAAATGGTACATTCGACTATGAGGTTCATAGTCGACTACGGTTCTCCGAATCGGATCGTCGAATCAGAGAATATTGCAGCTCACCCCTACTGAAGACGCATCTCTTTAACAAATACCTGTTGTAGGAAAAAAAAATGGGGGGGGGGAGGGGCAGCAGCATCGAATAACAATCAGGTTTGATGAACTTACAGTGGAGTTGGTGTTCTGCAGAACTTCTGACTGTGGTGTTCTCATTTGTAAGTCGCTTTGGATAAAAGCGTCTGCTGAACGACTAAATGTAAATGTAATTTAGAATGAGAGGATGAAACGTCAAACTCAAAATGTCTTTGCTTGATTTGCAGGCAGCCATTGCACTTCCACTGTGTTCGGTCGTTTGGGTTTAATTAACTAAAACCAAGCTATTTGCTATTTGCTGCAATTTCTGTGAAAATGGAAGCCGTCTTTTCTCTTTGTTTGATTGACAAAACTAACATCCATCTGTCCATCATTATCTCCCGCTTCATCCTCTATTAGGGTCGCGGTGGGGTTCCCCATGTCCATCCAGGGGAGAACGTCTCAGGCGCTGGGCAGATAGACCCAGGACAGGGGTGTGCACACAATCACACTCTATATGGGGCAATTTGGAGAATTCAATTGACCTTGATCCATGTTTTTTGGACTGTGGGAGGAAACCGGAGAACCCGGAGGAAACCCCTGGCGGACACGGGGAGAACATGGAAACTCCACCCAGATGGGGATTCAAACCGGGAATCCCTAGTGCTGAGAGGAGAACATGCTAATCACTAAGCCAACGTGCCGCCCCCCCCCCAATACTAACATGATGTGTAAACAGGTTTCAATATAAAAATGATTGACCCCGGGAGATCTCGATGACCTGATTGACCCCGGGAGATCTCGATGACCTGTCCAATGGAAAAGTAGTTCTCAGGCCAGAAACATGTGGGCACCCCTGATCTAGACCAATCCGGGGGCCTTGTGTTGAACCGAGTAACAAATTAACCGTCGCTCATGAGTCCACTCACCGACGGTGACGGGGCAGTGTTCCATCACGTCATTGGTTTGTGATTCTGGATCCTCCCACAGGTTCCCTTCCCACCACGCTCCTCGGACGAGTTCCGGCCCCCGACCCGGACGACTGGAACCAGAAGACATACAGTTTTGAGGACGGAACGTCCAGGTAACTGAATGTTTACAACATGTACGGTGAAAATCTGAGCCCCAACCCCCCCCCCCCCCGTCCTCGTTAATTGGAACGATCTGCGTTCTTCTCGCGGGCCGGCGCGCCGTGCTTCTTGGCAGACGTTCCCTCTCGGCGACCTTGGCGCGGTTGCCGGTTTGACAGTTAATGAGCTCGTTGGGAGCGACGGCCGAAGGTCACCGGCGGCGTGGAACGGCCGGCGCCGCGGCGAGAACACGGCCGGCGCTTTTAAAATCTCATCTGGACGCCGGCCAGCGCCGGTTCTCCGACCTTGGCGCATGCCGTCCATAGTGATGGTGGCCCGGCTGCGGTTCACGCCTTGTCCTGTGGGTGGGGTCGCGGAACACGATGGGGTCTGACCCTCGCGACCTCATTAACGAGTGGGTGGGCGTGGTTCTGCAGCATCCGACCGTCTCTGGTTCTCCACCTCAGGCACTTCGTCCTGAACCGGACCTCGGGTCAGCTGAGCATCCGGAGCGGTTGTCCACCCGGAACCTACGGTCTGCGGGTCAGGGTCTCCGATCAGAGCTGGCCCGACGTCACGTCCAGCGTGCGGGTCCGCGTCACGGAGCTGGAGGGGGGGGCGCTGCGCAACGCCGCATCACTGCGACTGGCAGGTAGGTGACATCATCCGCAGAAGCTCCACCCCCTCTGTTCTAGATCGGGTTCTCCGTTGTGTCTGAAATCACATTCTGAATTTAAATCAGGCAGTACTGACTAATCAACCAACTGTTCACCCACTGAATCGGTTAACTTTAACTAGTAGCCTTAACTTTAACGTTATCTAGTAGCTTTAATGATTAGCTATATCTGTTAGCTTTAACAAGTACCTTTAAAGCTTAACTTTAACTAGCAGCCCTTAACTAGTAGCATTAATGGTTAACTTTAACTAGTAGCCTTAATGGTTAACTTTAACTAGTAGCCTTAACGGTTAACTTTAACTAGTAGCCTTAATGGTTAACTTTAACTAGTAGCCTTAACGGTTAACTTTAACTAGTAGCCTTAATGGTTAACTTTAACTAATAGCCTTAACAGTTGAATTTAACTAGTATCCTTAACAGTTAAATTTAACTAGCAGCCTTAACGGTTAACTTTAACGTTATCTAGTAGCTTTAATCAGCAATATCTGTTAGCTTTAACAAGTAGCTTTAAAGCTTAACTTTAACTAGCAGCCCTTAACTAGTAGCATTAATGGTTAACTTTAACTAGTAGCCTTAACGGTTAACTTTAATAGCCTTAACAGTTGAATTTAACTAGCAGCCTTAACGGTTAACTTTAACATTATCTAGTAGCTTTAATCAGCAATATCTGTTAGCTTTAACAAGTAGCTTTAATAGTTTACTTTCTCTAGTAGCTTTAACTGTTAGATTTATCTTTTAGGTTTAACTAGTATCTTTATGTTAGCTTTATCAGTTAGCATTAATGGTTAACTGTAACTGTTAGCTATAGCTGTTAGCTTTAACTAGTATCTTTAACGGTTAACTATGACGGTTAAGTTTATCTGTTAGCTTTAATGTTTAGATTTAATTGTTAGCGTTAGCTGTATTTGTTGTATTGGTACTGATCCGCTCTGAAGCGCCACCTTGTGGATGTTTTTCTGACGGTCCCCGTTGCGTCCGCAGGTTTACGGTCTGAGGATTTGTTCTCCGGCGGCGGTGGGGGGGGCAGTCTGTACGAGCGTCTCCACCGCGCGCTGGCCGACGTCCTGCAGACTGACCCAGACAACGTCCAGCTGTTCAGCCTGACGGACGGCGGCCACGCCCACCAACTACACCTCGACCTGTGGTTCTCCACCCGCGGAACCGCACACTACACACCAGAGAGACTGCACGCCCGCGTCGCACTGCACAGAGCCGAGGTAACACACACACACACACACACACAGAGCCGAGGTAACACACACACACAGAGCCGAGGTAACACACACATACACACACAGAGAGAGAGACACACACACACAGAGAGAGAGAGAGACACACACACACACACACACACACACACACACAGACACACAGACACACACAGAGACACACACACACACACAGAGACACACACACACACAGACACACACACACACACAGAGACACACACACACACAGAGACACACAGAGACACACAGAGACAGAGACACACACACACACACACTGAGCCGAGGTAACACACACAAACACACACACACACACACACACAGACACACAGACACACAAACACACACAGAGACACACACACACACAGACACACAGAGACACACACACACACACACACACACACACACAGAGCCAAGGTAACACACACACCTTGTGCAAGATGGCGCCGGTGAGGTCGGCTGCCGTCACGACTTCTCCACAACCCTTCTACCTTATTTTGTTTATTTTTCTTATTTATAATACTTTTAGACTCTTTTTCTTTTCACCACGGCACGCATTACATATGATAGAGACACTCTTGTTTCTATTAATTTACAATCCACTCACCTCACGACTTTTTTAACTCCAAATCCGAACTGGCCGAGGGAAATTCTGAGGGAGAACAATGGACGCGACAAAAAGAGACGACCCCGAGGGAAAAGAGCGGGCATCAGGAACAGGCTGAGGGTCAGGGCACACCGTGCCCCCTTACCTAGTATCCTGCTAGCCAACGTCCAGTCTCTGGAGAATAAACTGGACGACCTTCGGGCGAGAGTTAAGTTCCAGAGGGACATTAGAGACTGCAATCTTCTCTGCTTCACCGAGACATGGCTGAACCCAGCGGTACCGGACCACGCCATCTTGCCGTCCGGGAACTTCACAGTGCACCGTATGGACAGAACTGTGGACTCGGGGAAGTCTAAAGGTGGTGGAGTTTGTGTTTTTGTAAACAATCGCTGGTGCAACAACACCGGTGTTGTTACACTGACACGCTCCTGTACACCGAACCTGGAACTGCTCGCACTCAAGTTTCGTCCCTTCTATCTTCCTCGGGAATTTACTTCGGTCATCGTTACCACAGTCTATATTCCACCCCAGGCCAACACGGACACCACGCTGTGTGAGCTTCATGACGCGCTCACACAGTTCCAAACTCAACACCGGGACGCTGCGCTCATCGTCGTTGGCGATTTCAACAGCGCTAACCTCAGACGCGCAGCACCGGAGTTTCATCAGCACATCAGCTGCCCAACCAGAGGCAACCGGACACTGGATCATTGTTACACCATGATTAGGAACAGTTACAGGGCTCAGGCTCATCCACCGTTTGGGAAGTCCGACCATGCCGCCATCTTTCTGATGCCAAAATATAAACAAAGACTGAAACAGGAAGTCGTGGCTCAGAGGGAGGTGCCGCGTTGGACCGACCAATCGGTGGACACCCTGCAAGACGCTCTGGATGACGCGGATTGGGACATGTTCCAAACCAGCTGCGCTGATGACGTCAGTCTGTTTGCGGACTCTGTAGTGAGCTTCGTTGGGAAGCTGGTTAATGACACGGTTCCTAGAATCACCGTCAGGACGTTTCCCAACCAGAAGCCATGGATGGATACATCTGTCCGTGATGCTTTAAAAGCTCGTACAGCTGCATATAACTCTAGACTTATCAGCAACAGTATGGAGGAATACAAAGCCGCGTCATACGGAGTACGCAGGGCGGTACGACAGGCAAAACAGCGCTATGCCGAGAAACTAGAGTCACAGTTCCAGCAGCGTGACTCTAGATCTTTATGGCAGGGACTGCGGACAGTGACGGACTATAAAAGCACACCCTCCGGTTTAACGAGTGCAGATGGGACGCTGGCGAGCGAGCAAAATAACTTTTATGCTCGCTTCGGCGCTCCAACCAACACGGCTCGCTGCGCAGCTGGCCGCGCATGCGCAGACCTTCGCGACGAACAGCCGCCACTCGTCATCTCGGAGAGTGACGTCAGGAAAGTGTTCGGAGGAGTGAATATCAGGAAAGCTGCAGGACCAGACAGGATATGCGGGCGTGTCCTGAAAACCTGCGCATCCCAACTTGCTCCGGTATTCACCAGGATTTTTAATCTCTCTCTGTCACTGGGCGTCGTACCATCGTGCTTTAAACAGTCTGTCATTGTCCCGGTTCCGAAGACATCTCAGCCAGCCTGCCTGAATGATTACCGCCCTGTAGCCCTAACATCAGTTGTGATGAAGTGCTTTGAAAAACTGATCAGAGGCTTCATCACTTCTTCACTTCCGGACTCCTTAGACCCCCTACAGTTCGCCTACCGCCATAACCGCTCCACGGATGATGCCATCTCACACCTGCTTCACTCTGCCCTGTCTCACCTGGACACTGGGAGGAATAGTTATGTTAGAATGCTGTTCGTGGACTATAGTTCAGCATTCAACACTATTATCCCTTCCACTCTCAACACCAAGCTGGAGAATCTGGGACTTCACCCATCCCTGTGTCACTGGATCTCCAGTTTTCTGACGGACAGACGGCAGGCAGTACGGGTTGGCAAGCATCTTTCCACCCCCCTCACTCTCAGCATTGGGGCTCCTCAGGGGTGTGTTTTGAGTCCTTTGCTGTACTCATTATACACCTATGACTGCGTGGCCACCTCCAGCTCCACAACTATCATCAAGTTTGCTGACGACACCGTTGTTGTAGGCCTGATCTCCAACAACGATGAGCGGGCCTACATGGAGGAGATTATTCACCTGGAGACCTGGTGCCAGGATAATAATCTCCAACTGAACGTCAGCAAAACTAAGGAGCTGATAGTGGACTACAGCAGGAAACAGACGAGGAGCTTCCACCCTGTGAGGATCAACGGCGCTGCAGTAGAAAGAGTAGACAGCTTGGAGTACCTTGGAGTTCACATCGCGCAGGACCTATCTTGGTCCTGCCACATTAACAAACTGGCAAAGAAGGCTCGTCAGCGTCTCTACCACCTTCGACGTTTACGAGACTTCAGGCTGCCCTCCAAGGTCCTGCAGAACTTCTACTCCTGCACCGTCGAAAGCATCCTCACAGGGAACATCATAACCTGGTTCGGGAACAGCACCCATCTGGACAGACGGTCACTACAAAGGGTGGTACGTTCGGCCGAACGCACCATCCGAGTAGCACTTCCAGACCTCCAGACCATCTACAGGAAGCGGTGCTGGTCCAAAGCCAAAAAGATTGTGGAAGACTTCAGTCATCCCGACAACAAGCTCTTCACTCTGTTGCCATCAGGACGGCGTTTTCGTCTCCTGAAGGCAAACACAGAGAGGATGAGGAGGAGCTTCTTCCCAACGGCGATTCGGACCCTGAACCAGGACTAAACGGACATAATCCCACCCACAACACTTTCATGTCTAAAATAACTTTTAACCCTGCACTGCAATATTTGCACTAAAGCACAACCCACTTTATAATTCCATTTATAATTTCCATTATAATTCCATTGCACAGTGTATATACAGAGTTAAATTTTATTTTATCTTTATTTTTATCTTTATTCTTCTATTTTCTTATCCTTACAATTAACAATTAAACTTTCTGTGGAGAGGTCAGATAAAGAATTTCACTGCTGGCTGTACCATGTATATCTACGCATGTGACGAATAAACCTGATTCTGATTCTGATTCTGACACACAGAGACAGACACACACACACACACACACACAGAGAGACACACAGAGACACACACACACACACACACACACACACACACACAGAGCCGAGGTAACACACACAGAGACACACACACACAGAGACACACACACACACACAGACACACACAGAGCCGAGGTAACACACACAGAGAC
>JAFMOC010000231.1:587500-787500 GCA_019802505.1 Corydoras sp. C115
GAGCAGGACCAGGTAAACGCAACACCGGCAGAACGCGGGAACCTGAGAACCGCCCCGAAAAAACAGCCCTGACCCCCCCGGAGACATGTTCTACACCAGACACCTGAGGGGTGCTCCGTGGTGTCCGCCACCAAGATGTTGCTGCAGAAGCTTTTAGAGCCGGGAAATCGGAGGAGGAGCCACAGACGGGGGGGGGGGGGGGGGGGTAGAGAGCTGGGGTATTTGGGGGGGGGGGGATAGAGAGCTGGGGTATTTGGGGGGGGGGGGGGGATAGAGAGCTGGGGTATTTGGGGGGGGGGGATAGAGAGCTGGGGTATTTGGGGGGGGGATAGAGAGCTGGGGTATTTGGGGGGGGGGGATAGAGAGCTGGGTATTTGGGGGGGGGGATAGAGAGCTGGGGTATTTGGTGGGGGGGGATAGAGAGCTGGGGTATTTGGGGGGGGGGGGATAGAGAGCTGGGGTATTTGGGGGGGGGGGGGATAGAGAGCTGGGGTATTTGGGGGGGGGGATAGAGAGCTGGGGTATTTGGGGGGGGGGGGATAGAGAGCTGGGGTATTTTTGGGGGGGGGGATAGAGAGCTGGGTATTTTTGGGGGGGGGGATAGAGAGCTGGGGTATTTGGGGGGGGGGATAGAGAGCTGGGGTATTGGGGGGGGGGGATAGAGAGCTGGGGTATTTGGGGGGGGGGATAGAGAGCTGGGGGTATTTGGGGGGGGGGGATAGAGAGCTGGGGTATTTTTGGGGGGGGGGATAGAGAGCTGGGGTATTTGGGGGGGGGGGATAGAGAGCTGGGGTATTTGGGGGGGGGGGATAGAGAGCTGGGGTATTTGGGGGGGGGGATAGAGAGCTGGGGTATTTGGTGGGGGGGGATAGAGAGCTGGGGTATTTGGGGGGGGGGGGATAGAGAGCTGGGGTATTTGGGGGGGGGGGGGATAGAGAGCTGGGGTATTTGGGGGGGGGGGGATAGAGAGCTGGGGTATTTGGGGGGGGGGGATAGAGAGCTGGGGTATTTGGGGGGGGGGGATAGAGAGCTGGGGTATTTGGGGGGGGGATAGAGAGCTGGGGTATTTGGGGGGGGGGGATAGAGAGCTGGGGTATTTGGGGGGGGGGGGGGATAGAGAGCTGGGGTATTTGGGGGGGGGGATAGAGAGCTGGGGTATTTGGGGGGGGGGGGATAGAGAGCTGGGGTATTTGGGGGGGGGGATAGAGAGCTGGGGTATTTGGGGGGGGGGGATAGAGAGCTGGGGTATTTGGGGGGGGCGGAGTCAACACCTGGTCACGCTTTGTGACGACGCAGGGTGCGGCACGTATCGGGTTCTAAAGACATTTCTTTAGAACCTGACGGACGTCAAGGACACGTTCTCGTTTCTGACCAATCAGCTCGTTCGTTTCAGGGCAATGTGACTCCTCAATATGATTCACTAATGAATCGTTTAAAAACGAATCGGCAGGTGATTTGGGTAACGGAACCCTCACAGTGGGGGGGGGGGGGGTCAAGGCTGGTGTTAGGCAGGTCGTCATGCCAACCACCCGCGATGACATCACACCGTCTGTCCCTTCCCGCAGGACGCCTATGACATCACGGAGCTGAAACGGCCGTTCTGCTCCAGCCTATCCCAGTCGTCCTCGTGCACCAGCGCCCCCCTCAGGTCGTCGCCGGGCTCTCAGGAGGAGGTCGGCCGTTGCCCCGCCCCCGGCCCCGCCCCTCACCGCGTGGCCGACTTCCGGAACTACGTGGCGCGCATCGTGTGGGAGGCGGACCGCGCCGGCCTGGCGTCCCCTCCCGACACGTTCCGCGTGTTCTGCGTGGAGGGCGGCGGCTCGGCGGCGGGCAGCCTCAGCTCGCTCAGCTCCGCCCCCCCCGAGGACCACCTCAGCTCGCTCGGCTCCGCCCCCCCCGAGGACCACCTCAGCCACGAGCGCCTGAGCGAGTGGGGGCCGCGCTTCGACCACATGAGGGCGCTGTACCACAAACCCGAACTCGACTTCACCGACACGGACCTCGCGCCGGGCGACCGCACCTAGAACGTTCCTCCAACAGAACCCTTAAAAAGCCATGTCCTCTCCCGGGACCTGCCCCCCCCCCCCCCCCACCTGTCCCCGCCAGAGAACCCGACTCCTGCAGGCGGGCGATTTTTTGCACTGCGCCCCCCTGTGGGAGCGTCTCCGTCTGTCAGAACTGGGCGTGGCCACGGCGGACGTTCCAAAGGAAACCCCAACCTCAACCTCCCAACGGACCCTCACAGTTCCAGGAACCAAAGCCAGGGGGAGCCGTTCTGAGGGAACGGCGTTCTCGGCCGTGCCCGTGCGAGGTTCTGCGGCGCGGTCCGAGTCCTTCGGGGGACCGACGGGATAGGATGCGGCGAGCGGACAATCAAATGGAGAACTTGTTCTATTTTGTGGCGCCCCCTGCGTTCCCGTCTTTTGTATTTTATACTGAACGCGTTCCGTTCGTAAACCTCCGAGGACCTGACGGAACACGACGGGTGGGGGGGCGGGTGGAGAACCCGACGGGTGGGGGGGGGGGTGGAGAACGTCGGGTTCTCACGGGACGCGGAGCAGAGCGGTGAGGACGCGTGTCTGCGGAACGAACCCCGCTTCCTCTTTAACGAACCCAGAGACAATTAAATCCGGTTCTAACCCCCCCCCCCCCCGTTCCTCATTAGAACAGAACGCCTTCGTCCACAGAGACGATGACATCACGACATCCATCACATCAAACTGCCCCACCCCCAAACACAGGACACGCCCACTGAGGGCAGGGTCATCAGTGGCAAAGGTCAAACCGGCCCTAACCGGATTAACCAACCTGGTTGAAATCAAAACGGTTCTAACCAGATTAACCAACCTGGTAAAGATTAAACCAGCCTTAATCAAATTAATCGACCCTAACCGGATTAACCAACCTGGTTGAAATCAAAACGGTTCTAACCAGATTAACCAACCTGGTAAAGATTAAACCAGCCTTAATCAAATTAATCGACCCTAACCGGATTAACCAACCTGGTTGAAATCAAAACGGTTCTAACCAGATTAACCAACCTGGTAAAGATTAAACCAGCCTTAATCAAATTAATCGACCCTAACCGGATTAACCAACCTGGTTGAAATCAAAACGGTTCTAACCAGATTAACCAACCTGGTAAAGATTAAACCAGCCTTAATCAAATTAATCGACCCTAACCGGATTAACCAACCTGGTTGAAATCAAAACGGTTCTAACCAGATTAACCAACCTGGTAAAGATTAAACCAGCCTTAATCAAATTAATCGACCCTAACCGGATTAACCAACCTGGTTGAAATCAAAACGGTTCTAACCAGATTAACCAACCTGGTAAAGATTAAACCAGCCTTAATCTAATTAATCGACCCTAACCGGATTAGCTAACCTGGTAAAGACCAAAATGGTCCAAACCAGATTAACCAACCTGGTAGAGATCAAAGCGGCATTAACCAGATTAACTGACCCAAACCGGATTAACCAACCAGGTAAAGATTAAACTAACTGGTTAAAGCGCTCTCCTGGGCGGCGGCCGGTCGGTCAGCGTGATGGTGGACGTGGTCATCGGGTTACCAACTCGCTTTAAACAGAACAAACGCAGAACGTCCCGCACAGCAGGGGATCAGTGACATCACTGACCACATGACCTCAAAAACATTACCAAACCTTTACAGCAGGGGGCGTGGCCTCTTATCATGTGACAGGGCAGATCAGTGTTTAGGGCTGCAGGCATACTGCCCCCTACTGCCGATCAGGTAAACTGCACCCTCACATTACAGCACACATCTGAAACTGCATGCTGCAGGAGAGGAGGGTTAGTATGAGAGTGTAGTATGCACCAAGTACTAACTAGTACAGTAATAAATACTGAGGGGGTGTGGCCTATTTAATCAGGATCAACATGGCAGGCGTGGTGCATACTACACACTTAAGTACACACAGTGCATACTACACACTGATTAAGTGCACACTGAGTGCATACTACACACTGATTAAGTACACACTGAGTGCATACTACACATTGATTAAGTACACACTGAGTGCATACTACACACTGGTTAAGTACACACAGAGTGCATACTACACACTGATTAAGTACACACAGAGTGCATACTACACACTGATTAAGTACACACTGAGTGCATACTACACACTGATTAAGTACACACTGAGTGCATACTACACACTGATTAAGTACACACAGAGTGCATACTACACACTGATTAAGTACACACTGAGTGCACACTACACAGTGATTAAGTACACACTGAGAGTGCATACTACACACTGATTAAGTACACACTGATTAAGTACACACACAGTGCATACTACACACTGATTAAGTACACAGAGTGCATACTACACACTGATTAAGTATACTACACACTGATTAACTACACACTGATTAACTACACACTGATTAAGTACACACAGAGTGCATACTACACACTGATTAAGTACACACTGAGTGCACACTACACACTGATTAAGTACACACTGATTAAGTACACACACAGTGCATACTACACACTGATTAAGTACACAGAGTGCATACTACACACTGATTAAGTATACTACACACTGATTAACTACACACTGATTAAGTACACACAGAGAGTGCATACTACACACTGATTAAGTACACACAGAGAGTGCATACTACACACTGATTAAGTACACACTGAGAGTGCATACTACACACTGATTAAGTACACACTGAGAGTGCATACTACACACTAATGACGGAGGCGGAGAGCGCAGCACCAATTAATCATCTTAACGAGTCGAGTTCCAACGATGACATCACCGTCTTTTATTACATCACAAACATTCCAACATCTTTGGAAACGGGTTCGAATAACACACACCAGAGAGTGAGACGGAGTGCAGGCCCCGCCCCCTCCACACACACACACTTAAGTCAGATGTCCGGCGTCGGGCGCCACCACGCGGTCGAGTCTCCGTACGGAACCGCAGCATACATTCATTCATAAATAAAAAAAAGCACCCAACAGCTGCCCCCCGGTGGAGGCACGCGGAACATAAATACGCAATCCATCCGGCAGAGGGGGCGGAGTCTGAGGATCCGGTTCTGCGGCACCACCTCAAAGCAGCAGGAGTTCCTGGGTGGTGGAGTGGAGTGGAGTGGGGGGGGGGGGGGGGGGGGGGTTCACAGTCACAGTACAGAAAGGTCTCGGTTGCAGAACCTTCAGGCTCAGGTGAGGTTTTTTTTTCTTTTGGGGGGGGGGTCCCATCCACTTCATTAAACGTGGTGGAACGTCACCATCAAGTACATACCAGAAGCAGTATCTGCCCCCCCCCCCCCCCCACACACACCCCCCCCCACACCCCGAGTGGGACCGAAGTAACAGGCGAAATAAAAGGCGGGGCGCACACCGCTCAGATTAAAACCAACGGACCGCTGGGGAACCTGCATGTACCCCATCATACCACCAGGGGGGGGTGGGGTGGGGCGGGGGGTACAGCCCCTCTGATCACTCAATACAGTTCGGTAAATAAAATTAAAGTCTTAGCAGCTCGACGTGCAAAAGGAACCATCACAACTGAAACGCTCAGGAGCCAGGGCCGGGATAGGACCCGGCAGCCGGCGAGGAGTCCCTCCCTCCCGAACGGCCCGGCCCGAGTGGGCGGAGTCACACGTTGGCGGGCTTCTCCGTGCTTTTGGGCGGGGTCAGCAGGCCGCAGACAGGGGCGGGGGACAGGCGGTCGAGGCGGTCCTGCTGCCGCTGATGTGCGTCGCTCTGGAAAACAACAGGGGGGGGGGGGGGGGGTTAGAACACGGTCGGCATGGAGACGGAGACAGAGGTGAGGGGGGGGTTAGGACACGGTCGGCGTGGAGACGGGGGTGGGTGGGGCTAGGACACGGTCGGCGTGGAGACGGGTTAGGACACAGTCGGCGTGGAGACAGAGGTGAGGGGGGGTTAGGACACGGTCGGCATGGAGACGGAGACAGGGGTGAGGGGGGGGTGTGGTTAGGACACGGTCGGCATGGAGACGGAGGTGAGTTTAGGACACGGTCGGCATGGAGACGGAGACAGGGGTGAGGGGGGGGGTGTGGTTAGGACACGGTCGGCATGGAGACGGAGACGAGGGGGGGGGGTTAGGACACTGTCAGCGTGGACACGGGGACGGGGGTGAGGGGGGGTAGGGTTAGGACACGGTCGGCGTGGAGACGGGGGGGGGGGGGTTAGGACACGGTCGGCATGGAGACGGAGACAGGGGTGAGGGGGGGGTGTGGTTAGGACACGGTCGGCATGGAGACGGAGACGAGGGGGGGGGGTTAGGACACTGTCAGCGTGGACACGGGGACGGGGGTGAGAGGGGGTAGGGTTAGGACACGGTCGGCGTGGAGACGGGGGGGGGGTTAGGACACGGTCGGCATGGAGACGGAGAACAGACAGGGGTGAGGGGGGGGTGTGGTTAGGACACGGTCGGCATGGAGACGGAGACGAGGGGGGGGGGTTAGGACACTGTCAGCGTGGACACGGGGACGGGGGTGAGAGGGGGTAGGGTTAGGACACGGTCGGCGTGGAGACGGGGGGGGGGTTAGGACACGGTCGGCATGGAGACGGAGACAGGGGTGAGGGGGGGTGGGGTTAGGACACGGTGACAGGGGTGAGGGGGGGGTGGGGTTAGGACACGGTCGGCATGGTGACGGAGACGGGGGGGGGGGGGGGGTAGGGTTAGGACACGGTCGGCGTGGAGACGGGGGGGGGGGTTAGGACACGGTCGGCATGGAGACGGAGACAGGGGTGAGGGGGGGTGGGGTTAGGACACGGTCGGCATGGAGACGGAGACGAGGGGGGGGGGGGGGTTAGGACACTGTCAGCGTGGACACGGAGACGGGGGTGAGGGGGGGTAGGGTTAGGACACGGTCGGCGTGGAGACGGGGGGGGGGGGGTTAGGACACGGTCGGCATGGAGACGGAGACAGGGGTGAGGGGGGGGTGGGGTTAGGACACGGTGACAGGGGTGAGGGGGGGGGTGGGGTTAGGACACGGTCGGCGTGGAGACGGGGGGGGGGTGGGGTTAGGACACGGTCGGCGTGGAGACGGGGGGGGGGGGGGTTAGGACACGGTCGGCGTGGAGACGGGGGGGGGGGGGGGGGGGGGGGGTTAGGACACGGTCGGCATGGAGACGGAGACGGGGGTGGAGACTCACCAGCATGGACAGGTAGTCCACGTGGGTCTGGACGTTGTGCCGGTCCTCCGGCGCCACCTTCTTGAAGTCCTTCAGCCGCGGCCGATCGTACGCCGCCACCGTCTGCGCGAAGGGCGCCATCCAGCGCACGCAGCCCGCTATGCAGTCCCACGTCAGACCTGCAGCGCAACCACAACACGGGTCAGTCGCCCCCCGGAGGGAACAGTTTGGGGAAGGCCCGTTTTGTCCCGGTGCTTCAGAGACTCAAGACCGTTGCCTAGCAACACAGAGGGGGGTCCTCGCCACATGGCAGACCGTTACCGTGGTAACGGGAGGCTTTGTAATCGATGTTCTGATCACCGATCGGCGATCAATAGCTCGACTCGGGTTCGAACGCCCGCAGTGTTCACCGAGAGGACTGCGTTACCATGACGACGCTACACCATACCATAATATTAATTACATTAACGATCGTACCCACATAATTAGAAATCAATGACCATTTTATTATGATACAAGATCATGTGACGTTTGAGGCCACACCCCCCACTGGTAAAGTACAGGCTGATGCATACTACATATTCAGTACATACTACACCTTCTAATTCACTATGTTTAACCTGCTGTGTAGTATGTACTGTGTAGTATGTACTGTTTAGTATGTACTAGGTGCTTTCAGTTTGCATACTTTACTATACTTTGATGCAGTAGGTACTACTTCAGAGGTAATGCAGTATGCATTTTTAGTTAGGAGAGTATGCAGTAGGGGGTGAGCTGCAATATTCGCTGATTCGACGATTCGATTCGGAGAACCGTAGTCGACTATGAACCTCATAGTCGAATGTACCATTTTGACCACATGGGGGCGCCCATGGCTGCTGCTAAGCATTAGTTTTTACATGAAATGTCTTTGTTTTCGTTATATATATAGCCTTTTGTCAAATAAAATCATCATAATTTCTAGAAGAAGAAGAAAAAAAAAGAAAAACTAACAAAAAAAAAGGTTTTCTTTTGTTAGAAAAACAAGTAAAATATAAAAAAAATATTTTTTAAAAACTATGCTTATAGCGCCATCTTGTGGTGAAATTTTAACTGATTCGACTATCAGTCGACTATAGGGAAAATCTGACGAATCAGATTCGACTATGAAAATCCTTAGTTGAATACAGCCCTACATACTACACACTTGGACAAAGCCGATGCATACTACTCGGTAAGGTTGTATGAATCGACCAATCAGGACGCGCTGTGCGTACTCACCGGAGACGCGCTGCACCGTGTCCCACGAGGTGAAGTGACAGAAGGCGGCGGCGGCGAGGACGCCGTACTGATAGTCCAACGCGTTGACGTCCAGGATGCAGAGGTCCAGCAGCTGTGGAGGACACAGCGGGTCATTACATCATCATCATCACGGGGTTCTGTACGTACACACTAGAGGTGCGAATCTCTCAGAGTCGGGCGATTCGATGTTTGAGTCACGATTCGATTCAGAATCGATTCTTCAGTTCAAATGCTCTTTAAATTTAGTTTAAATCATGTGATCGACGAGATGAAGCGACGATGTAAACAAACAGAACCTTTATTTAAATCAGTACGTTCAGGAGGGCGACACGGTGGCTTAGTGGTTTAGCATGTTCTCCTCTCAGCGCTAGGGATTCCCGGTTCGAATCCCCATCTGGGTGGAGTTTCCATGTCCTCCCCGTGTCTGCATGGGTTTCCTCCGGGTTCTCCGGTTTCCTCCCACAGTCCAAAAACATGGATCAAGTGAATGGAGATCTCCAAATTGCCCCATATAGAGTGTGTACAGTGATAGATTGGCGTCCTGTCCTGGGTGTACCTGTCTAGCGCCCAAAATGACATGGGGAACCCCCCTCCCCCCAATAGAGGATAAAGCGGGAGATAACGAATGAATGAATACTTTCAGGTCACGTCAAATCTTTTTGCTTCATTTTATATAAATTAGTAAAGCGCTGAATTAAAAGTGTTCGGTTCGCTGAGCCGCCCGGATTTTTATTACATAAAAAACATCAATGAACAAATCATTCAAGATATATTAATACAGAAGTTTCCCACGGTGCATTCACCTTTAACCAAAACTAAAATAGACTTTACAGTCAGAGGGCCTTTAGATTCTGCAAATCTTTAAAACTTACCCTTAAAAATAAAATCAATGCTTCAGTCTTTTTTAAATATATTGCACCGACATTCACTACATTTAAAAAATTAACCTTAAATATTATATATTTTTCAACTTTTTAGCGGGCAGCACGGTGGCTTAGTGGTTTAGCATGTTCTCCTCTCAGCACTAGGGATTCCCGGTTGGAATCCCCATCTGGGTGGAGTTTCCATTTTCTCCCCGTGTCTGCGTGGGTTTCCTCCGGGTTCTCCGGTTTCCTCCCACAGTCCAAAAACATGGATCAAGTCAATTGAATTCTCAAAATTGCCCCATATAGAGTGTGTTTGTGTGAGTGAGTGTGTGCCCAGAGATGGATTGGCTCCCTGTCCTGGGTCTATCTGCCCAGCGCCCGAGACGTTCTCCCCTGGATGGGCATGGGGAACCCCACCGCGACCCCAATAGAGGATAAAGCGGGAGATAATGAATGAATGAATACTTTCAGGTCACGTCAAATCTTTTTGCTTCATTTTATATAAATTAGTAAAGCGCTGAATTAAAAGTGTTCGGTTCGCTGAGCCGCCCGGATTTTTATTACATAAAAAACATCAATGAACAAATCATTCAAGATATATTAATACGGAAGTTTCCCACAGTGCATTCACCTTTAATCAAAACTAGGTCGGTTTAGTGGTTTAGCATGTTCTCCTCTCAGCACTAGGGATTCCCAGTTCGAATCCCCATCTGGGTGGAGTTTCCATGTTCTCCCCGTGTCCGCGTGGGTTTCCTCCGGGTTCTCCGGTTTTCCTCCCACAGTCCAAAAACATGGATCAAGTCAATTGAATTCTCCAAATTGCCCCATATAGAGTGTGTCTGTGTGAGTGAGAGTGTGTGCCCAGTGATAGATTGCCCCCCTGTCCTGGGTGTATTTGCCCAGCGCCTGAAACGTTCTCCTCTGGATGGGCATTGGAACCCCCCCGCGACCCAAATAGAGGATAAAGTGGGAGATAATGAATGAATGATCTTTTCAGCGTCTTTGATCTCAGAGTGATGTCATGACAAACGGGATCGCTCATTCCTCGTATTTACAAAAGTAACGCCATTTTATGTTACACTCGTTATAAACAGTTTCTCTCATGTTGAGCTCTCTCTCTCTCTCTCTCTCTCTCTCTCGGGGGGGGGGGGGCACTCCATGCTAGAGAACTACACCCGGAGCTGTTCGGCGGCCGAGTGGATCCGTAATGCGCTATGCAGTTCAGTCAGGAGGGGGCGCCAAATAATAAAACTTAAAACCATTTTTTTTAAATCGATTCTTGGATAATTTCAATTGATTCAGAATCGCCTGGACTACGAATCACGATTTATTGAAGAATCGATTTTTTTCAGCACCCCTAGTACACACACACACACGCGCGCTCATACACACCTGAGCCACTTGGATGTAGGTTTCCTGAGAGAACTGCGGCACCAGGAACTGCGGTTCCTCTTTGAGGGACTCCACCTGGACGTAGAGCTTCATCCAGGAGACCACGGTCTCGGGACAGAGGTGCCAGTTCAGCGCCTTCAGCATCACCAGCTCCATCTCCAGGATCTCGTCCTCCTCGCACGCCCCGTCCGTCACGTACGCAAACTCCTGCAGCTTCGGGGGGTAGATCTCCTGCGGGACACGAGAACAGGTGCTCAGGTGTGAGGGTCCGCCGATGCCCCCCCCCCCTCGCCGTCGTCCCGACTTCCCCGCCGCGTCCGTACCTCGATCTTGGAGGCGATGAAGAGGGAGGTGATGCCGAGGAGCTGCAGCTGGTTCTTGTTGACGTTCTCCTGAGTCAGCATGAAGCGGTCGAAGAAGTCCTGCGCGAGGTAGAACGTCTCCCGCTGCAGGGTGTACACCTCGCTCACCTGGACCACGAGGACCGAGAGGAAAACCGGTCAACTCACAGAGCGGAGGGAGGTGGGGGGCCTAGCGCGTACGGGTATGCAGTATGCATCGGCTGTGTCCAAGTATGGAACTTTAACAGAGGGGGCGTGGCCTATAACAGCAAAATGACCTCTGTAGTATGGTGGCCATAGAGCGTCCGAGGCTGAATGCATACTACATACTAGATTACTGAATGAACCCACTGCTTCACTGACACGGTGCATACTGTTTAGGTGAAGGTGCATACTACATACTACAGAGCAGGTAAGCACAGTGGATGAGAAGGGCTAGTATGTCCGAATATGTAGTATGCATCAGCTGGGACTCTAACAGTGGGGGTCTCTGACATCACATGTCCTTTGCATACTAGATACTCCCCTAAAATAGTACCTACTGCATCACAAATATAGTATTCCAGAGGATGCAAACTAAAAGCACCTAGTACATACTACACAGCAGGTTAAAAACACTGATTTAGAAGGTGCAGTGTGCATCAGCTTTACATGGCATATATAGTACATACTACTGATAAGTAGGGCTGCAACTAACGATTATTTTGATAATCGATTAATCGGGCGATTATTTTTTCGATTAATGGATGAATCGGATAAATAAAAAAATAAAAAAAAAAATTCCATGTCTTTACATTTAATCATTTAGCAGACACTTTTATCCAAAGATTATTCTATAGTATAGTATTATATATAGTTATTTTATTCAAAATGTTTAAGTTATCATTTCCTGTAATTAATGAAAAGCACAATGAAAGAAATAATGCATCATCTAAACATCCCTCACTTAACAAGGGGTAGGCGGCAGTCTCCCAGTGCCGGGACATTTAAAGCCGCATACTTTTACGCCGTGCGCGTGTGCGCGTCATCCCGCGTGCTGCTATTGATCCGCTAAAAACCAGGACATGTCCTCACTTTAAAAAATAAACCGGGACGCCCGGGACAGGACATGACATACGGACGGGTATTCGTATAACGGACGTTAAGACACGTTCTCTATCGCTGTTATTATCCAGTTAACAATCAAACACAGCATGCCGCTGCTCTGCGGTCTCATAGTGTTATAGTGTTTACTTCAGAACTAAAGAAGCTCGGGATGTTGTAGAGATTTATCTGCTGTTCAGCTTCATCCTCATCAGGGTTTATTTCAGGAGGTGTATCATCACCGGTGCTGCTGCGCATGTTCGCGGAGCTGCATGTTCCACGTTCTTTAGTTCCAGCGTTGGCTGTGTTTCATTTGTAGATTTATCGACTTGTTTTTGCAGACTCCGCCTCGTTCTGTTCAACCCGCTATTTTTTTCCAGCGTTATTGAAGCGCTACATGTGACGTAAGCGGTTGCGACATCGCGAGTAACGCGGAAATCGCGCGACCCAACGAATCGATAATGGAAATTCATTATCGATACTTTGGATAATCGATTTTTATCGATTCGTTGTTGCAGCCCTACTGATAAGCAGTACCTACTGCTCCGAGGTCAGGTTCATACATACTGCTGCTTTACTTTGTTATTAAGTACATACTATGTAGTGTGCCATTTTATAATCATGTGTTAGTTAGATTGTTTATTTGGTCACGTGATCACGGTGTAACCAATCGGAGCGCTGACCGACCTCGAGCAGCCAGTCGAGCAGGATGGCCCTCATCTTGGGCTGCAGGCTGGGGTGCTGCTGCAGGACGCTCTTATCGTGGACGTACTTCAGCTCCTTGTTCAGCATCTTGATCCACACATCGTCGGCGCTCGCCCAGCTGTGGAGCAACATCTGGATTAGAACGCCGTACAGCGTGCTAAAACGTAGTACGCAGTGCGTATAAACACACAGGGCTTTAATTTACACACAGCACCGGGGCATCCGAAACGACCTACTGCACACTACACATGTTCACAGGATACACAGCCGGCTTTATTAGTACACACTGCCTCCAAAAACGATGGACCTCTAGTGTCCGAGACCACCTACTGCATACTACACGTATGTAAAGCCTATAGGACACAGTAAGCACTGAGCTGTAATAGTATATACTAGGGGTGAGCTGCAATATTCGCTGATTCAACGATTCGATTCGGAGAACCGTAGTCGACTATGAACCTCATAGTCGAATGTACCATTTTGACCACACGGGGCGCCCATGGCTGCTGCTAAGCATTAGATTTTACATGAAATGTCTTTGTTTTCGTTATATATATAGCCTTTTGTCAAATAAAATCATCCTAATTTTTCGCTTTTTAGTTTTTTTTTTAAGGTTTTTCCTTTGAAGTGGAAAAAAGTCCAGAACGAGGATCCCATTTACGGTGCTCTAGAAAAACAAGTAAAATATCAAAAAAATAATATCTTTTTTAAAAACCACGCTTATAGCGCCATCTTGTGGTGAAATTTTAACTGATTCGACTATCAGTCAACTATAGGGAAAATCTGACGAATCAGATTCGACTATGAAAATCCTTTGTTGAATACACCCCTAGTATATACTGACTTACATACTACTGACCTCTGTGTCCGAAAAGGCCTACTGCATACTACACAGTATGCAAACCTGCTGATCAGACTAGTATATAGTACACAAACAGTAGTAGGTGAGAATTTCCCTGTAGGTGACGTGGGGGACACGGGGGGACACTCACCTACTGAAACAGCCTTCCGCTATAACGATCAGGTAGTACATACTCATTCATCTTCCGCTTTATCCTCTATAAGGGTCGCGGGGGGGGGGTTTCCCCATGCCCATCCAGGGGAGAACATTTCGGGCGCTGGGCAGATACACCCAGGACAGGGCGCCAATCTATCACAGGACACACACTCACTCTCAGACACACTCTATATGGGGCAATTTGGAGAACTCAATTGACTTGATCCATGTTTTTGGACTGCGGGAGGAAACCGGAGAACCCGGCAGAAACCCACACAGACACGGGGAGAACATGGAAACTCCACCCAGATGGGGATTCGAACCGGGAGTCCCCAACGCTGAGAGTAGAACGTGCTAAACCACTAAGCCAACGAGCCACCCCCAGACTAGTATATAGTACACAAACAGTAGTAGGTGAGAATTTCCCTGTAGGTGACGTGGGTAACACGGGGGACATAGTGCATACTACACTCACCTACTGAAACAGCCTTCTGCTGTAACTGTCAGGTAGTACATACTGTTTTATAAAAAGCAGCTCAGCAAATCAGTTACTTTCATGTGTTTGGAACCACATACTACATAGAAGGTACTCAACTGGTCAAGCAGCAGTATGTAGTACAAGAGTAGTATGTAGCAGGCGATTTTGGACACGCAATAAAACGTCAGTAAAGCAGCCGGCTCTTTAAGGAAGCGTCTATGAAGTATGCACTATGAGCACCATGCTGTTAAGGTCATTTATAAAGCTGACGTTAACAGCCGACTGGGTGCATACTACATATTCAGACGTACTAGCCCTTCTTATTCAGGCGCCAAAACAATAACAAAGAGTGTAACTCTCACTGTGAGGGCGTGGCCTGTTACATCACATGACCTGTGAATTATAGAATATAGTGCATACTACATACGGTCAGCGTGACTTCAGATGCATACTATTATGAGGAAACTGGGTAAGAAGGGCTAGTATGTCCAGATAAGTAGTACACATCAACTGTTTACAACATTCATTCATCCATCCATAATCTTCCGCTTTATCCTCTATTAGGGTCGCGGGGGGTTCCCCATGCCCATCCAGGGGAGAACGTTTCGGGCGCCGGGCAGATAGACCCAGGACAGGGCGCCAATCCATCTCTGGGCACACACTCACTCACACAGACACACTCTATATGGGGCAATTTGGAGAACTCAATTGCCTGGATCCATGTTTTTGGACTGTGAGAGGAAACCGGAAAACCCGGAGGAAACCAACGCGGACACGGGGAGGACATGGAAACTCCACCCAGATGGGGATTCTAACCGGGAATCCCTAGTGCTGAGAGGAGAACATGCTAACCACTAAGCCACCCTATTTACAACAATAACAAACAAAAAAAAAGACACTAATAACAGAGGGGGGGGGGCCTCATGTCACAGTATGTGGGACAGTACATACTACTGCTTTACAGATGAAAACAGTACTGAGTGATTAGTAGGCCATTTCAGACAGAGCTATGGCAGAAGGGCACTACACTGCCCCCTGTATGTAGAACACAGAACAGCGGTGGTATGTAGCGTACTACAGCCGCTGACCCCTCATTTAGGATGCATACTACTTTGTGGTGTAGTATGCACGTTTGGGGTTCCCACCTGAGGCGCGGCAGCGGCGAGGGTTTGATGAAGAGGTTCTTGAAGCGGTAGCGTCGGAACCCCGACGGGTTCTTCGTCTCCTCCATCTCCTTATGGGGCGTCTCGACCAGGACACAGGGGCTGACGCTGCCCTCCACCCAGCGGTTCTATAAAACACACACCCCCACAAAGTTACAACCAGCGGCCTATCCCAGCACCGACACGCTTCATATTAACATGAGAAACTCCCGCGGGCCGCTCAACAAAGCGGGACCTGGCGGGAGGTTGGGGGTCGACGGGAGAGGGGCCCCCGGCCGGCCAGCCGGCTCATTACGCATGCATAATTAACCACCCCACCCGAAACCCAGACTCCCTGGACGGGGGGTGAGAACCACGGCGGGTGGCACCTCCACCTCCTCCTCACCTGAATCTCATAGCTCTGCTTCTTGGGGGCTCCCGCCTTCCTGCAGCGCTGAAACACAAAGACAGGGGTCAGTACTGGACGCAACTCGGAGGTGACGTCACGGGGTCCCGCGGGGGCGGCGGCGTCTCTGATACCTCAGCTTTCCTCTTCCTGGCGGGATTCGGCGGCTCCGACGTGTTCTCGTCTCTTTCTTGAAGTGTGTTGCGGCAACTGGGCGTCGGGCGAGATTAGATAAAGAGATTAGAAAAATGACAACTAGAACAAAAAACTGTACACAACGCGCACAGCGTTGAGGGGTCTCACCTGCGTCTGGACATGTTCTCCACCCGTTCTGCTCTGGAAACACAAAACACAACTGCGCATTAGAACGTGACCCATTAAAAATTATTTACAAAAAATAATAAATCTTAATAAATAACGAAACACGCCGGGGGTCGAGTGCGAAGAACGTTTCACTCGGAGAATCTCACTCTGGGTGGATTTGCATGTTCTCCCACGTCAGTGTGGGTTTCCTCTCACAGCCCATAGACATAGATTAAAGGTAAATTGACCCATAAGGCGTGTGCTGGGCACCCTGTCCTGGGTGTATCTGCCCAGCACCCTGGATGGAGAACCCCCCCCCCACGACCCTAGTGGAGGATTAAGCCCAAGATAATGAACGAATCTCGCCCTATAAAGACAATCTCCACCCAAAACTCAACTCCCACCACACAGACATCCCCCCACCCAAAATGTTCGCCCTCACTTCACCCTGGATTTACTCGGGGGGTATTATTCACCTTAAAAAAGGGCAACTTCTTACAGATGAACCCTCTGTATGTATGTCTACCGCCATAACCAAATGGTCAGCCCCATTGTGCTGCGGATCTGCACGTTTTCTGACCCCGTAACCCCCGCGTTTCATTAATACATGCTTAATCAAAGTGCAGGGGGCAGTTTTAAGTGTCGGATTCCAATCACACGACGTTAGATCGGATTAAAACCTCAAAGCCCAACTTTTAAGCGCGACTCCATTCGACACCCAGCTGCCGGCTACGGGCTACCCCGCCTGAAAACGCACCAAAACGGCTAAAATCGCGGATGATCGAGGGGGAAAACGACATAAATGTGAAGATGTACAATTCATTTGGCGACGGGGCTCGTTTTGGGTGAAATCCGAAGCAGGATTTTATGAATTAAACGCGTTTGAATCGGCGCGTCTCGGCGGAGTCGACTCCGCGCCAAATCCAGTTAAGCGGGAGGACGAGGCGCCTTTAACAGAGCCGAGCCTCGCAGCCTCGAAACGGCACGAAAACGCCGAAAATGAGGTCCCAGCCTCGCGCCGGGGTCCCATCCGAGCTGTGGCCCCGGCGGATCGACGGGATTCGGGACTTTATCGGACTTTCTGTCGACCCGACGCCTCGGTTTAGCCGCCAGCTAGGGCTTTAGCCGCCGACCGAACTGGCGGGACCCGGACCCGAAGCCCGAAAAACGGCCCGAATTCGGACGGACGGCGGACTAAACGTCGTGCAGTCGGGCGACGGGGACATTTACACGACATAACGACCGGAGACGGTGCACGGCGTCGGGGCTCTCTGAGGTGAAGCAGAACCAACGACCAACACCGCGGATTAAACACCGAAACCACCGAGAACGCGCTCACACGACGCCGACTACCGGCCTGCGAGTCTGAAAACAGACACGAATCAGTTTAAAGTCATGAATCAGTTTAAAGTCATGAATCAGTTTAAAGTCAGAGTTCAGTTTAAAAGTTTGTAGTTTTTTTTAAAGGAGGAAACGGAGCGACTCACCCGCTGCACCGCTCAACGACCGACTGCCCGTCAGCTGGCGCCGGCGCCAAGCCTTATATACGCCCGCACTGCGCATGCGCGAGTTCGCTGCCCGGGCGCCTCTCGCCTCCGTGAAGATGCGCAGAGAGAGAGAGCGGCGCGCGCGGGTTTGGTTCTCTCTCTGGTTCTCATTGTGGTTCTCCCAGTGGTTCACTCTGTGGTTCTCTCTCTGGTTCTAATTGTGGTTCACTCTGTGGTTCTCCCCTTGGTTCTCCTTGTGATTCTCCCTTTGGTTCTCTCTGTGGTTCTTCCTCTAGTTCTATCTGTTGTTCTCTCTTTGGTTCTCCTTGTGGTTCTCCCTTTGGTTCTCCATCTGGTTCTCCTTGTGATTCTCCCTCTGGTTCTCCTTGTGGTTCTATCTGTTGTTCTCCCTTTGGTTCTCCTTGTGGTTCTCCCTTTGGTTCTCCATCTGGTTCTCCTTGTGGTTCTATCTGTTGTTCTCCCTTTGGTTCTCCTTGTGGTTCTCCCTTTGGTTCTCTCTGTGGTTCTCCATCTGGTTCTCCTTGTGATTCTCCCTCTGGTTCTCCTTGTGGTTCTATCTGTGGTTCTCCCTTTGGTTCTCCTTGTGATTCTCCCTTTGGTTCTCTCTGTGGTTCTTTCTGTTGTTCTCCCTCTGGTTCTCCTTGTTGTTCTCCCTCTGGTTCTCTCTGTGGTTCTTCCTTTGGTTCTCCCTCTGGTTCTCGCTGTGGTTCCCTCTTTGGTTCTCCTTGTGGTTCTGCCTTTGGTGCTCCCTCTGGTTCTCGCTGTGGTTCTCCCTCTGGTTCTCTCTTGGGTTCTCGTGGTTCCACCGATAGAACCGCAGGCTGGCGTCGTTTTCCACGCGGCGGGGGGGGGGGGGGGGGGGGGGGGGGGGTTCCGCAGGAAACGGAGCGCTGCGTGGGTTCCGGTCGCGGCGGGAGGCGCGTGGACGCCGGATGTGGAGGTCCCGCGCTAAACGCCGCGCGCGCTCCGAGACAACGCCGCGACGACGAGCGAGCCGAGAGCGCGCGCCGCTTCCGGGTGGACCGCCGAGGGGGCGGGGCTTCGGATCCCGCCGACCAATCGCGGGCCGCGTAGAGGAGACAGCATGGTCCGGCCGCGGCATGTAAACAAAGGCGCGCGGAGCGCTTAAACACAACAAAAACACTATAAAACAATATAAAACACTATAAAAACACTATAAAAACACTATAAAAACACTATAAAACACTATAAAACACTATAAAAACACTATAAAACACTATAAAACACTACAAAAACACTATAAAACACAACAAAAACACTATAAAACACTATAAAACACAACAAAAACACAACAAAAACACTACAAAAACATTATAAAACACAACAAAAACACAACAAAAACACTATAAAACACAACAAAAACACTACAAAAACACTATAAAACACAACAAAAACACTACAAAAACACTATAAAACACAACAAAAACACTATAAAACACAACAAAACACTATAAAAACACAACAAAAACATTACAAAAACACTAAAAACACTACAAAAACACTATAAAAACACTATAAAACAATATAAAACACTATTAAAACACTATAAAACACTACAAAAACACAACAAAAACATTACAAAACACTATAAAACACTATAAAAACATTACAAAACACTACAAAAACATTACAAAAACACTACAAAACAGAACAAAAACAATACAAAAACACTCTAAAACACTATAAAACATGACAAACTACAAAACACAACAAAAACACTATAAAACACTATAAAAACACCACAAAACACTATAAAACACTACAAAAACACTATAAAACACTACAAAAACACTATAAAATACTATAAAACATCACAAAACACTACAAATACACTATTAAACACGACAAACTACAAAAACACTACAAAAACATTACAAAAACACTAAAAGCACTACAAAACACAACAAAAACACTACAAAACACTACAAAAACACTACAAAACACAACAAAAACACTACAAAAACATCACAAAACACTACAAATACACTATAAAACACAACAAACTACAAAACATTACAAAAACACTAAAAAAACACAACAAAAACAATACAAAAACACTACAAAAACACAAAACACAACAATATAACACTATAACACTATAATGATGCTATCAAACACCACAAAATACTATAAAAACACTAACACCACAAAAACATTACAAAAACACTACAAAACACTATAAAAACACTATAAAACACCACAAAACACTATAAAAACACAACAAAACACTATTAAAACTCCAAAACATGCAAACTCCACGCAAATTGGGATTCGAACCGGGAATCCCTAACGCTGAGAGGAGAACATGCCAACCACTAAGCCACCGTGCTGCCCTAAAAACTCTATTAAAAAAATATATAAAAAAAACTATAAAAAACGCAAAAAACACTGAAAATCTTCTTACATCAACTTACAAATAATGGTGTGTGTGTGTGTGTGTGTGTGTGTGTATAATCTTATAATTGAAAGTGAAAGTGTGTGTGTGTGTATAATCTTATAATGGTGTGTGTGTGTGTGTGTGTGTGCGCTAGGGATTCCCGGTTCGAATCCCAATTTGGGTGGAGTTTGCATGTTTTGGAGTTTTCATAGTATTTTGTTGTGTTTTGTGGTGTTTTATAATGTTTTTGTTGTGTTTTGTGATATTTTATAGTGTTTTTGTAATGTTTTTGTGGTGTGTTATAGTGTTTTGTGGTGTTTGATAGCGTTATTATAGTGTGTTAAAGTGTTTTTGTTGTGAAAGTGTGTGTGTGTGTGTGTGTGTGTGTGTATGTAATCTTATAATGGTGTGTGTGTGTGTGTGTGTATGTGTAATCTTATAATGGTGTGTGTATGTAATCTTATAATGGTGAAAGTGTGTGTGTATAATCTTATAATGGTGTGTGTGTGTGTGTAATCTTATAATGGTGTGTGTGTGTGTATATAATCTTATAATGGTGTGTGTGTGTGTGTGTGTGTGTGTGTGTGTGTATATATAATCTTATAATGGTGTGTGTGTGTGTGTAATCTTATAATGGTGTGTGTGTGTGTGTGTGTGTGTATGTAATCTTATAATGGTGTGTGTGTGTGTGTGTGTGTGTGTGTGTGTGTGTAATCTTATAATGGTGTATGTGTGTGTGTGTATAATCTTATAATGGTGTGTGTGTGTGTATAATCTTATAATGTTGTGTGTGTGTGTGTGTGTATAATCTTATAATGGTGTGTGTGTGTGTATAATCTTATAATGGTGTGTGTGTGTGTAATCTTATAATGGTGTGTGTGTGTGTGTGTGTGTAATCTTATAATGGTGTGTGTGTGTGTGTGTGTGTATAATCTTATAATGGTGTGTGTGTGTAATCTTATAATGGTGTGTGTGTGTGTGTGTGTGTATAATCTTATAATGGTGTGTGTGTAATCTTATAATGGTGTGTGTGTGTGTGTGTGTGTGTGTATAATCTTATAATGGTGTGTGTGTGTGTGTAATCTTATAATGGTGAAAGTGTGTGTGTGTGTGTATAATCTTATAATGGTGTGTGTGTGTGTGTGTGTGTGTGTGTGTGTATAATCTTATAATGGTGTGTGTGTGTGTGTAATCTTATAATGGTGAAAGTGTGTGTGTGTGTATAATCTTATAATGGTGTGTGTGTGTGTATAATCTTATAATGGTGTGTGTGTGTGTGTGTGTGTGTAATCTTATAATGGTGTGTGTGTGTGTGTGTAATCTTATAATGGTGAAAGTGTGTGTATAATCTTATAATGGTGTGTGTGTGTGTATAATCTTATAATGGTGAAAGTGTGTGTGTATAATCTTATAATGGTGTGTGTGTGTGTATAATCTTATAATGGTGTGTGTGTGTGTGTGTATAATCTTATAATGGTGTGTGTGTGTGTATAATCTTATAATGGTGTGTGTGTGTGTGTGTGTGTGTGTGTGTAATCTTATAATGGTGAAAGTGTGTGTGTGTGTAATCTTATAATGGTGTGTGTGTGTGTGTGTGTAATCTTATAATGGTGTGTGTGTGTGTGTGTGTGTGTGTAATCTTATAATGGTGTGTGTGTGATTTTTCTGATGTAAACTCCGGTGTTTTGTGTTCACACTCATCTCACCTTCATTTAAAAAAAATTTTTTTGCATTTAAGCATAAAAAGCCGTGACGTGCGCACCCTGGTGGTGAATGCTGGTATTACCGGATGTGACTGCAGGAGACAGAAATCATAACTCAGCTGCAGTAACTGCGCTAAGACACCAGGGGGCACTGACACCACCGTCACTCACTGTACAGTGAGCTCATCTGGCCATCCACCCTCAGGAGAACAGGGGTTTCCTCGTCCACCCTCAGGAGAACAGGGGTATCCTCGTCCACCCTAGGAGACCAGGGGTGTCCTCGTCCACCCCTAGGAGAACAGGGGTGTCCTCGTGCACCTCAGGAGAACAGGGGTATCCTCGTCCACCCTCAGGAGAACAGGGGTGTCCTCGTCTACCCACAGGAGAACAGGGGTGTCCTCGTCCACCTACAGGAGAACAGGGGCGTCCTCGTCCACCCCTCAGGAGAACAGGGGTATCCTCGTCCACCCCTCTGGAGAACAGGGGTGTCCTCGTCCACCCACAGGAGAACAGGGGTATCCTCGTCCACCCCTCTGGAGAACAGGGGTGTCCTCGTCCACCCACAGGAGAACAGGGGTGTCCTCGTCCACCCCTCAGGAGAACAGGGGTGTCCTCGTCCAGCCTCAGGAGAACATGGGTATCCTCGTCCACCCCTAGGAGAACAGGGGTGTCCTCGTCCACCCTCAGGAGAACAGGGGTGTCCTCGTCCACCCTCAGGAGAACAGGGGTGTCCTCGTCCACCCTCAGGAGAACAGGGGTGTCCTCGTCCACCTCAGGAGAACAGGGATGTCCTGTGGGAACGGGGGCGGGGCTCGGGTTCTCCGTCTACGTTTCTGTGAAAGGATTCGACGTGACGCCAACGGATTTACATTTACATTTGGTCATTTATTGGACGCTTTTATCCAAAGTGACTTACAGGTGAACACAGGGTTCAACACAGCGCCCCCTGGAGCAATGAGGGTTAAGGGCCTAGCTCAAGGACCCACACTGGTAACTTCAGTGGACCTGGGATTTGAACCCACAACCTTCAGATTGATAGCCCAACACCCCACCACTGAGCTACCACTGAGCTACCACCGAGCTACCACCGAGCTACCACCGAGCTACCACCGACCTACCACCGACCTACCACCGACCTACCACCGAGCTACCACTGACCTACCACCGAGCTACCACCGACCTACCACTGAGCTACCACTGAGCTACCGCCGACCTACCACCGAGCTACCACCGACCTACCACTGAGCTACCACCGACCTACCACCGACCTACCACGAGCTACCACCGACCTACCACCGAGCTACCGCCGACCTACCACCGAGCTACCGCCGAGCTACCACCGACCTACCACCGACCTACCACCGACCTACCACTGAGCTACCACCGACCTACCACTGAGCTACCACCGACCTACCACCGAGCTACCACTGAGCTACCACCGACCTACCACTGACCTACCACCGACCTACCACTGAGCTACCACCGACCTACCACTGACCTACCACCGAGCTACCACTGAGCAACAACCGACCTACCACTGAGCTACCACCGACCTACCACTGACCTACCACCGACCTACCACTGAGCTACCACCGACCTACCACTGAGCTACCACCGACCTACCACTGAGCTACCACCGACCTACCACTGAGCTACCACCGACCTACCACCGACCTACCACCGAGCTACCACCGACCTACCACTGAGCTACCACCGACCTACCACTGAGCTACCACACCCCAACAGTACAGTATATATAGTCTGTGAGTCAACAGGCTTTAAAATCAAGATTTATTTCCAATAAACCAACATGAGTCACATTGATCTCGAGTGCACGCGTGTGCGCACGCACACACACACACACACACACACACACACACACACACACACACACACACACACACACACACACACACATACACAGTATGGCAATTGAAGTGAGCTATAAATAAAGCTGCTTCTCTTGAGAATGAACGCAGACTGAAAGCGACTGCGTCGTCCGGTAAACTACGAAGAAGAAGAAAGCGGCAGGACCGAAGCCGGGCGTCGCCGCCGCCGCCTTCCCGGCGACGCCCGGCCGGCGTTTACTGCCACCGCGCCGCCCGCACGGCGGAATCCCTTTCGTTCGGGTTACGCCGCGACATCGAGGCGCTGAAGGCACAAGGTCCTGGAGTTCAAGGCAAAACAAAATCCCTGGAGTTGCCCCGCCGCCGTCTCGCGCACCGCCGCACCGCGCTACATTTGAGCTGCCTCCCAAACGGCCCACGGGACTGCAGGTACTGCTTTTGATCTCGTACGTACCGCGCAGTACGGTGACACGTGACATGAGAGGCCACACCCCCCACCCTCCACCCAGTAAAAAAACGCTATATAGTCTGTGAGTCAACGGCTCGATCACGTGACCCTCGGGATAGGACCCGGGGTGGTGGTATATAAAGGCGTAAATAAGGCATAGTACAGTAAAAACAAGAGTCTTTTAAAGTTGCGCTCCGCGTTTGTTTGTTTTAACGCGTTTTTAACAGTCGATCCGGAGACGCGGCGTCTCGAGGGTTAATCAAGTAATCGGCGTGGAGCCGCCGCGCGCAGTGAGCCCCTGAGATCAAAGAAATCCATCAGAACGCGGCGGTCGATCAAAGGAAAGGAAACGACGCTACATACAGAACACTTCAGCTTCAGCTTCAATACTTTCATTAAAATCGTTAAAAATACGTTTTTTTTAAATTGTTTTGTCTTTTTTTTTTTTTTTTTTTTTTTTTTTTTTTTTTTTTACATACAAAGGCGTCATGTGACACACGACCCGGTCGGAGCGACGTCCCCGAAAAAACAACAGCAACAACAACAACTAACCGACGCACGATTCGCCAGCCAACGACTGACGGGACGATGGACGGGACAACTGACGGGACGGACGGAACGATGGACGGGACAGACGGAACGATGGACGGGACATCCGCGTTCCCCATGAGAAAGACAGGACGTGGAACTGCGCTGCGATAAAGTGACCTATGCAGTTGATTCTGAAGCATCCAGTTTCACTCGCTACCCCCTTCAGGAGCAGAGGGGGGCGCTGTGGTGTCGAAGGCATATCGATTCAAGAGTCTGTGGAGCTTGAACCGTAAAAACGGGGGATCAAAAGACACCGGGGAGGGAACTGTGAGGGGTGGGCAGGAGAACATACAACCTGCGAATCGAGAATCTGCTTTCCATTAAAGCTGCGGTGTGTGATGTTAGTGGACTGAGTATTTTGGCGCCCTCTCTAGTTAAAACGTGTTAATGCATTCTACACGCTTCCATTAAAGCTACGGTGTGTAATGTTAACAGACTGAGTATTTAAGCGCCCTTTCTGATCAAATTCTTTTAACGTAATCATGTTTTTTTTTTTAAAGCTGCAGTGTGTAACATCAGCAGATTAAATATTTCAGAACACTCTCTGTAACAGATTGACTATTTTAGCGCCCTCTCTGGTTAAAACATGTAAATACAATCAACATGTTTATCATTAAAGCTGCAGTGCGTAACATTAGAAGATTAAGAATTTCAGCGCCATCTTTAGTCGAAATGTGTTAATGCATTTGAACTTTTTTTTTTATATTAAAGCTGCAGTGTGTAACATTAGCAGATTGTAAAACATTAGCGGACTGAATTTTGTAGCGCCCTCTTTGATTAAATTGTTTAACAGCAAACGACATGTTCTCCTTTAAAGCTGCGGTGTGTGACGTTAACAGACTGAGTATTTTAAAATACTCTCTGTAACAGATTGACTATTTTAGCGCCCTCTCTGGTCAAAACATACAATCAGCATGTTTTCAATAAAGGTGCAGTGTGTAACATTAGAAGATTAAGTATTTGAGCGCCCTCTTTAGTCGAAATGTGTTAATGCATTTACTTTTATTTAAATTAAAGCTGCAGTGTGTAATGTTGGCAGACTGAATTTAGTCTTTTTGTTGAATTTTCGTATTTGAGCGCCCTCTTTAGTTGAAACATGTTAATGCATTCTAAATGTTTTATATTAAAGCTGCAGTGTGTAACGTTAGCGGACTGAATTTTGTAGCGCCCTCTTTGATTAAATTGTTTAACAGCAATTGACATGTTCTCCTTTAAAGCTGCGGTGTGTGGTGTTAACAGACTGAGTATTTTAAAATACTCTCTGTAACAGATTGACTATTTTAGCGCCCTCTCTGGTTAAAATCTGTACATACAAATCAGCATGTTGTCATTAAAGCCGCAGTGTGTAACATTAGAAGTCTATTAGCGCCCTCTTTAGTGGAAACGTGCTAATGCGTTCTACATGTTCTATATTAAAGCCGCGGTGTGAAATGTTAGCAGATAATTGTAGCGCCCTCTGGAGGCCTACGAGACTGAATGAAACATGGCGTTTGTATCTCCTGCATTACCCACAATCCTTCACGGTGACCTGAGGCACTGTAGTTTAATTACGGAACGGTGGAAGAACAGGAACAAACGTACAGACGTTCCACACGCGGACGTGACGGCGCCATCTGCTGATGACACGCGCACATGAACCCAGGTGCATGATGAACGTTGTAGTTCTTGTCGTTCTTCATCCCTGGAGCGTTCCGGCGTCGGGCTGAGCGGGTGAACGGGCGAGACGGTGAACGGGTGCACGGCGCCGACGCTCTCAGTAGTTGTACTGCCGCTGGCCGGGCTGGTGCACGTGACCCGCCGTGGCCTTGGCCTGCCGGGCGCCCCCGTCCCGGAGCAGGTTAAGGCGGCGGAGCCCGTTACGGGTCAGCTGCTGCTGCGGCTGCAGCCTATCCCGCACCTTCTTGGCCGGACGGCCGCCGCCGGCCTCCTCCAGGAAGTCCGTGTGGGCGGCTGCGTAGAACCCGGCCGTGTCGCTCGGTCTGCGTTCGGTCCTGCAGGAAGGTCCACACGCACGGTTAAGGCCTATCCCGGTCACTTGCAGCCAACACACTCGGGGGGTGGGTGGGGTGGGGGGGTATACCTGAGGATGCCGGGGTCCGGGGGGTGCTCGTCGAGCAGACGCTGGTGGCTGTGATGGCGGTGGTGGAGGGAGCTGTGCACGGCGTAGACGGACATGCTGGGGTGCTCGATCAGCAGGTTCTCCAGAGGACTGCTCTCCAGGAGCACCGGAGCACCCCCCCCTGCGGTGAAGCAGGGCGGCGGCGTGATGAACCAGCTCTCCTCCAGCTCGCACTCCTCCTCCTCCTCCTCCACGCGCAGGAAGCCGCCGTCCTCCACCGAGTCCAGGGAGGAGCAGGAGGAGCAGCGCAGCGGCCCGGCGGGGGCGCCGCCGCTCTCCGAGCACACCTCCATCAGCTCGTCCCTGCAGGCGCTGGAGCATGCTTTAGCTGTGGGGGGGAGGGGAATGTCATTAGAGAACCTACCAATGTACCGGAGACTGTGTCCACAGGGTTCTCTAAACAGGACGGGGGTCGAGAGGTGAACGGCTTTAAATACACTGATCAGCGGCCCTCTTAGCGGGATCCGTTTTGGGGCCGCGTTCCGCTGAGTAACCGGAGCCACGGGGATCCACTTGCACCAGAAATAAGCCCAGCCTGAGCCCCGGGTCGTTTAAGGTCAGCCGGGGTCACAGAGGACAGACAGAGGTCAGACCTGTTCAGCTATCGTGACGTTAAGGAGTCTGAGACACGTTTACAGGAACCTTCAGTTCAGTTCCTGAACGGACCGAGGTCACCCATTCAAACCTGTACCAGGCTGCAGCCGTCGTCATGGCAACCGTATATTAGGAGAAATTATAGTTGTTATAGTGACAGTACTGCACGAGGGGATTGTGGTTGTCATGGTAACCATAGTGTACGAGGGGATAATGGTTGTCATGGTAACCATAGTGTATGAGGGGATGTATGAGGGGATTATGGTTGTCATGGCAACCAGTGTATGAGGGGGTTATGGTTGTCATGGCAACAGTAGTGCATGAGGGGATTGTAGTTGTCATGGCAACCATAGTGTAATAGGGGATTTATAGTTGTCATGGCAACCATAGTGTATGAGGGGATTTGTAGTTGTCATGGCAACCGTAGTGTATGAGGGGATTATGGTCGTCATGGCAACCACAGTGTATGAGGGGATTATGGTTGTCATGGCAACCATAGTGTATGAGGGGATTATGGTTGTCATGGCAACCGTAGTGTGAGGGGATTATGGTTATCATGGTAACAGTGTATGAGGAGATTGTAGTCGTCATGGTAACCATAGTGTATGATGGGATTATGGTTGTCATGGTAACCATAGTGTATGAGGGGATTTGTAGTTGTCATGGCAACCGTAGTGTATGAGGGGATTATTGTTGTCATGGCAACCATAGTGGTTGTCATGGCAACCATAGTGTATGAGGAGATTATGGTTGTCATGGCAACCGTAGTGTATGAGGGGATTATGGTTGTCATGGTAACCATAGTGTATGAGGGGATTGTAGTTGTCATGGTTACCATAGTGTATGAGGGGATTGTAGTTGTCATGGCAACCATAGTGTATGAGGGCATTGTAGTTGTCATGGTAACCATAGTGTATGAGGGGATTGTAGTTGTCATGGTAACCATAGTGTATGAGGTGATTGTAGTTGTCATGGCAACCATAGTGTATGAGGGGATTATGGTTGTCATGGCAACCATAGTGTATAAGGAGATTATGGTTGTCATGGCAACCGTAGTGTATGAGGGGATTGTAGTTGTCATGGTTACCATAGTGTATGAGGGGATTGTAGTTGTCATGGCAACCGTAGTGTATGAGGGGATTGTAGTTGTCATGGTTACCATAGTGTATGAGGGGATTGTAGTTGTCATGGCAACCGTAGTGTATGAGGGGATTGTAGTTGTCATGGTTACCATAGTGTATGAGGGGATTGTAGTTGTCATGGTTACCATAGTGTATGAGGGGATTGTAGTTGTCATGGCAACCGTAGTGTATGAGGGTATTATGGTTGTCATGGTAACCGTAGTGTATGAGGGCATTGTAGTTGTCATGGTAACCATAGTGTATGAGGGTATTGTAGTTGTCATGGTAACAGTGTATGAGGGGATTATGGTTGTCATGGTAACCGTAGTGTATGAGGGGATTGTAGTTGTCATGGTAACCGTAGTGTATGAGGGGATTGTAGTTGTCATGGTAACCGTAGTGTATGAGGGGATTATGGTTGTCATGGTAACCATAGTGTATAATGGGATTATGGTTGTCATGGCAACCATAGTGGAGTTGGACACTAAACATCAGAAGGTGACGAAATGGTGACTGACCGAGATAATTGACGAAGATCCAGTCCTCTTCCTCATCCTCGTTCTTGACGAAGCCCACATGGGCGGCGCTCACGCCATCCTCCTCCTCCAGGGCGTCTCCGAACAGGATGCTGCTGAACCTCTGGAACATGACGGGGACACCGGGGGCCGAGGGGCCGGGTCAGACCTGCGGGAGTCGGCTGGGAGGGGAGCGCTTCGGTCATCGGCTGCTGCAGCTGGAGGAGGTCTCTGAGGAGGAGGTCTTTGAGGAGGAGGTCTCTGAGGAGGAGGTCTCTGAGGAGGAGGTCTCTGAGGAGGAGGTCTCTGAGGAGGAGGTCTCTGAGGAGGAGGTCTCTGAGGAGGAGGTCTCTGAGGAGGGGCTGAAGGTCATGAGTGGCTTTGTTTTGGAGGAGAAGCTTCTAAACCTCAGACATGACTTCAGAAAAAACATCTGCTGACAAACAACAACTCTGAAAAAGAAACAGAGGAGGACTCAGATGTCAATCAATCAGACTGACAGACAGGGATTACAGTCGTCATGGCAACCACTGTTTACATGAGCTCACAGTCCGTAGGTGATTTCAGGATCCATCCATTATCTTCTGCTTTATCCTATATTATCCTATATGGGGGGAGGTTCTCCATGTCCATCCAGGGGAGAACGTTTTGGGCGCTGGGCAGATACACCCAGGACAGGGGGGGCAATCTATCACTGGACACACACTCACACAAACACAATCTATATGGGGCAATTTGGAGAACTCAATTAATCTTGATCCATGTTTTTGGACTGTGGGAGGAAACCGGAGAACCCGGAGGAAACCCACGCGGACATGGGGAGAACATGCAAACTCCACCCAGATGGGGAATCTAACCGGGAATTCCTAGTGCTGATAGAACATGCCAAACCACTAAGCCACCGCGCCGCCCCCGCTTTCAGGATCACGGACTTTCATTCTCATGAGGATTATAAAACTAAAAGAACAAGGTCCGAAGTCCCTCGTTACGTCATGCCGTGATGACGTAATAATGCACGGCAGTCCAGCTGTGAGGACCGAGCAGGGTGACCACACTCAGCTGGAGCGTTGCATCAGTCCTCAGATCAGCCACCTGATAAACACCATGATCCTCCTCCATCACACACCGCGGCGCGGGATCGCAGTTCCGATGCTGGTCCCCTGCGTCATGACGTCACAACCTCACACTGCATAATGCAGGTTGTATTATTAACAAAGGTATTAATTAGAGTGAGGTATGTGGGTCATTAAACAGCCGGAAGTGGCCTTCATAATAAAAAAAATATAAACTATCATCTCACCTCCACTGTACGGTATGCGGTTATCATACCGCACAACAATCCGTACAACAATCGCACCATGTCGTCATGCCCCAATGGGTCTAAAATAAACTAACGACTGAACGCACGGCTGTGACGTCACGCTACGGGTAAAAAAAGTGTACGGAATGCCGTTAATTTCGTATAAAACCCTCTTAGTTGAGGTGTTTTCTGCGATTAGCGGCTTGATTCCCAAATAAAAGTCGATTGAACCCGAAATGAAGCGGTCGACGGCTCGCTCGGCCTGTTGAACACAACAAAGGCCGAAAAGTCAAACGTTTCCCGAGAAAGTCTCGAGCGGAGAAAAAAAGTTGCGCGGAGTTTAAGTTTAAGGGACACCGAAACTCGGTTAAATACTCAAACAGAAAGTTTTTATTATTAATTTAAAGCGAATAAAAGCCTCGCTCGATAACGATAACAATAAGAGCCTCACCTGCAGCCGCGAACAGCGGGCGCCTCGTCCAGTAAACACCAGAGGCCGGGTTTAACGGGAGGTAGACGGTGTTTAAGGTCATAAAGACCGACTTTGAGGCTGGTTTTTGGGGTTTTTTGGGGGGTTAAAGGCGCTCCGCGGCGGCGCCTCAGGACCGACTTCCCTCCGCGTCGCTGCTCCCTCTTTGTTATTGTTGTGTAAAGCCAGCAGCTGATCGGCGGCAGCGTCACCGCGTCGACCAATCAGAGGCCGCGGTTTGAAAACCAGCGGCCAATCGGCGGCCGAGCTCAGCGCGCGACCGCCTGTCACCAACGCACGTGACCGCCCAAAAGAAGGACAGGCCCGGGCGAAAACTGGCGGTTCGAGTCGACGGGCGCGGAGTCGACTCCGAGTCGAAACGACGACTCCCGAATACAACCGAGGGGTTACAGGAGTCGACTCCAGGTGGCGCTGCTGTTATAAACATAGTGGAGTATTGTTGAGGGGCAGCACGGTGGCTTAGTGGTTTAGCATGTTCTCCTCTCAGCGCTAGGGGTTCCCGGTTTGAATCCCTATCTGGGTGGAGTTTCCATGTTCTCCCTGTGTCCGCGTGGGTTTCCTCCGGGTTCTCCAGTTTCCTCCCACAGTCCAAAAAACATGGATCAAGGGCAATTGAGCTCTCCAAATTGCCCCATATAGAGTGTGTGTGTGTGTGTGTGTGTGTGTGTGCCCAGTGATAGATTGCCCCCTGTCCTGGGTGTATCTGCCCAGCGCCCGAAACGTTCTCCCCTGGATGGACATGGGGAACCCCCCCACGACCCTAATAGAGGATAAAGCGGAAGATAATGGATGGAGTATTGTTGACTTATTGTTGAGTTTTGTTGAGTATTCTTGAGATTTGTTGTGTATTGTTGAGTATGTCGACTTTTTGTTGAGTATTGTGTATTGTTGAGTATTCTTGAGATTTGTTGAGTATTATGTTTTGTTGACTTTTTGTTGAGTTCTGCTGTGTATTGCTGAGTTTTGTTGTGTATTGTTGAGTTTTGTTGTGTATTGTTAAGAATTTGTTGAGTTTTGTTGTGTATTGTTGACTTTTTGTTGAATATTGTGTATTGTTGAGTTTTGTTGTGTATTCTTGAGTATTGTTGACTTTTTGTTGAATATTGTGTATTGTTGAGTATTGTGTATTGTTGAGTTTTGTTGTGTATTCTTGAGTATTGTTGACTTTTTGTTGAATATTGTGTATTGTTGAGTTTTGTTGTGTATTCTTGAGTATTGTTGAGTATTGTTGACTTTTTGTTGAATATTGTGTATTGTTGAGTTTTGTTGTGTATTCTTGAGTATTGTTGAGTATTGTTAAATTTTGTTGTGTATTGTTGAGTTTTGTTGAGTTAACTGAATTCAGCCGGCAGCTCATCAACATTTCACTGTTTATAAACGTTGTTCCTGCTTTAAATAAACTCCAGGACTTTGTACTCAACCCCCTCAGAAGCCTTACAGTCCACAGAGCGCTGAACGTTTACCACAAACAGACTCAGCTTTACACCTTATACCATCCATTCGGGCGCTGGGCAGATAGACCCAGGACAGGGGGGCAATCTATCACTGAACACACACACTCCATATGGGGCAATTTGGAGAACTCAGTTACCTTGATCCATGTATTTGGACTGTGGGAGGAAACCGGAGAACCCAGAGGAAACCCACGCGGACACGGGGAGAACATGCAATCTCCACCCAGATGGGGATTCGAACCAAGAATCCCTAGTGCTGAGAGGAGAACACGCCAAACCACTAAAAGCCACCGTGCCGCCCTCACACCTTATACAATTAATACAAAAGTAAACAGGGTAACCATGATGACCCACTCTACCACTCCCCCCCCCCCCGTACCATTACTGATGCTGAGTTCTGACATACAGTTGTATACATACAACTATACACACACACACACACACACACACACACACACACACACACAGTGAAGGTCTCGGTCAGTCATGCTCAGTCTTATGTAACAGTGTTAGTAGAACAGGTTGTGAAGGCCGCGGTGTTGCGCCGCCCTGCTGTTTGTTGGTGATCTAACTCGTCCTTGGTGGGTTGGATGAATGTAATCAGACTCCGTCAGCAGTGATGTGTGAATAATACTGTTTACAGAGTCAGAGTCGTGTTCTCACAGCTGATTGGACAGAACTCAACGTGCAGACGGAACATTAACCATCAGACGCGGCTGAGCGCCAGCTCCTCGCAACGTAGCGTCAAATCAGTCCTGGAACCCGAGTCACGAGGGTTCCACACCCACTATACAGTACACACCATACAGTACACACCGTACAGTACACACCGTACAGTACACACCGTACAGTACACACCATACAGAGCGTGTCCACCCCACGCGATGATGTCACTGGATTCACAGTTCACTGGTCTCCATGGAAACGAGAACAAAAACAACATCCAAAACACCACGGCACCTGGGACCGATCGATCTGAAGGGTCACATGACCTCGCGCCTCTGCCCGGGCATGTCGGGGCAGGTACCCACGGTGATGTCCTCCTTTGACCGGCCAAAAGAATCAAAATGAATCAATATGACTCGCTCACATCCGACTCAGTGCCACACACACGCACACTGATTCAGATTCATGTGACCTAACGACTCACTGATTCACATTCAGATGAATCTGAGTCATGAGCATAGTGTTCGTTAATAAAACATTTAATTATCAGAAGACAAATCAAAAAGACTCAATGAATCAAACAGCAGCAGCAGGTCAAACGATTCAGACTCGGTCAGTAGTTCAGTTTTCAGCGAGATCAGACTCTGAAACGTCTGACGTCTGAAAATCATGACGTCTGAAACGATTCACTGATTCATTTACATTAGTGACTCCGCTCTAGTTCATGATGATGCTGGCGATTCGGAGTCGTTTGGTTGGCACGTCGTTATGAACGAGCATCAGTTCTTTGGAACGAAGGCACAAATGGCATCAGAGTGCAATTCAGGTCGTCAGAATAGTGACGAGTCGTCAGTTTGACACAGTACACACACACACACACACACACACACACACCATTTGTTATAGCACTTGCAATTTGAATCTGAATCTTGTGATCGGCATGGCGCGCGCACACACACACACACACACACACACACACACACACACTCACTCACACACTCAGTGCTTCGGTCAGGATGAATCCTGCGAGTCGGAGTCGCCGGTCTGAAACAGGAACCTGTGGGTGGGGGGGGGCGTGGGGGGGGGTCCCGGTCCTTCAGGTTGTTCAGTGGGATGTAGCTGTAGCTCTGCTTTCGACCTCCTCCTCCTCTTCCTCCTCCTCCTCCTCCTCCTCCTCCTCCTCCACACACTCTGATCAGGTGAACAACCAGACTGATCAACAGGAGAGCAGCCAGGGTGGAGGTGACGGCCAGCCAGGTTTCTCTGGACACACACACACACACACACACACACACACACACACACACACACATACACATACACATACACATACACACACATACAGCATTTCCTAAAGAATCCAATACTAGATTACATACTACATAATACATACTGAATACTACATACTGAATACTGCGTACTACATACTGCATACTACATACTGCATACTACATACTACATACTTTGTACTAAATAATACATACTGCATAATACATACTACATACTTTGTACTAAATAATACATACTGCATACTACATACTGCATACTACATACTTTGTACTAAATAATACATACTGCATAATACATACTACATACTTTGTACTAAATAATACATACTGCATACTACATACTACATACTACATACTTTGTACTAAATAATACATACTGCATAATACATACTACATACTTTGTACTAAAGAATACATACTGCATACTACATACTGCATACTACATACTTTGTACTAAATAATACATACTGCATAATACATACTACATACTTTGTACTAAATAATACATACTGCATACTACATACTGAATACTGCGTACTACATAATACATACTGCATACTACATAATGCATACTGCATAATACATACTGCATACTGCGTACTACATACTGCATACTACATACTACATAATGCATACTGCATAATACATACTTTGTACTAAATAATACATACTGCATACTACATACTGAATACTGCGTACTACATGATACATATTGCATAATACATACTGAATTCTCCATACTACATAATACATACTGCATACTACATCCAGCTTACTACATACTGAATACTGTGTACTACATACTGAATACTACATACTGAATACTGTGTACTACATACTGAATACTGTGTACTACATACTGAATACTACATACGGAATACTGTGTACTACATACTGAATACTGTGTACTACATACTGAATACTACATACAGAATACTGTGTACTACATACTGAATACTGTGTACTACATACGGAATACTGTGTACTACATACTGAATACTACATACTGAATACTGTGTACTACATACTGAATACTGTGTACTACATACTGAATACTACATACTGAATACTACATACTGAATACTGTGTACTACATACTAAATACTGTGTACTACATACTGAATACTACATACGGAATACTGTGTACTACATACTGAATACTACATACGGAATACTGTGTACTACATACTGAATACTACATACGGAATACTGTGTACTACATACTGAATACTACATACTGAATACTGTGTACTACATACTGAATACTGTGTACTACATACTGAATACTGTGTACTACATACTGAATACTACATACGGAATACTGTGTACTACATACTGAATACTACATACGGAATACTGTGTACTACATACTGAATACTACATACTGAATACTGTGTACTACATACTGAATACTACATACGGAATACTGTGTACTACATACTGAATACTACATACTGAATACTGTGTACTACATACTGAATACTGTGCACTACATACTGAATACTACATACGGAATACTGTGTACTACATACTGAATACTGTGTACTACATACTGAATACTACATACGGAATACTGTGTACTACATACTGAATACTACATACTGAATACTACATACTGAATACTGTGTACTACATACTGAATACTACATACGGAATACTGTGTACTACATACTGAATACTACATACTGAATACTACATACTGAATACTACATACTGAATACTGTGTACTACATACTGAATACTACATACTGAATACTGTGTACTACATACTGAATACTACATACTGAATACTGTGTACTACATACTGAATACCACATACTGAATACTGTGTACTACATACTGAATACCACATACTGAATACTGTGTACTACATACTGAATACTACATACTGAATACTGTGTACTACATACTGAATACTACATACTGAATACTGTGTACTACATACTGAATACTACATACTGAATACTGTGTACTACATACTGAATACCACATACTGAATACTGTGTACTACATACTGAATACTACATACTGAATACTGTGTACTACATACTGAATACCACATACTGAATACTGTGTACTACATACTGAATACTACATACTGAATACTGTGTACTACATACTGAATACCACATACTGAATACTGTGTACTACATACTGAATACTACATACTGAATACTGTGTACTACATACTGAATACTACATACTGAATACTGTGTACTACATACTGAATACTACGTACTGTGTTTTGCAGACAAAGCAAAGCAGTATGTGGGAGGGGTTAGTATGTCTGAATATGTAGTGTGCATACAGTAGAAGGTGAGATTTCACTCAAATCAACTGGAGTCACATGACTGCAGAATGGACCTTCAGAGGGCATGGGGGTTGAGGTTCCGATTCGTCTGTCTGATGACTTACTGTGTGAGATGAATCTTTGGGAGGTGAAGCTCCTCCTCCTCCTCCTCCTCCTCCTTCTGCCGCCTCCTCCACTCCTTCAGCATCCGGGTAGCGAGACAGAGGCCCACTGAAAGAGGAACCGATTTAGTTCCTGTCCCCAGGTTCCAGGTTCTACAGCGCAGAGTCCGGTACCTTTATGCAGACTACTCCTAATACTAAATACTGTCATAAATACTACTGCTAATACCAAATACCATCATAAATACTACTCCTAATACCAAGTACAGTCATAAATACTACTCCTAATACTAATTACCATCATTAATACTACTCCTAATACCAAATACCGTCATTAATACTACTCCTAATACCAAATACCATCATAAATACTACTCCTAATACTAATTACCGTCATTAATACTACTCCTAATACTAATTACCGTCATTAATACTACTCCTAATACTAATTACCATCATTAATACTACTCCTAATACTAATTACCATCATTAATACTACTCCTAATACCAAATACCGTCATAAATACTACTCCTAATACCAAGTACAGTCATAAATACTACTCCTAATACTAATTAACATCATTAATACTACTCCTAATACCAAATACCGTCATAAATACTACTCCTAATACCAAGTACAGTCATAAATACTACTCCTAATACTAAATACCATCATTAATACTACTCCTAATACCAAATACTGTCATAAATACATAAATACTACTCCTAATAATATATACTGTAATTAATACCACTCCTAATACTGAAAGCCATCCGCCTCCTCGTCGTCCGCCTCCTCCATTCCTTCAGCATCCGGGTAGTGGCACAGTTGCCCACTAAAAGGGGAACCGATATAGTTCCTGTCCCCAGGTTCCAGGTTCTACAGCGCAGAGTCCGGTACCTTTATGCAGACTGGAGTTGGTCCGGTCCTGAAGCGTGGCGTTGCAGCCGCCGGTCGCCGGGTCACACGGACAGAGGTCATCGCACCGACACTGCAGGGAACAACGCGGCCCCCAGGAACCCGGGGAACACTCTGAGGGGACAGGGTTCCAACAGGGTCAGAGTGAGGGCCCCCGGAGGACCGCAGCGGGCGCGACGTTTACGTTTAAATAAGACTCACCTCGTTCACAGGAAGCGCCGTGAAACCCGGCCTCGCAGGAGCACCGCCCGTCCACCGGGTCACATGACCCTCTGTTCGAACACATACAGCGCCTACTGCAGCCGTCGCCATGGAAACCCGCTGAGCACTCTGCGGGGGGTGGGTGGGGGACATTACATCACTGAGCTCCTCATCCTCACTACGCTTCAAACTGAACGTGTCCTCTACCTTCAGAACAGTTAGAACCGGTCCACCCCGCATCGCAGACACACCCATCTGTCCACAGGAAGTCAGAGACAGGAAGTTACATCAGAAACAAATCAAATAATAAACCAATCATTCAAACAATCAGCAGAACTGAAGAAGAAACAAGAACACGAAAAACAACACTCTCAAATCAAATCAATACTCCTAATACTAAATACCATCATAAATACCACTCCTAATACTAAATACCATCATAAATACCACTCCTAATACTAAATACCATCATAAATACCACTCGTAATACTAAATACCATCATAAACACCACTCCTAATACTAAATACTGTCATAAATACCACTCCTAATACTAAATACCTTCATTAATACCACTCCTAATACTAAATACCATCATAAACACCACTCCTAATACTAAATACTGTCATAAATACCACTCCTAATACTAAATACCATCATAAATACTACTCCTAATACTAAATACCATCATAAATACTACTCCTAATACTAAATACTGTCATAAATACCACTCCTAATACTAAATACCTTCATTAATACCACTCCTAATACTAAATACCATCATAAACACCACTCCTAATACTAAATACTGTCATAAATACCACTCCTAATACTAAATACCATCATAAATACTACTCCTAATACTAAATACTGTCATAAATACCACTCCTAATACTAAATACCTTCATTAATACCACTCCTAATACTAAATACTGTCATAAATACCACTCCTAATACTAAATACCATCATAAATACTACTCCTAATACTAAATACCATCAACAATACTTCTCCAAATACTAAATACTGTAATTAATACTACTCCTAATACTAAATACTGTCATAAATACCACTCCTAATACTAAATACTGTAATTAATACTACTCCTAATACTAAATACCATCATTAATACCACTCATAATACTTAATACTGTAATTAATACTACTCCTAATACTAAATACTGTCATAAATACCACTCCTAATACTAAATACTGTAATTAATACTACTCCTAATACTAAATACCATCATTAATACCACTCCAAATATTAAATACCGTCATAAATACTACTCCTAATACTAAAAACCATCATTAATACCACTCCTAATACTAAATACCATCATTAATACCACTCCAAATATTAAATACCATCATAAATACCACTCCTAATACTAAATACTGTCATAAACACCACTCCTAATACTAAAGACTGTCATAAAAACCACTCCTAATACTAAATACCATCATAAATACTACTCCTAATACCCAATAACATCATTAACACTACTTCTAATACTAAATACCGCCATTAATACCTCTCCAAATACTGAAAACCATAATTAATACTACTCCTAATACCAAATACTGTCATTAATACTACTCATAATATTAAATACCACCATTAACGCTAATTGCAATACTCTTAATGTTGAGTACAATCACATGACTCTCGTGCGGCGGTTCTACTCACCCTCGGTGCACAGTCCGTGTTCTCCGCAGTCCCCCTGCTGGCAGGTCAGATTAGCGCAGGTGGGCTGGGCCCAGCCGCGGTGGCAGACGCACCGCCCGTCCACGCAGACGCCATGCTGGCTGCAGTCCTCAGGGTGGCAGCGTCGCTCATGAACACACAGGACGGTGGAGACGGCGCGGGGACAGCGCCACATCGGCTCGGCGCTGCACACAAACGCAGCTCCGGTTCTCACCACCATTCAGAACATCACATAACGGTGGGGGGGGGGATAATTCCAGAACGTACCAATGATCCGAGGGGTAGCTCGCCAGAGAGCCGTTCAGGACGAACGTGGAGGACCCGCCTCCGTCCAGGTTGATGGCGTTGACGACGCCGCGCTCCTTCAGGAAGTCCGCCACCTCCCGCAGGTTCATACTGCACACAGAGGGGTGACACGTGAGGGGGGGGTGGGGGGGTGCGGGCCCCCCCCCCGATCGACGAGGCCTCACCCTCTGCGATCCGTCTGACCGTCCACCTGGAAGAGGATCAGCCGTCCCTCGCGGTCGTGACCCACCGCCGTCCGGGCCGAGACCACGTCCACGAACCTCCGGAACGTTCCTGTGGGACAGGGGACACACGTTATAGACCGGGGGCCCGGAGGTGGAGCGCGGGGGGGGGGGGGGGGGGAGGTGGAGCGAAGGGGGGGGGGGGGGGGGGGGGCCGGGGGGGGGCGGACATACCCGTCTCCTGAGTGCGGTCACATTCGGCCCTCTCGCTCTCGTCGATGTAGACCTGCCCCGCCCGGAGCAACCACCCCACGCCGCTGACCAGCTGCACGAAGGGGTTGTCCTGCTGCAGGACGTCCTCCTCAGAGAGATACCTGACACACACACACACACACACACACACACACACACACACACACACCACACACACTTCAGAATCAGAAACGAGACGGTGCGATGGTACCCCCCCCCCCCCCCAGCAACCACCTAACCCAGACCCCCAGACCGAAGGAATCAATTGATGAGTCAACTCATTTGATTCAGCTGAACGGTAAATACCGTCATTAATACCACTCCTAGTACTGAAAACCATCATTAATACTCCTAATACTAAATACTACAATTAAACCTACTTCTATTACTAAACACCATCATTGAAACTACTCCAAATACTAAATACCGTCATTAATACTACTACTAATATTCAATACTGTAATTAATACTACTCCTAATACTAAATACCTTCATTAATACCACTCCTAATACTAAATACCATCATTAATACCACTCCTAATATTCAATACTGTAATTAATACTACTCCTAATACTAAATACCTTCATTAATACCACTCCAAATATTAAATACCATCATAAATACCACTCCTAATACTAAATACCATCATTAATACCACTCCAAATACTAAATACCATCATAAATACTACTCCTAATACTAAATACCATCATTAATACCACTCCAAATATTAAATACCGTCATAAATACCACTCCAAATACTAAATACCATCATTAATACCACTCCAAATACTAAATACCATCATAAATACTACTCCTAATACTAAATACCATCATTAATACCACTCCAAATACTAAATACCGTCATTAATACCACTCCAAATATTAAATACCGTCATAAATACCACTCCAAATACTAAATACCATCATTAATACCAATCCAAATACTAAATACCATCATTAATACCACTCCAAATACTAAATACCATCATTAATACCACTCCAAATACTAAATACCATCATTAATACCACTCCAAATACTAAATACCATCATTAATACCACTCCAAATACTAAATACCTTCATTAATACCACTCCAAATATTAAATACCATCATAAATACCACTCCTAATACTAAATACCATCATAAATACCACTCCAAATACTAAATACCATCATAAATACTACTCCTAATACTAAATACCATCATTAATACCACTCCAAATATTAAATACCGTCATAAATACCACTCCAAATACTAAATACCATCATTAATACCACTCCAAATACTAAATACCATCATAAATACTACTCCTAATACTAAATACCATCATAAATACTACTCCTAATACTAAATACCATCATTAATACCACTCCAAATACTAAATACCGTCATTAATACCACTCCAAATATTAAATACCGTCATAAATACCACTCCAAATACTAAATACCATCATTAATACCACTCCAAATACTAAATACCATCATTAATACTACTCCTAATACTAAATACTGTCATTAATACTACTCCTAATACTAAATACTGTCATAAACACCACTCCTAATACTAAATACTGTCATTAATACTACTCCTATAAATAAATATCATTAATACCCCTCCTAATACCAAATACCGTCATTAATAACAGTCCTAATATTAAATACCGTCATTAACACACTGACCCAAACACCAGCGTCCCGTCGCGCCGTATCCCGAACTGCGCGTTCTGCACCCCCCCGCTGCTCTGCACCAGCCGCCCGTCGCTGACCACGTTGCCGTGGCACTGCCCGCTGCTGGTGTTGAAGTAGCCCCCGTTCTGCGCCACCAGGCAGCGCTGTGTTCGGGCCGTGCGCTCCACCGTCTCCCTCCGGTTGCGGCGGCAGCCCCCGGGGCCCCCGGGCTCCAGCACCGACACGCTCCGCAGGGGGTCCGGCACCACCGTCAGGTGGCCGCTCACCCAGCGCGCGCTCGCCGCGTCGGGGCCCACGGACGAGACGAAGGTCCGGGGTTCCGGGGCTCCGGACCGGCCGGCCGGCGGGCAGGACTCGTGGGTGACGTTGCCGTGGACGACGGGCTGACAGTCCCGCACGAACCGGTGGGAGTGGGAGGGGCCATGAGGGCCCGCATACGGAACCAGGATGTCTGCGTCAGAGGAGAGTCTGAGGGATACACACCATGTGATTCAGACTTACACAACTACACACAAAACTACACACACACAATTACACATGTACCCACACCACTACACACAGACACCCCTAAACACACACCCAACTACACACACAAGTATAGACACACACACAAGTACACACCACTACACACACACACCCCTAAACACACACCCAACTACACACACAAGTATACACACACACACACAAGTACACACCACTACACACACACACACCCCTAAACACACACCCAACTACACACACAAGTATAGACACACACACACAAGTACACACCACTACACACACACACCCCTAAACACACACCCAACTACACACACACAAGTATAGACACACACACACACACACAAGTACACACCACTACACACACACACCCCTAAACACACACCCAACTACACACACAAGTATAGACACACACACACAAGTACACACCACTACACACACACACCCCTAAACACACACCCAACTACACACACAAGTATAGACACACACACACACACACACACACACACACACACAATTACACATGTACTCACACACACATTATTGGCACACACACACACACACACACACACACACACACACACACACACACAAGTATAGACACAGAAGTATAAACACACACACACACAACTATAGACACACAAACAAGTATAGACACACACACAAATATAGACACACAACTATAGACACACAGACATAGACATACACACACACACACACACACAACTATAGACACATAGACATAGACACACACACACAACTATAGACACACACACACACACACACAACTATAGACACATAGACATAGACACACACACACACACAACTATAGACACATAGACACACACACACACAACTATAGACACACACACACACAACTATACATATACACACACACACACACACAACTATAGACACACAGACATACACACACACACACACAACTATAGACACACACACACACACACACATACACACACACACAACTATAGACACATAGACATAGACACACACACACACAACTATAGACACATAGACATAGACACACACACACAACTATAGACACACACACACACACACACAACTATAGACACATAGACACACACACACACAACTATAGACACACACACACAACTATACATATACACACACACACACACACACACAACTATAGACACACACACACACACACAACTATACATATACACACACACACACACACACACACAACTATAGACACACACACACACAACTATACACACACACACACAACTATAGACACACACACACAACTATAGACACACACACACACAACTATAGACACACACACACACACAACTATAGACACACACACACAACTATAGACACAGACACACACACACAACTATAGACACACACACACACACAACTATAGACACACACACACACACACAACTATAGACACACACACACAACTATAGACACAGACACACACACACAACTATAGACACACACACACACACACAACTATAGACACACACACACACACACACACAACTATACATATACACACACACACACACACACACAACTATAGACACAGACACACACAACTATACACACACACACACACAACTATAGACACACACACACAACTATAGACACAGACACACACACACAACTATAGACACACACACACACAACTATAGACACACACACACACAACTATAGACACACACACACACACAACTATAGACACACACACACAACTATAGACACACACACACACACAACTATAGACACACACACACACACAACTATACACACACACACACACAACTATACACACACACACACAACTATAGACACACACACACACAACTATAGACACACACACACACACACACACAACTATACATATACACACACACACACACACACAACTATAGACACACACACACACAACTATACATATACACACACACACACACAACTATAGACACACACACACACACACACACAACTATACATATACACACACACACACACACACACAACTATAGACACAGACACACACAACTATACACACACACACACAAGTATAAACACACACACACACACACACACAACTATAGACACACACACACAACTATACACACACACACACAAGTATAAACACACACACACACACACAACTATAGACACACAGATAAAAGTTTATTTAAACGCACATCCCGCACACAGATCTATAAACAGTAACAGAGTGTTTTTCTTTAAATGTCAGATTCTGATCAGTTTATTAAATTTAAATCAGACCCCCCCCCCCCCCCCGTCATTATAATTATAATAATGATGATGAGGATGATGATGATGATGAGGAGGAGGATGATGAAGATGAGACTCACTGATGAAGACTCTGTGTTTGAGAAACTGAGATCCAGAAACACAGAGAGATCTTAAAGAGCGCCGCCATCAGAACCAAACCACGGGACCGTCCCGACGGGTTCACTCTAAATCCACACGCGCTCCCTACAGCGGCTCCCTACAGACAACAGCGCCTCCTGTCGACCGAGTGCACTCTGAATCAAACTCATACTGATTTGAGACACGGCTCCAACACGGGACTTCCGTGTAAACCGTTACATGACGTGTCACGTGCTACGAGGGGCTGTGTTTAATTGAGCAGAGCGCCCTTCACACTAACACTTAAAAGTGCACTGACTGCGTTTATTTAAACACGCCCCTCCCCGAGAGAGAGCGCGCTATAAAATAAAATAAAATAAAATAAAATAAAATAAAATAAAATAAAATAAAATAAAATAAAATAAAATAAAAATAAAAATAAAAATAAAATAAAATAAAATAAAATAAAATATAATAAATTAAAGCCAATTTAAAGTTGAACGATTTAGAACAAAATTATAACACAACATCTGATTTCAGCTCAAAATACACACACACACACAAAGGTACACAACTACACACACAAAGTACACACACACACAACTACACACACACACAAAACTATACTACACAAAGTACACAACACACACACAAAACTATACACAACTACACACACACAAAACTATACACAACTACACACACAAAGTACACACACACAAAACTATACACAACTACACACACACAAAACTATACACAACTACACACACAAAGTACACACACACAAAACTATACACAACTACACACACAAAGTACACACACACAAAACTATACACAACTACACACACAAATTACACAACACACACACAAAACTATACACAACTACACACACAAAACTATACACAACACACACAAAAAACTATACACAACTACACACACACAAAACTATACACAACTACACACACAAAGTACACACACACAAAACTATACACAACTACACACACAAAGTACACACACACAAAACTATACACAACTACACACACAAATTACACATCACACACACAAAACTATACACAACTACACACACAAAACTATACACAACACACACAAAAAACTATACACAACTACACACACAAAACTATACACAACTACACACACAAATTACACAACACACACACAAAACTATACACAAGTACACACACAAAGTACACACACACACACACAACTACACACACAAAACTATAGACACAGACACACACAAAGTACACAACACACACACACAAAACTATACACAACTACACACACAAAGTACACACACAAAACTATACACAACGACACACACAAATTACACACACACAAAACTATACACAAGTACACAAACAAATTACACAACACAAACACAAAACTACACAACTTCACACAATTATACAAACAACTACACACAAACTACACTCACAATCTATCACTGGACACACACTCACTCACACAGACACACTCTATATGGGGCAATCTGGAGAACTCAATTGACTTGATCCATGTCCGGAGAACCGAAGGAAACCCACGCGGACACGGGGAGAACATGGAAACTCCACCCAGATGGGGATTCGAACCGGGAATCCCCAGTGCTGAGAGGAGAACATGCTAAACCACTAAGCCACCGTGCCGCCGAAACCTAAATATATTAAAGTTTATTTTAAAAAGTATTAAGATGTTGTAAATAATCGTAATGTGTGACTCTGTCCACCAGACGGCGCTAAATCCCGCACGGCGACCCCGTCGGTGATCTAGAGGAGAGCGTATCTAGGGCACTAGGTAGTGCGCAGGGGGAGTGAGCGAGGTCGAGGGGGTCACGGTGGAAGGCCGCCGGTGTGTGGAGCGGGAACATGACCCGCGCGCTTCTACACGCGGCGTCCGTCTGCAAAGCGGGCCGGCCGCGGGTCACGTGGTCGAGACGCCTCACCGGCGCGAGCGCTCAGCACGACGAGAACTACTGCGTGCATCTCGTGAGGTGAACGGATTGCCGTTAGCTTAGCGTAAGCGCGCGCCGCGATGTCATTGGATACGAGGAGAGGAGGGGGCGGGGCGAGGAGAGGAGGGGGTCATGTGCAGACGGCTCACCGTGTTCCGTACAGCTGAATGATCTGTGTGTGAAAAGGGGCGGGGTCATGTACAGACGGGTCACCGTGTTCCGTACAGCTGAATGATGTGTGTGTGTGTGTGTGTGTGTGTGTGTGTGTGTGTGGTGGGGGGGGGGGGGGGGGGTCATGTACAGACGGGTCACCGTGTTCCGTACAGCTGAATGATGTGTGTGTGAGAAGGGGCGGGGTCATGTACAGATGGGTCACCGTGTTCCGTACAGCTGAATGATGTGTGTGTGTGTGTGTGTGTGTGTGTGTGGGGGGGGGGGGGGTCATATACAGACGGGGTCACTGTGTTCCGTACAGCTGAGTGGGGGGGGGGGTCATGTACAGACGGGTCACTGTGTTCCGTACAGCTGAGTGGGGGGGGGGGTCATATACAGACGGGTCACCATGTTCCGTACAGCTGAATGATGTGTGTGTGTGTGTGTGTGTGTGTGTGGGGGGGGGTCATATACAGACGGGGTCACTGTGTTCCGTACAGCTGAGTGGGGGGGGGGGTCATGTACAGACGGGTCACTGTGTTCCGTACAGCTGAGTGGGGGGGGGGGGTCATATACAGACGGGGTCACTGTGTTCCGTACAGCTGAGTGGGGGGGGGGGTCATGTACAGACGGGTCACCATGTTCCGTACAGCTGAATGATGTGTGTGTGTGTGTGTGTGTGTGTGTGTGTGGGGGGGGGGGGGGGTCATATACAGACGGGGTCACTGTGTTCCGTACAGCTGAGTGGGGGGGGGGGTCATATACAGACGGGGTCACTGTGTTCCGTACAGCTGAGTGGGGGGGGGGGTCATGTACAGACGGGTCACCGTGTTCCATACAGCTGAATGATGTGTGTGTGTGTGAATATTGAAATATTTAAACTTTCTGTGTGTTTGGACCGTGAGAGGAGAACATGCAAAACTCTGTCCACCACGCGGTCCGTAACGCGGTGTGTGTCTCTGGCAGATCCCGCGACTATGAGGGCTTCATCTGCTCGCTGCTGCTGCCCCCTGGTGCACGGCGCGCCTCCCTGGCGCTGAGGGCCTTCAACGTGGAGCTGGCACAGGCGGGTATTCAGACTGACGGGATAGGCTGAGGTCGGGACACGGGGTCAGCCACGAGGGCACTGGGTCACCCCTCACCAGTGAGCCGCCCCGCCCCAAATGTCCAAGAAAGTAGGCGGAGCCACCTGACGACGACAAATCACGATGATGTCATCGACTCTGTAACAGTGTGGTGGGTGTGGCCTCGTGACGCTGGTTCGGTTGCCTGGTTACTACATCCCATAATAAGTTGAATCGGCTCAGTGGGCGATTGTAATTGGTATCCGGTTGGCTGCGATCTCCAGCGTCACCACCAGATGTCGCCAAATCCTCCTGACTCCCCGTTAACCAATCAGACTCCCCGTGGTTCCGCCGACGGTCCAATCCGGCGTCCCTCGCCTGCTCCGTGTTCCGACCTCTGACCCCTCGGTACGCCGCCGACATACAGCCGTGGTCTCACGCCCCCCCCCCCCCCCCCCCCACGCTGTAGGTGAAGGACTCCGTTTCCCAGAAGACCGTGGGCCTGATGCGGATGCAGTTCTGGAGGACGGCGGTGGAGGACGTCTTCAGGGACGAGCCGCCCGCGCAGCCCGTCGCCATGGAGCTGTGGAGGGTCGGTGCGCGGTCCGAACGGAGGTAACGGCTGCGGTCCGAACCCGTGTCCACCCCTGTCCCTGTCTCTGCAGGCGGTGAGGACGCACACGCTGACGCGGCGCTGGCTGCTGAGGATCATCGCTGAACGGGTGAGGTCTGCGTCTGACGGTGTCCCCCTGTCCCCGGTTCCAAAGATCCTAACCCCCCCCCCCCCGTCCCCTGCAGGAGAAGGACATGCAGGACCGAGCGTACCGCAGTCTTCAGGAGCTGGAGGAGTACGGGGAACACACTCAGGCCTCCCTCCTGTACCTCCTGCTGGAGACGCTCGGTGAGCGGCCGTCCCCCTGATACCTGACTCACTGACCGACTCCCTGACTGAATCACTGACCGACTCACTGTGTTCGTACTGACGCCCTTGCGTTTTGGGTCCTATCCCGGCGGTCCTTCGGGCCGAGTTGACTCTGATTCTTCTGAATCTGCAGGAATCAAGCAGGTGCATGCGGATCACGCAGCGAGTCACATTGGGAAGGCGCAGGCGCTGGTGACGTGTCTGCGCTCCGTACCGTTCCACGGTCAGCGGCGCAGGGTCTACCTCCCCGTGGACCTGTGTGTGCAGGTGGGTGTGGTGTGCGTGCAGGTGGGTACGCGGTGCAGGGTGGGTGCGGGTGGGTGGGGCATGCGTGCAGGTGGGTGTGGCGTGCAGGTGGGGTGCAGGTGCGTGCAGGTGCAGGTGGGTGTGGGGTGCAGGTGGGTGTGGCGTGCAGGTGGGTGCGGGGTGCAGGTGCGTGCAGGTGCAGGGTGCAGGTGGGTGTGCAGGTGGGTGGGGCATGCGTGCAGGTGGTTGTGGCGTGCAGGTGGGTGTGGGGTGCAGGTGCGTGCAGGTGCGTGCAGGTGCAGGGTGCAGGTGGGTGTGGGGTGCAGGTGGGTGTGGCGTGCAGGTGGGTGCGGGGTGCAGGTGGGTGTGGCGTGCAGGTGGGTGCGGGGTGCAGGTGCGTGCAGGTGCAGGGTGCAGGTGGGTGTGGCGTGCAGGTGGGTGCGGGGTGCAGGTGCGTGCAGGGTGCAGGTGGGTGCGGGGTGCAGGTGGGTGGTGTGTGTGCAGGTGGGTGTGGCGTGGGTGCAGGGTGCAGGTGGGTGCGGGGTGCAGGTGCGTGCGGGTGCGGGGTGCAGGTGGGTGCAGGGTGCAGGGTGCAGGTGGGTGCAGGGTGCAGGTGGGTGCAGGGTGCAGGTGGGTGCGGGGTGCAGGTGGGTGGTGTGTGTGCAGGTGGGTGTGGCGTGGGTGCAGGGTGCAGGTGGGTGCGGGGTGCAGGTGCGTGCGGGTGCGGGGTGCAGGTGGGTGCAGGGTGCAGGGTGCAGGTGGGTGCAGGGTGCAGGTGGGTGCAGGGTGCAGGTGGGTGCGGGGTGCAGGTGGGTGCGGGGTGTGGTGTGTGTGCAGGTGGGTGTGGCGTGGGTGCAGGGTGCAGGTGGGTACCTTGTGCAGGTGGGTGTGGGGTGCGTGGGGTTCCGATCGTGAACACTGAACCGACTCTGATGGACGGCGTGTCCTCTGTTCTCCGGGTTGTCCGCAGCACGGCGCGTCTCAGGAGGACTTCATCCGGGGCAGCCGGGCGCAGAACGTACGGGACGTGGTCTACGACGTCGCCGGTCAAGCACACGTCCATCTGCAGCATGTAAGCCCCGCCCCCGGTCAGCAGAGAGCACACCTGATTGGTCTGATCGTTAGTGGCACATCAGAAACACACTGTACTGTACTCTACATTTATACTACACTATACTACACTGTACTGTGAGTATTATATAATAATATAAAGATGAGTCAGCAAACAGCAGCTGCGTCCTAAATCACACGCTACACACTGTATACTAGGGGTGTCTTTAACTAAGGATTTTCATAGTCGAATCTGATTCGTCAGATTTTCCCTATAGTCGGCTAGTCGAATCAGTTAAAATGTCACCACAAGATGGCGCTATAAGCGTGGTTTTGAAAAAAGATTTTTTTAATATATTTTACTTGTTTTTCTAGAGCACCGTAAATGGGATCCCCGTTTGCTTTATTAATGTGTAGCCTATTGTTAAAGCGCACACATCATTTAAATAAAATATTAACAGAAATTAGGATGATTTTATTTGACAAAAGGCTATATATATAACGAAAACAAAGACATTTCATGTAAAAACTAATGCTTAGCAGCAGCCATGGGCGCCCCCATGTGGTCAAAATGGTACATTGGACTATGAGGTTCATAGTCGACTACGGTTCTCCGAATCGAATCGTCGAATCAGCGAATATTGCAGCTCACCCCTACTGCATACTACATGATACATACTACACACTGCATACTACACGATGCACATTACACACTACATACATACTGACTGACTGACTGAATCACTGACTGACTGATTCACTGAATCACTGACTCACTCAGAATCTGAACCGTTTGTTGTGTGCAGGCCAGGTCATTCAGTAACAGTGTTCCAGACGCTGCAGCGCCTGCTTTCCTTCAGACTGTAAGTGTTCACCCCCCCCCCCGTCACCCCCCCACACCCCCCACGCTTCCTCAGAACTTCAAATGTAATGTTTAATTATCCCTGTGTGTGTGGTGTGTGTGTATGTGGTGTGTGTATGTGATGTGTTTTGTGTGTGTATGTGGTGTGTGTATGTGATGTGTTTTGTGTGTGTGTGTGTGGTGTGTGTGTATGTGGTGTGTGTATGTGATGTGTTTTGTGTGTGTGTGTGGTGTGTGTGTATGTGATGTGTTTTGTGTGTGTGTATGTGATATGGTGTGTGTGTGTGTGTGGTTTGTGTGTGTGTATGTGATATGGTGTGTGTATGTGATATGGTGTGTGTGGTGTGTGTGGTGTGTGTGTATGTGATGTGTTTTGTGTGTGTGTGTGTGGTTTGTGTGTGTGTATGTGATGTGTATGTGATGTGGTGGTGTGTGTGTGTGTGTGTGGTTTGTGTGTGTGTATGTGATGTGGTGTGTGTATGTGATGTGTTTTGTGTGTGTGTGTGTGGTTTGTGTGTGTGTGGTGTGTGTATGTGATGTGTTTTGTGTGTGTGTGTGTGGTTTGTGTGTGTGTGGTGTGTGTATGTGATGTGTTTTGTGTGTGTGTGTGTGTGGTTTGTGTGTGTGTGGTGTGTGTATGTGATGTGGTGTGTGTATGTGATGTGTTTTGTGTGTGTGTGTGTGGTTTGTGTGTGTGTGGTGTGTGTATGTGATGTGTGTGGTGTATGTGATGTGTGTGTGTGTGGTTTGTGTGTGTGTGGTGTGTGTATGTGATGTGGTGTGTGTATGTGATGTGTTTTGTGTGTGTGTGTGTGTGGTTTGTGTGTGTGTGGTGTGTGTATGTGATGTGTGTGGTGTATGTGATGTGTGTGTGTGTGTGTGTGTGTGGTTTGTGTGTGTGTGGTTTGTGTGTATGTGATGTGGTGTGTGTGTGTGGTTTGTGTGTGTGTGGTGTGTGTATGTGATGTGTGTGGTGTATGTGATGTGTGTGTGTGTGTGTGTGTGGTTTGTGTGTGTGTGGTGTGTGTATGTGATGTGGTGTGTGTGTGTGGTTTGTGTGTGTGTGGTGTGTGTATGTGATGTGGTGTGTGTGGTGTGTATGTGGGTGTGTGGTGTGTGATGTGTGTGTGTGTGATGTGGTGTATTGTGTGTGTGTGGTGTGTGTATGTGATGTGTTTTGTGTGTGTGTGGTTTGTGTGTGTGTGGTGTGTGTATGTGATGTGTTTTGTGTGTGTGTGGTTTGTGTGTGTGTGGTGTGTGTATGTGATGTGTTGTGTGTGTGTGTATGTGTTGTGTGTGTGTGTGGGGTGTGTGTGTATGTGATGTGATATGTGTGTGTGTGAGACGCAGGTGGTCATTGATGATTATCTGAAGCGGATCCGGCAGCTGGACTTTGATGTTTTCCACCCGAGTCTGCAGCGGAGGAACCCGGCGCTGCCCCTGAAGCTCTACATCCGGTCATGGAGGAACATCTACTGACCCCCCCCCCACACACACACCCACCCCCGCCCCAGGGGGGAGGAGCCACCGGTTCTACATGGTGCTGATGGGACTGTAATCATCAGAGTGTGAAAGGAAAACTAATAAAGTCTGAAATGCCCCCGGCCTGTGTGGAACTCTTTGGTTCCTGATTCGGGGGGAGGGTTAGGACTCCGGGGCTGAAGTGCTGGTTCTAGGAACCATTGGAGGAACTAGGACAGATCTTGGTCCTTAAACTTTTTCTGAGGGTGCAGATACAGGGACATGGTGCTGGAACTAAACAGATGGTTCCTGTATGATGATGGTTCTGGTTCTGCAGGAACCTACCTTTGGTACCGGTGGTTGCCATGGTGATTGATCGGTGTCTTCATGGCAGCAGAGACGCTCGGGGGTGTCGGTGGCGCGGCAGTCGCTCGTCCAGGTTCTAATCCCCGTTCAGTCCGTCAGGACGCCGTGTCCCTCACGTTCTCACTCCCGTCTGTCTCCGTACGTCCAGAGCGGACCGGAACCGCCCGCCGTCTGCGGAGTCAAGGGTTCTAAACGTTCTACATTCATTATCCTGAAGTGACATACACACAATATGGGGCAATTTGGAGCATTCACTTCACCTTGAAAAAACATGTTTTTGGGAGAAAACTAGAGAACCCGGAGGAAACCCACATGCAAACCACCCACATCGGGATTTGACCCTGAATGCCCCCTCTGAGAGGCAAGTGTGCCTCCGGGGGCAATTTAGAGCATTCAATTCACCTTGAACACATTTATTTGGACTGTGGGAGGAAACCGGAGTACCCGGTGAGAACCCACACGGACATGGGGAGAACATGCAAACTCCACCCAGATTGGGAATCAAGCTTCGATAATGTTAATACCATATATGGTCATCACACTAATAAATATTCATATAATACACCGGACCGTACGGTGGGGGGAGTGTTTAGCATGTTCTCCTCTCAGTGCTCGGGATCCCAGCTTAAATTCCAATCTGGGTGAAGTTTGCATGTTCTCCCCATGTCCGTCCCACGTTCCAAAAATATGGATTCAAGGTGAATTGCATGTTCTAAATTGCCCCATAGAGTGTATGTGTCCACAAATGGGGCAATCCTGTCCTGGGTGTATCTGCCCAGCACCCGAAACGTTCTCCTCTGGATGGGCATGGGGAACCCCCCACCCAGCCCCCCCCACCCTTCCCCCACGACCCTAATAGAGTATAAAGCGAAACATAATGAATGAATAAATAAATATATAATACGTGTTTATTTACGCAGACAGTTCAGGACGGTTCTGAAAGACGAGAACTATCGGGAGTTCCACCGGGAACCAATCCCAGAACCCTCTCGCAACATTTCGTCACGCATAATTCAAAAGTTCTTTGATAAATACGGGAAACCGAGCGCGTCGGTCAAATTTAATTAATATAGAGTTCATGCAGCTAAGTCAACGCGGCATCACATAATCATCGTCCGGTGAAATCAGACTGCGGTCCGAAACCCGGGTTCCGAATGCCGACAGAGTGCAAACGGAGCATTATTACAAGATCTGGCAACCAGGACCTAATTGTCACGCAGAGGTTAATCGTTCATCTTTATAATTGTCATTCTTCCGTCACCGTGGGGACGGGGCACTGGTGAATAACCAGGCTGTATTTTTTAGTGTAGCCCCGCCCACATCGCGTGCAGGTGTACGGTTTCTCGCCACTGTGCGTGTGCTGGGGTGTCGCCAGGTTGGCCTTCACGCAGAACGTCTTCCTGCACCGCGGGCAGAAGGAGGCGGTCCCTGAAACCGGTGCCCCGCGCTGCGTCGGTCAAATTTAATTAATATAGTGTTCAAGCAGTCACGGCAAGGCGACCTTCATCACGTAATCATCGTCGTTCCTCCGAGTCGTTGTTAGACGGTCGCCGCGGGGACGGGGCACTGGTGAATAACCAGGCTGTATTTTTTAGTGTAGCCCCGCCCACATTAGGTGAAGTTTTGCTCCGATGTGCTGGGGAACGTCTTCCTGCACCGCGGGCAGAAGGAGGCCGTCCCAGAAACCGGTGCCCCGCGCTGCGTCGGTCAAATTTAATTAATATAGCGTTCATGCAGTTACGTCAACAACCGCAACGTGCTCCGAGCCGTTGTTAGATGGTCGCCGTGGGGACGGTGCACTGGTGAATAACCAGGCTGTATTTTTTAGTGTAGCCCCGCCCACATTCCGTGCAGGCGTACGGTTTCTCGCCACTGTGCGTGTGCTGGTGTGTCGCCAGGTTGGCCTTCACGCAGAACGTCGCTGCGTCGGTCAAATTTAATTAATATAGCGTTCAAGCAGTCACGGCAAGGCGACCTTCATCACGTAATCATCGTCGTTCCTCCGCGCCGGCGTTAGACGGTCGCCGCGGGGAGGTGGCACTGGTGAATAAGCAGACTGTATTTTTTTAGTGTAGCCCCGCCCACATCGCGTGCAGTTTCTCTCCGGTGTGCTGGGGCGTCGCTAGGTTGGCCTTCACACAGAACGTCTTCCCGCACCGCGGGCAGAAGGAGGCGGTCCCAGAAACCGGTGCCCCGCGCTGCGTCGGTCAAATTTAATCAATATAGCGTTCAAGCAGTTACATCAACAACCACAACGTGACCTTCACGTAATCATCATCATTCCTCCGAGCCGTTGTTAGTTGGTCGCCGCGGGGACGGGGCACTGGTGTATAACCAGGCTGTATTTTTTAGTGTAGCCCCGCCCACATCGTGTGCAGGCATATGGTTTCTCGCCACTGTGCGTGTGCTGGTGTGTCACCAAGTTGGCCTTCACGTAGAACGTTGCTGCGTCGGTCCAATTTAATTAATATAGCATTCAAGCAGTCACGGCAAGGCGACCTTCATCACGTAATCGTCGTCGTTCCTCCGCGCCGGCGTTAGTCGGTCGCCGCGGGGACGGGGCACTGGTGAATAAGCAGGCTGTATTTTTTGGTGTAGCCCCGCCCACAGCGCGCGCAGGCGTACGGTTTCTCTCCGGTGTGGACGCGCTGGTGTTTTCGGAGGTTGCTCTGCTCGGTAAAGCTCTTGCCGCAGTCGGCGCAGGCGTACGGCCTCTCGCCGGTGTGTATGCGCTGGTGACAGCGCAGGTAGCCGAGCGAGGTGAAGCTCTTGCCGCAGTGCGTGCAGTAGTACGGCTTCTCGCCGCGGTGGCTGCGCTGGTGCGTGGCCAGGTTGGCCTTCACGCGGAAGGCCTTGCCGCACTGCGCGCAGGCGTGCGGCTTCTCGCCCGTGTGGATGAGCCGGTGCTTCTTCAGGTTGATCTCCTGGTTGAAGCGCTTGGCGCACTGCGGGCAGGCGTAGGGCCTCTCGCCCGTGTGGACGCGCCGGTGCACCCTGAGCGCGTTGCGGGCGGCGAAGCTCTTGCCGCACTTGGGGCAGGCGTGCGGCCGCTCGCCCGTGTGGATGTGCAGGTGCTGCGTGAGGTGGCTCTTGCGGGTAAAGCCCTTGCCGCACTGCGCGCAGGCGTACGGCTTCTCGCCCGTGTGGACGCGCTGGTGGTACTTGAGTCCGTTCTGGGCGCTGAAGCTGCGCCCGCAGTGCGTGCAGGCGTACGGCTTCTCGCCCGTGTGGACGCGCTGGTGCTGCTGGAGGTTGCTGAGGACGCTGAACCTCATGCCGCACTGCAGGCAGGAGTAGGGCTTCTCGCCCGTGTGGACGCGCCGGTGCCGCTGGAGGTGACTCTGGCGACTGAAGCCCTTGCCGCAGTCGGCGCAGGCGTACGGCTTGGTCCCCGTGTGGACGTGCTGGTGGTACTTCAGGCCGCTCTGCTCCGTGAAGCCCTTGCCGCACTGGGCGCAGGCGTAGGGCTTCTCGCCTGTGTGGACTCGCTGGTGCCCCTGCAGGTGGCTGAGCACGGCGAAGCTCTTGCCGCACTGCGCGCAGGCGTAGGGCTTCTCGCCCGTGTGGATGCGCTGGTGCCGGTTCAGGTTGCTCTTGGCGGCGAACCTCATGCCGCACTGCGCGCAGACGTACGGCTTCTCGCCCGTGTGGACGCGCTGGTGTTTCATGAGGTTGCTCTGGACGCTGAAGCTCTTGCCGCAGTGTGCGCAGGCGTACGGCTTCTCGCCCGTGTGGACGCGCTGGTGGTGCCGCAGGTGGCTGTTGGAGGTGAAGCTCTTGCCGCAGTTCAGGCAGCTATGGACCTTCTTGGTCTTCTTGGTCGGGCCTTTGGGAGACGTCCCGAAGACGACGGGGACGATCTCTGTCAAGAGGAAACGATACGGAGGATTTCAGCGTCAACAACGCCACAAAAAACAGCAAGGTCACCAAGGAGGTCAACGGTGTAGGGGGGTGGTGGTGGTGGTGGGTTCTCAAGTGGTCTCCGCCCGCCACCCACACGTTCTCACGCACATTAACACGTGGGCCACTTTCATAGTATACAAACCGAACAAATCAAATTTAACAATTTTTAATATTACACAATACGATCGATGTCGTGATGGAAATCGATGAAAACTGAGGCGTTTATTTTGATCTAGATTAAATTAAATCCTGTTAATTTGTTACAGAGACTCCAAAATACATAAAAACACATTAAAACGTACGTACGCACGCAACACAATCGCGGAAATCGATGAAAACTGAGGCGTTTAGTTTTATTTAAATCTATTTGAATCATGTTAATTTGTTATAGAGACGCCAAAATACATAAAAACACGTTTAAACGTATGTAAGCACGCAATACAATCGCTGAAATCTATGAAATCTGAGGCGTTTAGTTTTATTTCAATGGTGTTAATTTGTTACAGAAGCCAAAATGCAAAATAAAACACGTTTAAACATTACACACGCAACACGTGAAATTTAAGAGCAATTCAGTTCAAAAATTGAGAAACTCGTCCCAAAACGTGAAAACTGAGGCGATTATTTTTATTTTGATCAAATTAATTCCTGTTACTTCGTTATAGAGACGCCAAAGTGCAAAAAAAACATGTTTAAATGTTTATACGCACGCAACACGATCTCTGAAATCCGAAATCGATGAAAACTGAGGCGATTATTTTTATTTAAATTAAATGAAATCCTGTTCATTCAGTACAGAGACGCCAAAGTGCAAAAAGAAAACGCGTTTAAACGTTTATACGCACAATCCGATGGCTGAAATGCGAAATCGATGAACACGGAGGCGATTATTTTGATCTAGATCAAATTAAATCCTTTTAATTCGTTAAAGAGACGCCAAAATACATAAAAACAAGTTTAAATATATGTAAGCACGCAACACGATCACTGAAATCGATGAAAACTGAGGCGATTCCTTTGATCTAGATCAAATTAAATACAGTTCATTTGTTATAGAGAATCCAAAATACATAAATACACATTTAAACGCAAGTATGCACGCAATACGTGAATTTAAGAATGATTTATTTAAGGAAATGAGAAACGCGTCCTAATCCCACCCACAAACGATCGCTGAAATCTGAAATTGTTGAAAACTGAGGCGTTTAGTTTTATTTAAATGTATTTGAATCGTGTTAATTGGTTATAGAGACTCCAAAATACATAAAAACACGTTTAAACGTTTGTACGCATGCAACACTCAATGAACAACAATCCACATTTAAAACACTTTAGATTTTTGTTTCGCCATTTTGTTACTAAACACCACATATTTACATATGGTGGTTACCATAGCAATGAGAATGGATTGGATGCGTCTGACGTGTACCTTCTTTCAGTCTTAGTGGTCAAATTTTTTTTGACAAGTTTAAAATTAGATCAGTATTAATATTTTTTTAATGTATGATGGACCCTCTGTTTTCATTGCTAACCCATCCGCAACAATCGCTGAAATCAATGAAAACTGAGGCGTTTATTTTTATTTAAATCAGTTTAAATTTAGATCAATTTTTATATAGACTCCAAAATACATTAAATTTGTCATTTTGCTTTTAGTACTAAACGAACAACTTTTATTTTGTTTAAAATGTTTTTTTTTTATTCATACAGTACTTTATTATAGTAAATGAATGTACAGAATAGCGTTCATATTTATCATCCAGCTATTTTTTATTTAAATTTATAATAACTTTGACGGTTTCAGGCGCGTTTTTTAAGCGCATTGACGTGTTCGCTACGTTAATCTTCTTTATCGCTTCTTTTGTCGCCGAAGTGAGGTGTATCGTGGATTTCAGCGATCCTAACGCCGCTCTTGTATTTTTGTTCTGTAAATATTTTTTTGCCTCATGGTGGCGCTAAAGCTACAGCGTTAACTTTACATCTATGGAAACTTAACGGGCACAATAAGGCGTGTCCGTGTCACGTGATCACGCCGTCAATGCGAAGCGGCCGTCGAAATCCAAGACCAAACAAATCTTTGTCCAATTAATTAATTGATTAAAAAACTGAATTTCCCATTGAGGGATTAATAAAGTATCATCAATCAATCAATCATTGATCATTGACCCCCCCCCCCCCAAGAACGTGTCCGTGACCCACCATTTGAGAACCCCTGATATAGAGGAGGTTACCATCATCGTCAGGCTCCTCCTTCTTTATAACGTCCAATAGGAGTACTGTATCTGATTGGTCCACAGAGGTTCCCTCAGCTGCTGTGGACGTCTCCATCTTAAGAACCGTACACTGAAATCAAGAAGATATTATTATTATTATTATTATTATTGTTATTATTATTAGAATTATTATAGGGCGGCACGGTGGCTTAGTGGTTAGCACGTTCTCCTCTCAGCACTAGGGATTCCCGGTTCGAATCCCCATCTGGGTGGAGTTTCCATGTTCTCCCCGTGTCTGCGTGGGTTTCCTCCGGGTTCTCCGTTTCAAAGTCCAAAAACATGGATCAAGTCAATTGAGTTCTCAAAATTGCCCCATATAAAGTGTGTCTGTGTGAGTGAGTGTGTGCCCAGCGATAGTTTGCCCCCCTGTATTGGGTGTATCTGCCCAGTGCCCGAAACGTTCACCCCTGGATGGGCATGGGGGAACCCCCCCCCCCCCCCCCCCCCCGACCCTATTAGAGGATAAAGTGGGAGATAATGAATGAATGAATAATTATCCACTGCACCACCTGGTGGAACATGAGCAGTACTACTTCTTCCCCTACTGGGGGCGCGGAGGGTGGGGTGTGTTTCCCATGCCCATCCAGGGAAGGATATTTTGGGTGCTGAGCAGATACACCCAGGACAGGGGGGGCAATCTATCACTGGGCACACACATGCTTTATATAGGGGCAATTAAGAGCAGTCAATTTACCTTGAGGTAAACACTGTGGCTTAGTGATTGGCATGTTCTCCTCTCAGCGCTGGGGCTCCAGGTTCGAATCCCAATCTGGGTGGAGTTTGCATGTTCTCCCCATGTCCGTGTGGGTTTCCTCCGGGTTCTCCGGTTTCTTCCCACAGTCCAAAAACATGGATTCAAGGTCAATAGAATTCTCCAAATTGCCCCATATAGAGTGTGTTTCTAAGTGTGTGCACAATGATGGGTTCCCCTGGATGGGCATGGGGAAGCCCCGCGACCCTAAGCAGAAGATAATAAATGAATTCACCTTGAATACATGATCCACATAACTCTCTTCTAGGGTCGTGAGGGGGGGGGGTTCCCCATGCCCATCCAGGGGAGAACATTCTGGGCAGATACACCCAGGACAGGGGGGCAATCCATCACTGAGCACACACACACACACTATATGGGGCAATTTGGAGAACTCAATTGACCTTGATCTATGTTTTTGGATTGTGGGAGGAAAGCGGAGAACCCATGCTGACACGGGGAGAACATGCAAACTCCACCCAGATTGGGATTGGAACCGGGAATCCCTAGTGCTGAGAGGAGAACATGCCAAACCACTAAACCACCGTGCCGCCCATCAGTCTCAAATCCAATCCAATAAAATAATAAATCAATTCATTCGGTTCAGCTGTTACAATTTTGAAATTGAATCTCGTCACAGTAAGCTAATTTAAACCATTCGAATAATTCGGGTTCCCGGATGTAGACTCGGATTCAGGTGCACTCAGGTGAACCTCCAGATTCGTAAATTTAATTAAATTGTTTATTACAGCTGCACGAGAGAATACGTTTACTGAACCTTATTTTAATTGATTATCTGAGTGAAAAACAGTTAATAAAACCGTTTGTTTCTGATTACAGCGAGACTTTTAACGTTATTAATAACAAACAACGTAGAATAATAAAGAACAACCGCTAAAGTGTTCGATCTATATAATTGTAATATATAAGCACATTTAATAGCGGTATTTAAACGGTAAGTCGAAGGGAACAGATTCACCTTTAATGCCTTTAATGTTTATTCTGCAGATGACTGACGGAACTAAAACGGCTGCGATTCCTCTTTTTTTTATTAGCGATAAGAAACTGACGCAGGGTTTTCTCTAGCGCCGCCCGGTGGACTGGAGGATGGTGAACTGCAGCTTAGTCTAGAAATTTAAAAACAATAATAATTAATAATATTTGAGAAATAAAAATAATAAACAATAACAATGAAATGATTGAAACATGTTAGGTGTTCAATAAACGGCCTCGGAGATGCAGGTTTTATACAGGTTTTTTATACAGATTTTAATGCAAGTTACTGAATAGTCAACCAAGTGTACAGAAAAATCATCAATGGCGGGCAACCACGATTGATGAGAGAGCTCTGACTCTCAAAGATCCAGCTTCAGTTTATAAACCTTAGGAGGGCTGTCCTTTTCTAATGTATGTTCATAAGCAGTCCTTTGTCTTGGTGAGAACATCCTCTTAAACATCTCAAACTTCTCCACCATCTGCTCCTGCTTCCTGCCTCCTCCTAGGGCATGAACTTTAGGCCTGTTTCTGTTGACTGTCCCATTGTTCCTGTTTTGCATCTTCAGTTGAACCATTAAAACACATAGATTACATACATTCAAACAGTTAGGATAAATTAATGCAATGTATGTCTTTTATGTTGAATAAATTCCAACAAACACCAGATTGTACAGATATTTTTCACCTGATTGGGTTTAAAGTGCATTTTAAATGCGAACACTCGTGTTATTTAACCTTTAAGTGAACTTAATGTGAGAAGAGTCCATTTAAAACAACGAAAGTTAGGCGCTCTGAGAGTTCACGGTCATAATCCGTAGTTTCGTTGTGTGTTTGATAATTAAAGGTGAATTAAAACCACCATCTTGATATTTTCTTAGTTCTTTTTTGCTGAAAAACCAGCGCTGAACCAAGATGACATGTTTTCCACTAGACCCCTGAAGGTGTCCTGCGGTACGCGCCACCAAGACGTTACCGAAAAATCCTGGGGTGGAGCTTCTACAGATCTGACTTGTTCATCCAGCACATTGCACAGAATGGACTGGACTGGACTGAGACTGGAGTGTGTGTGTGTGTGTGTGTGTGGGGGGGGGTACAACTCCCATCACGGGGAAGACCAGGGTTCGATTCCCTGACGAGGAGACACACAGACGATTTAAATCCTAATGTCCTTTTGTCTGCTATTAATTATTATATATTCATTCATTATCTTCCGCTTTATCCTCTATTAGGGTCGGGGGGGGGGGGGGGGTGTTCCTCATGCCCTTCCAGGGGAGAACGTTTCAGGCACTGGGCAGGTACACCCAGGACAGGGGGGCAATTGATCACTGTGGGAGGAAACCGGAGAACCCGGAGGAAACCCACGCGGACACGGGGAGAACATGCAAACTCCACCCAGGTTGGGATTCGAACCGGGAATCCCTAGTGCTGAGAGGAGAACATGCCAAACCACTAAGCCACGTGCCGCCCCTAATTATAATATAATACTATATAATTATAATTAACTAATTAAATTCTTGGCGGCACGGTGGCTTAGTGGTTTGACATGTTCTCCTCTCAGCACTAGGGATTCCCGGTTCGAATCCCCATCTGGGTGGAGTTTGCATGTTCTCCCCGTGTCCGCGTGGGTTTCCTCCGGGTTCTCCGGTTTCCTCCCACAGTCCAAAAACATGGATCAAGTCAACTGAGTTCTCCAAATTGCCCCATATAGAGTGTGTGAGTGAGTGAGTGTGTGCCCAGTGATAGATTGGTGTCCTGTCCTGGGTGTATCTGCCCAGCGCCCGAGACGTTCTCCCCTGGATGGGCATGAGGAACCCCCCCCCCCCCCCCCCGACCCTAATAGAGGATAAAGCGGGAGATAATGAATGAATAATTAAATTCTTTACATATTTAAACAAAACAAAACAAAAACGATCCCATTAAATTTGAATGACGTCAATGGGCAAGTATATGAACTGTCCAGGAGGTGGCAGTAAAACACGCCTGTAGAATCGCTATTTAAAATAAATTATATCAAAATTAAATGGGGGCAGAGTGGTGGAGTGGTTTGGTATGTTCTCCTCTCAGTGCAGGGGTTCCTGGTTTGAATCCCCATCTGGGTGGAGTTTGGGTTTCCTTCAGGTTCTCCGGTTTCCTCCCACAGTCCAAAAACATGGATTCAAGGTCAATTGAGTTCTCCAAATTGCCCCATATAGAGTGTATCTGTGTGAGTGAGCGTGTGTCCTGCGATAGATTGGCGTCCTGTCCTGAGTGTATCTGCCCAGCGCCTGAAAACAAGGATTTAAGGTGAATTCATTCATTACTTTCCACTTAACTCTCTTCTAGGGAAGGGGGGTGGTTCTCCATGTCCATTTAGGGGAGAACGTTTCGGGCGCTGGGCAGATACACCCAGGACAGGGGGGGCAATCTATCACTGGACACACACAGGCACACACCAACACACACTATATGGGGCAATTTAGAGCATTCAGTTTACCTTGAATCATTACACCACTTAATACGAAGCACAGAGACGAACTTCACGACTGAAACACAACAAACAGAATTTAATTAAATTATCACAACACACACCGTCTCACCGTCCGGCCGTCACGAGACGGACACGTACGAGAGTGATGTCATCACACAGAAACATAACGGCGACCAATCAACGCGCTATACAAATAAATTAACACCAACAAATTAAAAATCATCAATTAACCTAGTATTTCAAATAAAATTTATTATAGTATTTAAACAGTCCCGTCTGTATCTAGAGACGTGCGCTTGAAGAACGCGTGGGCTGCGTGTGCGAGTCAGAGGAAAGCCCGCCAACGACACGACAAACACAGAGACGAGGTCATTAAAGGTGATGAGAGCAAAAATAATGAAATAAATAAAAACCTGGTGGCACGGTGGCTTAGTGGTTTAGCATGTTCTCCTCTCAGCACTAGGGATTCCTGGTTCGAATGCCCATCTGGGTGGAGTTTCCATGTTCTCCCCGTGTCCGCGTGGGTTTCCTCCGGGTTCTCCGGTTTCCTCCCACAGTCCAAAAACATGGATCAAGTCAATTGAGTTCTCCAAATTGCCCCATATAGAGTGTATTTGTTTGAGTGAGTGTGTGCCCAGCGATAGATTGGCATCCTGTCCTGGGTGTATCTGCCCAGCACCCGAAACGTTCTCCCCTGGATGGACATGGAGAACCCCACCGCGACCCTAATAGAGGATAAAGCGGAAGATAATGAATGAATGAATGAATAAAAACCTTGTTGCTCCAACCAAAAAACGTTCTGATTGCAGAGCTCTATGACGAAAGGAACCACATTCCAACTGTAAAGCAAGGAGGAGGACTGCGGAGGTTTGAGGGGACAGGGACCTCGGTCAGAACTGAATTATCCAAATTGCCCCATATAGAGTGTGTATGCGTGTGTGTGAGTGTGTGTGTGTTCAGTGATAGGTTGGCATCATGTCCTGGGTGTATCTTCACGTGTCCTTCAGACGAGCTCGAGAACCGAGCGCAGAAAGAGAACTTGATGGACGGGGTTCCGCGGTCCAGCAGCAGCGTCCACGCCGTACGTCACTGAGTGCCATGCAGTGCAGCGGTGTAAAGCACACCGTCGTTGGACTCTAGAGCGGTGGAGACGCGCCTCCATCTGGAGATCTGATGGACGAGTCTGGGTTTGGAGGTTCCAGGAGAACCGTCCTCGTCTGACTGCATGGTGGACGTTTGGTGGGGGGGGGGGGTTTGGTGGGGGGTGTTTATCAGGAACTGGGCGTGGTTCCACTTAGTTCCACTGAAAGGAACTCTGAATGCTTAAAGACATTTTGGACAGTTCCACGCCCCCGACGTCGGGGGAACCGTTTGGAGCCTATCCCGTCCTCTTCAACATGACGGAGCACCAGAACACAAAGCGAGCTCCAGAAAGACACGAGGACAGCGTCCTGACCGGAACCCCATAGAACGTCTTTGAGAGGAATTTGGATGCCGACTGAGACCCAACATCGCTATGTGACCTCACACAGAGCCGAAGACGTTCTAGAGGCCAACCCCATGATCTACAACCCTCTGGGTCAGAACCTCAGGAACGGAACGTCACATGATCATACGGGGGTGGGGTCTTTGTCACTCGGCGCTCTCGGCGTGGTGGACGCGTCGGTGCCGTTTGAGCCGACTCAGCGCGATGAAGCTCTGGCCGCAGGCGGCGCAGCCGTACGGCCGCTCGCCGGTGTGCAGGCGCAGGTGGTAGGTGAAGGTGGCGCGGTGGCTGAAGCTCTGGCCGCAGTGGGCGCAGCCGTACGGCCGCTCGCCGGTGTGGATGCGGCGGTGCTCCTTCAGCGTGGTGTGCGAGCTGAAGCTCTTGCCGCAGTCGGCGCAGGCGTGCGGCTTGTGGCCGGCGTGGACGCGCTGGTGGTACTTGAGGGAGCTGCGGTGCGTGAAGGTGCGTCCGCACTGCGCGCAGACGTGCGGCCGCTCGCCGGTGTGGATGCGCTGGTGCTCCGTCAGGTTGAGCGGGGCGGTGAAGCTCTTGCCGCAGAACGCGCAGGCGTAACGCTTCTCACCCGCGTGGCGGCGCTGGTGGCTGCGCAGGGACGCGGCGTCGACGAAGCCCTTGGCGCAGTGGGCGCAGGCATACGGCCGCTCGCCCGTGTGCGTGCGCTGGTGCACCTTGAGGCGACTCTGCGCGGCGAAGCCCTTGCCGCAGTGGGCGCAGACGTACGGCCGCTCGCCCGTGTGCGTGCGCTGGTGGTGGGTCAGGTGGCTCTGGACGGCGAAGCTCTTGCCGCAGACGCTGCAGAAGTACGGCTTCTCGCCGCGGTGGAAGCGCTGGTGCAGGCGCAGCGCGCTGCAGTCGGCGAAGCGGCGGCCGCACTGCGCGCAGGCGTACGGCTTCTCGCCCGTGTGGATGCGCGCGTGCTTGCACAGGCAGCTCCGGTCGGCGAAGCCCTTGCCGCAGACGCCGCAGGCGTGCGGCCGCTCGCCCGTGTGGGTCAGCCGGTGGTTGGCCAGCGAGCTCTTGTAGGTGAAGCCCTTGCCGCAGACGCCGCAGACGTACGGCCGCTCGCCCGTGTGGATGCGCCGGTGCACCTTCAGGTAGCTGCGCGCCGTGAAGCTCTTGCCGCAGTCGGCGCAGCCGTGCGGGCGCTCCACGCCGTGGCTGTACTGGTGGTGCTTCAGGGAGTTGTACTGGACGAAGCTCCGGCCGCACTGCGAGCAGAGGTAGCGCCTGTCCAGCGTGTGGATGCGCAGGTGGACGGCGAGGTGGCCGCGGGTGACGAAGCGCTTGCCGCAGTCGGCGCAGGGGAACGGCCGCTCGCCCGTGTGGACGTGCTGGTGGTAGCGCAGCGCTTTGGGGTGGGTGAAGCCCTTGCCGCAGTGCGCGCAGACGTGCGGCCTCTCGCCCGTGTGGATGCGCAGGTGCCGGGCCAGCTGACTGCGCGTGCTGAAGCTCTTGCCGCAGTCCGCGCAGCCGTGCGGCCTCTCCCCCGTGTGGATGCGCAGGTGCCGCTTCAGGGTTCCGGCTAAGGTGAAACTCTTCCCGCACTCCGTGCAGACATGCGCAGTCACCGCCGGGAGAACATTCTGCTGGAGAGGCGGCGGCACAGGCGGCGGGGGGGGATCCTCGTTTGCGGGAACAACCCCGGCCATCGCCGGAACGTCTGCAGGGGGGCGGGACGCTCCTGCAGAGAGAAGAACATTTTAAAATCATTTGAACGCCGCGTTCCTGCAGCTTTCTACTCTAGAACATCAGAACGTTCTTGAAGGCCAGGTCGACCCGTCTGATTGGCTACAGCAGAACAAGGGTTTGGAAGGTTCTGGAGTGGCCATCTGTTAGGGTCACGGGGGGGGGGGGGGGGGGGGGGGGGGGGGGGGGGGGGGGGGGGGGGGGGGGGGGGGGGGGGAGGTTCCCCAAATGCACATCCAGGGGAGAACGTTTCAGACGCTGGGCAGATACACCCAGGACAGGGGGCAATCTATCACTGGACACACACTCACTCACATACAGACACACTCTATATGGGGCAATTTTAAGCATTTAATTCACCTTGAATCCATGTTTTTGGACTGTGGGAGGAAACCGGAGAACCCGGAGGAAACCCAAGCGGACACGGGGAGAACATGCAAACTGCACCATCCAGGGGAGAACGTTTCGTGCGCTGGGCAGATACACCTAGGACAGGGGGGCAATCTATCACTGGGCACACACTCACTCATACACTCTATATGGGGCAATTTGGAGAACTCAATTGACCTTTGTCCATGTTTTTGGACTGTGGGAGGAAACTGGAGAACCTGAAGGAAACCCACACGCAAACTCCACCCAGATTGGGATTCGAACTGGGAATCCCTAGCGCAGAGAGGAGAACATGCCAATCACTAAGCCCCCGTGCCCCGCCCTCTTCATCATCAACACAGTGAAATCGCTCACCTTCAGTTTCAATGACGGACTCGATGCTGCAGATGCTTCACAGACGGAATGCCGTTAATGACGTCACTTAATTATTAATAAAGCTATAAAATTATAAAACAATTAAATTAAATAAAACGCTGTATTTTGATTCAGAACCGAGTGCAGACGAATCTTTTCTTCTTGAGTTTAAAAGCGAAACGTCAACCGAATACCGCCACCTACCGGATCGGAGTGAAAACGACCTGCATCAGAACTTTATAAAATAGTTTATCCATCCATTATCTTCCTCTTTATCTACTGGGGTCGCGGGGGGGGGGCGGGGGGGGTGTTCCTCGTGTCCATCCAGGGGAGAACGTTTCGGGCTGGGCAGATACACCCAGGACAGGACGCCAATCTATCGCTGGGCACACACTAACACACAATCTATATGGGGCAATTTGGAGAACTTATTTCACCTTGATCCATGTTTTTTCTTATTAATCTAGTTGAAGTGTTTGGATGACCCGACATCCCTTCAGTAATTAGACAAAATACTGTTCAATTTAAATAAGAATTCGTCGTCTCAGCTCTTTCCTCTAGGTAACCTAGTTAAAGCTAGTTATGCATTTCAATTTTAAAAGTTGATCGTATCACATTCCACACAAACAGATTTCATTAACTACACGTCATAAGAAAACGTCTTCATCGGTAATTAATCTTTTTAAAGTTGTTAAACGGATTGTTGGAGGTTAATGTGGATTATATTTTGTGTGGTAGCTTAATTTAATCTGTAAACGAGTTTGATCGTTAAATTGTTTTATTATATTTGGTTGGCATGGTGGCTTAGTGGTTTAGCATGTTCTCCTCTCAGCACTAGGGATTCCCGGTTCGAATCCCCATCTGGGAGGAGTTTCCATGTCTTCCCCATGTCTGCGTGGGTTTCCTCCGGGTTCTCCGGTTTCCTCCCACAGTCCAAAAACATGGATCAAGTCAATTGAGTTCTCCAAATTGCCCCATATAGAGTGTGTGTGTCTGTGTGAGTGAGTGTGTGCCCAGTGATAGATTGCCCCCCTGTCCTGGGTCTATCTGCCCAGCGCCTGAAACGTTCTCTCCTGGATGGGGGACATGGGGCAAAAACCCCTCCCCCCCCCCCCCCCCCCCCCCCCACACCCCCCCCCCCCCCCCCCCCCCCCCACCCTCCCCAACCCTCTCTCCCACACCCCCCCCCCCCCCCCCCCCCCCCCCCCCCGTGACTGAAATAGAGGATAAAGCGGGAGATAATGGATGGATGAATATTTTGGTTGTTTGGATTTTTTGAGGGATTTTTCTCCTCCGTCACAAAATAAAGCTCTGCTTCAAGAACGAGTGACGTCACGAACAGCCGAAACTCTCCAGCTTGATGCGTCACACGCCATTTACATTATTTATATATATTTATATTTATATAGTTACACTCAACAGCAGCTACTGCAGTAAAAACAAGCTAAACTTTGTCCTTAATTAATTTTGGTGTTGAAATATAAAATTTAGTATAAAATGGGCAATTTATTGAAAGAAAATTATGAATTAACACCAAGTCATTAATTAATTGGTATTTTTAATTATTAACAATTAATTCATGTGCCGTCATCGACGATGAACAATTGTGCAAAGTTTCAGCTTAATCGCATAACGGGAAGTGTGTGCAAAAGCAAACGTTTTAACAGACACACGGACCAACAGGAGAAACTAATATATAATAATAATAATAATAATAATAATAATAATAATAGGGGCGGTACGGTGGCTTAGTGGTTTGGCATGTTCTCCTCTCTGCACTAAGGATTGCCGGTTGGAATCCCCATCTGTGTGGAGTTTGAATGTTCTCCCCGTGTCCGCGTGGGTTTCCTCCCACAGTCCAAAAACATGGATCAAGTCAATTGAGTTCTCTAAATTGCCCCATATAGAGTGTGTGTGAGTGCCCAGCGATGGATTGGTGCCCTGTCCTGGGTGTGTCTGCCCGAAACGTTCTCCCCTGGATGGGCATGGGGAACCCCCCCCCCCCCACAATAGAGGATAAAGCGGATGATAAAGGATGGATGATAATAATAATAATAAAATCAATTCGTTGTTTAAATGGCAGATTCTGATTTACAGAATTTTAACTGTCATTACGAACTTAATCAAATTAATTTATAAACTCGTAAACTGATCTGATGTCGGGACTGTCCCGTTTGATCGGCCGTTTTGTTTTTGGTCTAAAGCGACACTAAATCTCATTCCTATCGCCCCCTGCTGGACTGAAGTAGAGTTGTTAATTAGCGGTGTGTCAGGGTCACGGGTTGTTTGAGGTGTATTGTTCGATCGAGCAGTGTATTATTCATTTATAAAGTCGGGAACCGCGTTTTATTCCTGCAGAACTGAACGGACGCGTCATTTAGTTTAGTTTTAATAAAATCCCGAACACGTGGCACAGAAATTGGCGGCTTACAGATTATATAAATATATAAATAAGCTTTTGTCGCCATTGAAGCGACAATGCTGAGTCGTATTTCTGTGATAAGTTTTAATTGGCTGAAAATATCGCCCATCTAAAGAACCATCCAATCGGAGGGCGTGGCATAACGTTAACCCGCCGGCAGGCTCCGAGTGTCCGAACTCTAACTCTGATTGGTCGAATCATCAGGTTGTTGAGACCAACAACACCGGGGCATCAAGGTACAGGAGGAAATCTGGCAACCAATAATGCTGAAATGTGATTGGTTGAAAAACGTATCGCTGGGCACACTCATACACACAGACTATAAGGGGCAATTTAGAGCATTCAGTTCACCTTGAATGCCGTTTTGGGACTGCTTCAATAAGAAACCTGACTCGGTCTCCGGTCGGTCGGTCAGTCAGTCGGTTCCTGTGGTTTGGTTCTTCATGGGAAGGAGGACTGCAGAACGGTTCCTCATCCGCAGAACAGGAACTTTATTCAGAACATCAGTCTGTAGAGCCAGGAGTCGAGGTTCCGATTCGTTCCTCCACATCAGAGAATCAGAGTGCAGATGCTGCAAGTGAACCCTGAGCTTTTACACACACACACACACACACACACATCCAAACACACACACCAACATCCACCCACCGACACACACATCCAAACCGACACACACGCATCCACCCACACACAAACACATCCATACACATACACACACCCATGTCCACCAACCGACACACACACATACACACACACACGCATCCACCCACACACAGATACACGCATCCACACACCCATCCACATACACCCACCGACACACACACACACACTTACCCACCTACACATCCACACACACACACACACCCATATATACACACACATACACTGTACACACACACCCACCTGCTGAACCACACGCACACCCATGTCCACCCCCCCCACACACACACACGTATCCACTCATCTGCCCAACCACACATCAAACCACACCCCTCACTCACACACACACCCCTCACTCACACACACACACACACACACACACACACACACACACACACACACACAGCTCTATATTTACAGTCAGTTGTTTGTTGGAGGTTTTTTTATCCAAAGCGACTCACAAATCAGAGAACAGCACGAGAGAGAGAACAAGAGAACACTGCAGACTGACCAAATCCACCTGACCTCACACACACACACACACACACACACACACACACACACACACACACACACACACACACACTGATCTATATTCTGAACATTCTGCCCCTCGGTCCTCCACACATGGGGGGGGGTGTTTCATGAGCGTCGGTCACACAGGCTCCGCCTCATAAGTCCTCTCATCGTCCGGAGACTCGAGCGAACACTGCCCCCCCCTGGCGTTGTCGAGTGGGTGCTCCATCAGACCCTCCTCACCCCCCCCGGGCGAGCGCCTCCCCCCGGCGTGGACGAGCAGACCCTCAATTAAACCCTCCTCACTCCCCCCCTCGGTGTGGATGATCAGACCCTCCTCACCCCCCCCGGGCGAGCGCCCCCCCCCGGCGTGGCCGAGCCGGTGCTGTGCGAGGAGGCCGTGCTCGGTGAACCCGGCCCCGCAGTCGCTGCAGATCCAGGGCTTCAGGTCTGCGTGCGTCTGCTGGTGCTTTTTGAAGGAGCTGTAGTAGCTGAAGCTCCGGCCGCAGAGCGCGCAGACGTACGGCCGCTCGCCGGTGTGCATGCGCTGGTGCCGCTTCAGGTAGCTCTGCGTGGTGAAGGTCTTGCCGCAGAAGGCGCAGACGTACGGCTTCTCGCCCGTGTGCTTGCTCTGGTGGATCTTGAGCGAGTTCAGGTAGGTGAAGCTCTTGCCGCAGTCGGCGCAGGCGTACGGCTTCTCGCCCGTGTGGATGCGGCGGTGCTGCTTGAGCGTGCTGTGCACGGTGAAGCTCTTGCCGCAGTCGGCGCAGGCGTAGGGCTTCTCCTCGGTGTGGATGCACTGGTGAACCCGCAGGTTGCGCTGCGAGGTGAAGCCCTTGCCGCAGTCGCCGCAGACGTACGGCTTCTCGCCCGTGTGCAGGCTCTGGTGGATCTTGAGCGAGTTCAGGTAGGTGAAGCTCTTGCCGCACTGCGAGCAGATGTAGGGCTTCTCGCCCGTGTGGATGCGCCGGTGGCGGTTCAGGTGGCTCTGCGAGGTGAAGCGCTTCCCGCAGCTGGCGCAGGCGTACGGCTTCTCGCCCGTGTGGTTGAGCCGGTGCGTCCTCAGGCGGCTCTCGGTGCTGAAGCACTTCCCGCAGTCGGCGCAGGGGTGCGGCTTCTGGTCCGTGTGCGTCTGCTGGTGCTTCTTGTACGAGCTGTGGTAGGTGAAGCTCTTGCCGCAGTCGGCGCAGGCGTACGGCTTCTCGCCCGTGTGGATGCGCCGGTGCCGCTTGAGAGTGCTCAGGATGGTGAAGCGCTTCCCGCAGTCGGCGCAGGCGTACGGCTTCTCGCCTGTGTGGATGCGCTGGTGGTCCTCCAGGTTGCGCTGCAGGGTGAAGCCCTTGCCGCAGTGCGCGCAGACGTACGGCTTCTGGCCCGTGTGCTCGCTCTGGTGGTGCTTGAGCGAGTTGAAGTGGGTGAAGCTCTTGCCGCAGTCGGCGCAGACGTACGGCTTCTCGCCCGTGTGGATGCGCTGGTGCTTCTTCAGGTTGCTCTGCTCCGTGAAGCTCTTGCCGCAGTCGGCGCAGACGTACGGCTTCTCGCCCGTGTGGATGCACCGGTGCCGCTTCAGGTGGCTCTGCGTGGTGAAGCTCTTGCCGCAGTCGGCGCAGGCGAACGGCTTCTCGCCGGCGTGAAGGGGGCGGAGCTGGGGCTGGAAATCCGCGAGCTCCGCGACGCTCCCGTCCATCGCGCCGTCTTTAGGGGTTTTGTCCCTGCGGAGACGAAAACGAACGCAATTAAGATCCAGCTCTTTATCTTTATGTTTAAAACAACATGGATTCAAGGTCAACTGAATGTTCCAAATTGCCCCATATAGTCTGTGTTTGAGTGTGTGTACAGCGATGGATTGGCACGTCTGCCCAGAGCCCGAAATGTTCTCCCCTGGATGGGCATGACGAAAAGCCCCCCCCCCTCCCTCCCCCCCACGACCCTAACAGAGAGTTAAGTGGATCATGGATTCAAGGTGAATTTATTTATTATATTTTTATACTTAATCCTTTACCGTGGGGGGACGAGGTTCCACATACCCATCCAGGGGAGAACGTTTCAGGTGCTGGGGAGATACACCCAGGACAGGGGGGGCAATCTATCGCTGGACACACATTCACATGGGGCAATTTGGAGAATTCAATCGCCCTTGAATGTATGTTTTTGGACTGTGGGAGGAAACCGGAGAACCCGGAGGAAACCCACACGGACACGGGGAGAACATGAGAGTGTGTTTGCAGCGAAGCCATAACAACACACACGAACATCAAAACAAGAGAAAAAAATATATATATATAAATGAATAAAAAAGTGGGCGTGGCCAGGTAATAGTGTCACATAATGAACAGGACAGCTTAGAATAGGAAGGTGGTGGTAACGCAAACTATTACAAATTACTGCAAGTAAATAGGACGAACATTTGTGTGGTCAAGTGAGCAAGGGCGTATATATATATATATATATAAATCACAATCCGGGAGGGGGGGGCGCAATTAAAAATTTAAATCTCAAAAAAATTGCAATCTAAAATCTCAAACTGTAGAGAAATTAATCTAAATAATTTATTAATCTTTGTAGCTCAAAAATTGTCCGAGTTACGACACCTTAAAAATCAGATTTTTTTTCTATAGTAAATAAATTGGCACGGTGGCTTAGTGGTTTAGCATGTTCTCCTCTCAGCACTAGGGATTCCCGGTTCGAATCCCCATCTGGGTGGAGTTTCCATGTTCTCCCCGTGTCTGCGTGGGTTTCCTCCGGGTTCTCCGGTTTCCTCCCACAGTCCAAAAACATGGATCAAGTCAATTGAATTCTCAAAATTGCCCCATATAGAGTGTGTGTGTGTGTGAGTGAGTGTGTGCCCAGCGATAGATTGCCCCCCTGTCCTGGGTGTATCTGCCCAGCGCCCGAGACGTTCTCCCCTGGATGGGCATGAGGAACCCCCCCCCAAACCCTAATAGAGGATAAAGCGGAAGATAATGAATGAATGAATAAATAAATTAAGTGAAATTTTTGTATTTTGAAAATTGGTCGAGTGACGGGATTGCAAACATCACCGTAAAGCAACGGCCAATGGGAAGTTTGGAAAAACGGGAACATCTCGGGAAGAAATGCAGACAATAACAGTGAAACAATAAAAATCGGATAACAATAATGTGATGACCATATATGATGACCATAATGTGATGACCATCACACTCAAAAACCTGTATTAGGTGACCGACTTCAAGAACACCGTCAACGTCATTAAAATAAATCAATACAGAAAAACTCAAGCATCTTTACATTGTAACAGCATTCACACAGCGCCCCCTGGAGCAATGAGAATGAAGGGTCTCGCTCAAGAACCCACGTTGGTAACGTCGGTGGAGCTGGGATTCGAACCCACAACCTTCTGACTGACCAACACTGAGCGGCCACGCCCTCTTATATAATACATTGTATTTATTAAATTGTTTTGCTAGAAAATCAGAACGGTGCCGCATTTTCAGCGCGAAGCTCAGCGTATCGACATGATTATAACATAGAAACACGTAATGACGCCGTTTATAACGTGTGATTATTTTGTACTGGTTCCTATCCCGGCACTTCTCTATGTGTATATAATGTCGGGAATGCGGCATTCTGCGTTTCTGGTTCGATGCCAACTGTGTTTCATTACCAGCAGAGTTGAATCTCATCCAATTTAATTTAATCTAGCACGTCACGTAGCTGCGTCACTGTGGTTACTTTGTATCGCTCTGTGTTTCTTCTGTTTGTTTGTAAGTTTCTGAAGGTCGATCGATTAAATCGAATTTAATAAAATATCTCCAACAGTGAATTAAAACACGCTCACCTGCTGCTCGAATGACGGCTTCCGTTCGCTGCGGGTGATTTACGGAATGACCGTCATTAATAAATCAGTTTATTGATCGAAACCTGATCGATTAATCTATTAAATCATTAAAACCGTATTCTTTGTGTCGGGCTGCTATATTTAAACTGGGTGAGGACGGCGCTCTTCTTCTTCTGGAATAACAGCGACATGTCAACGTCGTTTATTACGCCACCTGCTGGATCGGAATACGCAGCATCGCGATTAGACCGTGGCAGCATGAGGAGAGCAGGGTTATGACGTGGGTTAGGGTTAGCGGCATCCATGGTTACCATGGCGACGAGATTCCAATTCGCCAGAGATGGGGCAAAATAACTTAAAAAAAAACACCCCAACTCTGTTCTGCCCCTCCGCACGGTGGCCTAGTGGTTTGGCATGTTCTCCTCTCAGTGCTGGGGATTCCCGGTTCGAATCCCAATCTGGGTGAAATTTGCATGTTCTCCCCGTGTGCGTCCAACAACATGGATCAAGGTCAATTGAATTCTCCAAATTGCCCCATATAGAGTGTGTCTTTGTGAGTGAGTGTGTGTTCAGTGATAGATTGCCCCCCTGTCCTGGGTGTAACTGCCCAGCGCCCTAAAAGTTCTCCCCCTGAATGGGCATGGGGAACCCCACCCCCCACCCCGCGACCCTAGATAATGGGTGGATGTTCTGCCCCTTAACTTAGAACACGTGATTTGTCATCAGGTTGATTTAGTAGAACATAACAGACTGCAAATTAAAAGATAAATTAGAGCGACGCGTTTCCTGAACAACACACGAGTGTGATCGCTCGTACGGTGAACGAGGTAAAATTTAAAAATATTAAAAGTGGGCGTGGCCAGGTCATACAGCGTCTATAATCCGTGGTCACATCAAAGGTCGGGATAGTTTCGAATTGGAACGCCTTGATATTGCAAACTATTTAAATATACTAAGCAAATAGGACCAAAAATGGGCGTGGCCGGCTGTGCGCGCGTGCGATCAGTCTGTAGTTTCAGGTGGTGGATGTGTCTGTAAATTACGCGTTTCGTGTTTGTAGCTCAAAATTTGTCCGAGTTACGGCATTTTGAAAATCATATTTATTTCTATAGTAAATAAACTAAGTGAAAATTGAAGAGTGATCAGGAGTGAAGGGGAGTGCGATCACGTGGTTTGACACATCGATCTGACTGCAGCGACTCCGACTGCAGCCAATTTCAGACATCTGTTTTTTTTAAATTAGATTTTAAGTATTTGAAATGAAAACATCTCGCGACGGTCGCTTGCTGTCGGTTACCTTCAACTGCCGCCGCGATTCCGGCTGCATCGATCGATTTATTCCGATAAATAACCGGGCGGTGGATTATGATCAAATCTAACTATGGTAGTCTGTTCTTTAACGCGTAATTTATGCAAAGTAAATAAAAAATTGGTACTCCCATTGTGAGTGAGAGACGCAACTCTGTCCGGAAAGTGGAACCTAACTGCAGAACTCACCTGTTCGTCGCAGGTGGAGATCGTTTCTCGCTTTTAACTGTAGCTGAATTGTCGTTTCTTAGTTGTACGGATCGTGCTTTCCGATGTCGTTCTGAACCGATGTGCAGTTGTTTTTTGTGGGCGTGTCCCACCTTTAACCTGCGTCCGCATTCCTGTTTAACACCTTCAGACAGCCTGCCCCGCCCCCTGGTGGCCGCCTTCACCGCTTACACCTCAGCCGGTTGATGGATTAACAGATTATTCAGTCTGATCGTCGATAACAACGCGGCACAAACGCTTTAAATACCAATATAATTACAACTATAATTTCACATGCGAGAACACGACAAACGTACAAACTGTAATCAGATTTAATTCGGCACATGCGCAGTGGTGCATCGTACAACGTGTAGTGAAACGTTTCAAACGCTTAAAGTTTAAAATGAATGCAAATAAATATCAATTTTTAAACTAAAATGCGAATTTATGATTATTTATATATTTACACTTAAATGGAAGGAAAAAAAAATGTTATACAAACTAAAAAAAAATAAAAATAAATGTTTTTTTTTTTACTCTTAAATCATTCATTATCTTTCGTTCAATCCTCTACTAGGGTGGGGGGGGGGGGGGGTAGAGAGAACGTCCCGGGCGCTGGGCAGATACACCCACCGGCAGGGCGCCAATCAATCACTGTACACACATTCACTTTTCACTTACATATAGTGATATGGGGCAATTTGGAGCATTGAATTCACCTTGAATCCATGTTTTAAGACTGTGGGAGGACACCGGAGACCCCAGAGGAAACCCACGTGGACACGGTGAGAACATGGCAACTCCACCCCGATTGAGATTAGAACCTGGATCCCCAGCGCTGAGAGGAGAACATGCTAAACACCAACACACACATTCACGTTAAGGATTCCTACATGTGCATTTAATCGATCGTCTCTATTCTTTTCGGGATGTAAAGGATGGAGGAGCGTCCGTGTCCGTTTCCTGGAGGTTACATCAGACCGGCGGTCCTGCAGGACGTCCTTAATGGACTTATATAGTGTTTCATTGTTAAATCCGGGTCACATGATCACCACACCATCTGTACATGGCTGTCCTACACTCAAGGAGGACGAGTCCCCCACTGAGCCTCGGTCCTCACAAGGTTTCCTCCCTAAAACTTCAACACAGGAGGGGTTTTTGTCTTGCCGCCGTCTCCTCGTCTTGCTCCTTTGGGTTTACGGTTCTCCTCTCGTTGCTCGTGGAGGCTTCGGCGTCGCCGCCTGCGTCCTGAGCTCCATCCTGACCGGAGGGCGCCCCCTGTCCGTCGTGAACGAGCTGATGCCGTTTGAGGGAGGTGCCGTGGGAGAACGTCCTGGCGCAGTGGGGGCAGCGGTACGGCCTCTCGCCGGTGTGGACGCGCCGGTGGTTCTTGAGCGAGCTGGGGTCGGTGAAGGCTCTGGTGCACTCGGTGCAGCGGTACGGCCGCTCTCCGGTGTGGACCAGCAGGTGGCGCTTGAGCGAGACCCGGTGAGTGAAGCTCCGCCCACACTGCGGGCAGCGGTGCGGCTTCTCGCCGGTGTGCAGGCGCAGGTGCTGCTTGAGGGAGCTGGGGTCGGCGAAACTCTTGGCGCAGTGCGGGCAGCGGAACGGCCGCTCGCCGGTGTGGACGCGCCGGTGCTTCTTCAGGGTGATCTGCAGGGAGAACCTGCGCCCGCAGTCGCTGCAGCAGTAGGGCCGCTCGCCGGTGTGGACGCGCCGGTGCTGGGCCAGCTGGCTGGGCAGGGTGAAGCTGGCACCGCAGTCGGCGCAGACGTGCGGCTTCTCGCCGGTGTGCTTGCTCTGGTGGTACTTGAGCGAGTTCAGGTAGGTGAAGCTCTCGCCGCACTGTGAGCAGTAGTAGCGCTTCTCTCGCGTGTGGCTGACCTGGTGCTTGCGCAGGCGGCTCTGCACGGAGAAGCGCTTGCCGCAGTCGGCGCAGGCGTGCGGCTTGTCCTCGGTGTGCATGCGCCGGTGGTGCACGCTCAGGTTGCGCTGCGAGTTGAAGCGGCGGGCGCACTCGGCGCAGGCGTACGGCTTCTCGCCGGTGTGCCTGCGCAGGTGGACCTTGAGCGAGTTCAGGTAGGCGAAGCTGCTCTCGCACTCCGTGCAGGCGTACGGCTTCTGGCCGCTGTGGATGCGCCGGTGCGCCGTCAGGTCGCTGCGGGTGGTGAAGCTCTTGCCGCAGGCGGCGCAGGGGTGCGGCTTCTCGCCCGTGTGCCCGCTCTGGTGGCGCTTGAGGGAAATCAGGTGGGCGAACGTCCTCTCGCACTGCGCGCAGGCGTACGGCTTCTCGCCCGTGTGCAGGCGCCGGTGCTGCTTCAGGTTGCTGCGGGTGCAGAAGCCCTTGCCGCACTCGCCGCAGGTGTAGGGCCGCTCGCCCGTGTGGATGCGCTGGTGGTCCTTCAGGTTGCTCCACACGGCGAAGCTCTTGGGGCAGGCGCTGCAGACGTACGGCCGCTCGCCTGCGTGGTTGCTGCGGTGACGGTTCAGCGAGTGGACGTGCGAGAAGCTCTTGCCGCACTGCGAGCAGACGTACGGCTTCGCGCCGGCGCCGCCGTCTTGCCGTGGTGGCGGGTCGTCCTCTCCGGAAACGCACGACGCCATCGTGGGACGCTGGCCGTTAAAGGTGATGTGGGGGGGGGGGGGCAACGGTTTCGTTCCTGTGAAGACGTAAATTAAAACAACTTTATTTCTTTAAATGTTACAGATTGTGAGTATAGTGTCACGAATTTACCCACAAAAATCCACGTTTCGGTGTGCTATGGGGCAATGGGGCAATTAAGAGCAGGGGTCCCTTAACGTCTCAGACCCATCATCAAAACGTTTACAGTCCACCTCTGGTTTTCCGTCACGGAACGACATGCCCGGGTGCGAGTGTATAATAAACCAATAGGGTATGAGGGGGGCGTGGCCTCAGTGGCCCCGTTGGGTGTAAGGCGTAGTGGAGCTCCACCTCTTTCCGCTGATTTATTCACAACGGACGGTATCGTGGGTTAGTTGTTAGCATGTTCTCCTCTCAGGTTCGCGTGGGTTTCCTCCGGGTTCTCCGGTTTCCTCCCACAGTCCAAAAACATGGATTCAAAGTCAATTGAGTGCTTATAATAGCCCCATATGGGGCCTATACGGACAGACATGGGGGTACCCCATGCCCATCCAGGGGAGAACGTTTCGAGCGCTGGGCAGATACACCCAGGACAGGGGGGCAATCTATTGCTGGGCACACACTCACACTCTATATGGGGCAATTTAGAGCATCCAATTCACCTTGAACCCATGTTTTTGGACTGTGGGAGGAAACCAGAGAACCCGGAGGACACTCACACAGACATGGGGAGAACATGCAAACTCCACCCAGATTGGGATTCAAACCCGGATCCCCATTGCTGAGAGGAGAACATGCCAAACATCATTGATTAGTGAATTCTTATTTGAATATTTATTCATTGATTGTTGAACATTTCCATCCATTCATTATCTTCCGCTTTATCCTCTATTAGGGTCGCGGGGGGGGGGGGGGGGGGGGGTTTCCCATGCCCATCCAAGGGAGAATGTTCCTGGCGCTGGGCAGATACACCCAGGACAGGGGGGCAATCTATCACTGGACACACACTCACACACACACACACACACTCTATATGGGGCAATTTGGAGAACTCAATTGACCTTGACCCATGTTTTTGGACTGCGGGAGGAAACCGGAGAACCCGGAGGAAACCCACGCGGACACGGGGAGAACATGCAAACTCCACCCAGATGGGGATTCGAACCAGGAATCCCCAGCGCTGAGAGGAGAACATGCCAAATCACTAAGTCACCGCACCTTCAGCTCTTATTTAAACATTCCGTTCTGACCGACGATGCGGCTGAAAGCTGATTTGATGACGTCTTCGTCAGAGGTCGCGGGACTGTTTACAAATGGGCGGGGCTAACGCAACAATGGAAATGTGATTTCTACAAAATTAGACATGTTATGGAAGTAACAAATAAACAAACAAATAAACAAATAAATTGACGGAACTAATAGATGGCATAATAAGTGTTAACATACTAAATTAAATTGACCACAAATTTGAAAGTGGGTTTAAAGGTTACACGGGTTTCGTGGGAACAGCAACCTTTTATCGTTTTTAAAATATAACTATGAAGTGCATGACGTCATTAAAATCCAATTTAATTCCTTTATATGCCTCTGCGCGTCTCCTCGTTAATAATCCAGCTCTTTATTTATCGTTCCATTCAACAAACAATTCATAAAAACATCCTCACCTTCTGTTCAAACGACGGAATCGCTCAGCTGCAGTCGATCTGCCAAATAACGATCGTTAATTAATGATTTTAATGATTTTAATGATCACAAACTAATGAAATTAATCTGTAAACTCAGTAATTAAACAAATTCTTTGTGTCTGAATTTTTACATTTAAACTGATCGAGGACGCCGCTCTTCTTCATGTGGAATTAAAGCGACATGGAAATGTAATTTACACCGCCGCCTACTGGACTGAAGGATCAAGAGTACTGAGTCCATCCATCATCTTCTGCTTTATCCTGTATCAGGGTGGTGGTGGTGGTGGGGGGGGGTTCCCCATGTCCATCCAGGGGAAGAACGTTTCGGGCCCTGGGCAGATACACCCAGGACAGGGGGGCAATCTATCACTGTGCACACACTCCCTCACACACACGTACACTCTATATGGGGCAATTTGGAGAACTCAATTAACCTTGATCCATGTTTTTGGACTATGGGAGGAAACCGGAGAACCCGGAGGAAACCCACGCGGACACGGGGAGAACATGCAAACTCCACCCAGATGGGGATTCGAACCGGGAATCCCTAGTGCTGAGAGGAGAACATGCCAAACACTAAGCCACCGTGCCGGCGCAATTCATTTATTATCTTCCCCATGCCCATCCAGGGGAGAATGTTTCAGGCGCTGGGCCGATACACCCATGAGAGGGCGCCCATCTATCACCGGGCACACTCACACAGACACTCTATATGGGGCAATTTGGAGCCTTCACATTACCTTAAACCCAGGTTTGTGGACAGTTTGTGGACCACGCGGACACGGGGAGAACATGCAAACTCCACCCAGATTGGGGTTCGAATCCCTGGCGCTGAGATGGGAACATGCCAAACCACTAAGCCACCGTGCCGCCCGAGCGCTAAGATAAAGAACTTTAAAGAACTTAAAGAACCCGTAACTGCTTTATGTTAAATTCAGAACGAGATGCTCAACTCAACCAGCAGAGGGCGACAAATACCGTGTTTCTATGAACTGAAGAAAAACGCGACTGTATTGGACGGTGCATTTCGATTCAAGATAGAAGTTAAATAATTGAACTTTAAAGTTATATTTCTGCTAATAATAAATATTTATTTAGTTTGCTGTATTATTGTTTATTGTTTATAACTGATTTATTGCAAAGTTTATTGTGCACTGTAATTAGAAATATAACGGGTTGAATATTAAAAGTCCTTCATATCATTCATTCATCCATTATCTCCCGCTTTATCCTCTATTAGGGTCGCGGTGGGGTTCCCTATGCCCATCCAGGGGAGAACGTCTCGGGCGCTGGGCAGATAGACCCAGGACAGGGCGCCAATCCATCGCTGGGTACACACTCACACACTCAAGCACACTCTATATGGGGCAATTTAGAGAACTCAATTAACTTGATCCATGTTTTTGGACTGTGGGAGGAAACCGGAGAACCCGGAGGAAACCCACGCGGACACAGGGAGAACATGGAAACTCCACCCAGATGGGGATTCGAACCGGGAATCCCTAGTGCTGAGAGGCGAACGTGCTAACCACTAAGCCACCGTGCCGCCGTCCTTCATATCGTTAGTGGAATTAAAAACATTTACTTTAATATTTAAACATCTCCGAAAAAATAACACAGACATGTAGAAAAAAAACCTATGACGTTATTTATTTTAATGAATGGATAATGAAGATTTGACAATAAGCGAAATAAAATTGAACTAAAAGTACCGAAGATCTTGGGGTTCTTCTTTCTTTGTGGTCTTAATTGGACGTCCAGAGCTCTGAAGGTCCTCGGCGGTGAAGGTGTCTTCAGCTGAGCTTGAGAACGTCATGATAACTGGATCCACCTACAAAGACAGAACAGCCCGGCCATCACGAAATAAAGTTTACTATCAACAGACGGCAGGGTTCTAGAGTTCATTCATTCATCATCACCCGCTTTATCCTCTACTAGGGTTTTTGGACTGTGGGAGGAAACCGGAGAACCTGGAGGAAACCCACACGGACACGGGGAGAACATGGAAACTCCACCCAGATGGATTCGAATCCCTAGTGCTGAGAGGAGAACATGCTAAACCACTAAGCCACCGTGCCACCCGGGTTCTAGAGTTCATTCATTCATTCATTATCTCCCGCTTTATCCTCCACTAGGGTCGGGGGGGGGGTGGTTCCCCATGCCCATCCAGGGGAGAACGTCTCGGGCGCTGGGCAGATAGACCCAGGACAGGGCGCCAATCTATCGCTCACCGTCTTCCGTCTTCATGGTAACATGTCGATCACAAAACAGCTCCCTACATGAGAACCATAAAGGACCCACAAAAAATTAAACACATCTGGTGCACATCTGGCAGACACATGGTACCTCTTCTGACACGAGAACCATAAAGGACCCACAAAAAATGAAACACATCTGGTGCACATCTGACAGACACATGGTACTTCCACCAACATGAGAACCATAAAGGACCCACATATAATAAAACACATCTGGTGCACATCTGGCAGACATATGGTACCTCTTCTGACACGAGAACCATAAAGGACCCACAAAAAATGAAACACATCTGGTGCACATCTGGCAGACACATGGTACTTCCACCAACATGAGAACCATAAAGGACCCACATATAATAAAACACATCTGGTGCACATCTGGCAGACACATGGTACTTCCACCAACATGAGAACCATAAAGGACCCACAAATGATAAAACACATCTGGTGCACATCTGGCAGACATATGGTACCTCTTCTGACACGAGAACCATAAAGGACCCACAAAAAATGAAACACATCTGGTGCACATCTGGCAGACACATGGTACTTCCACCAACATGAGAACCATAAAGGACCCACATATAATGAAATACATCTGGTGCACATCTGGCAGACACATGGTACTTCCACCAACATGAGAACCATAAAGGACCCACATATAATAAAACACATCTGGTGCACATCTGGCAGACACATGGTACTTACACCAACATGAGAACCATAAAGGACCCACATATAATAAAACACATCTGGTGCACATCTGACAGACACATGGTACTTCCACCAACATGAGAACCATAAAGGACCCACATATAATGAAATACATCTGGTGCACATCTGGCAGACACATGGTACTTCCACCAACATGAGAACCATAAAGGACCCACATATAATAAAACACATCTGGTGCACATCTGACAGACACATGGTACTTCCACCAACATGAGAACCATAAAGGACCCACATATAATGAAATACATCTGGTGCACATCTGGCAGACACATGGTACTTCCACCAACATGAGAACCATAAAGGACCCACATATAATAAAACACATCTGGTGCACATCTGACAGACACATGGTACTTCCACCAACATGAGAACCATAAAGGACCCACATATAATAAAACACATCTGGTGCACATCTGGCAGACATATGGTACCTCTTCTGACACGAGAACCATAAAGGACCCACAAAAAATGAAACACATCTGGTGCACATCTGGCAGACACATGGTACTTCCACCAACATGAGAACCATAAAGGACCCACATATAATAAAACACATCTGGTGCACATCTGGCAGACACATGGTACTTACACCAACATGAGAACCATAAAGGACCCACAAAAAATGAAACACATCTGGTGCACATCTGGCAGACACATGGTACTTCCACCAACATGAGAACCATAAAGGACCCACATATAATGAAATACATCTGGTGCACATCTGGCAGACACATGGTACCTCTTCTGACATGAGAACCATAAAGGACCCACAAAAAATGAAACACATCTGGTGCACATCTGGCAGACACATGGTACTTCCACCAACATGAGAACCATAAAGGACCCACATATAATGAAATACATCTGGTGCACATCTGGCAGACACATGGTACTTCCACCAACATGAGAACCATAAAGGACCCACATATAATGAAATACATCTGGTGCACATCTGGCAGACACATGGTACTTCCACCAACATGAGAACCATAAAGGACCCACATATAATAAAACACATCTGGTGCACATCTGACAGACACATGGTACTTCCACCAACATGAGAACCATAAAGGACCCACATATAATAAAACACATCTGGTGCACATCTGGCAGACATATGGTACCTCTTCTGACACGAGAACCATAAAGGACCCACAAAAAATGAAACACATCTGGTGCACATCTGGCAGACACATGGTACTTCCACCAACATGAGAACCATAAAGGACCCACATATAATAAAACACATCTGGTGCACATCTGGCAGACACATGGTACTTACACCAACATGAGAACCATAAAGGACCCACAAAAAATGAAACACATCTGGTGCACATCTGGCAGACACATGGTACTTCCACCAACATGAGAACCATAAAGGACCCACATATAATGAAATACATCTGGTGCACATCTGGCAGACACATGGTACCTCTTCTGACATGAGAACCATAAAGGACCCACAAAAAATGAAACACATCTGGTGCACATCTGGCAGACACATGGTACTTCCACCAACATGAGAACCATAAAGGACCCACATATAATGAAATACATCTGGTGCACATCTGGCAGACACATGGTACTTCCACCAACATGAGAACCATAAAGGACCCACATATAATAAAACACATCTGGTGCACATCTGACAGACACATGGTACTTCCACCAACATGAGAACCATAAAGGACCCACATATAATAAAACACATCTGGTGCACATCTGGCAGACATATGGTACCTCTTCTGACACGAGAACCATAAAGGACCCACAAAAAATGAAACACATCTGGTGCACATCTGGCAGACACATGGTACTTCCACCAACATGAGAACCATAAAGGACCCACATATAATGAAATACATCTGGTGCACATCTGGCAGACACATGGTACTTCCACCAACATGAGAACCATAAAGGACCCACATATAATAAAACACATCTGGTGCACATCTGACAGACACATGGTACTTCCACCAACATGAGAACCATAAAGGACCCACAAATGATAAAACACATCTGGTGCACATCTGGCAGACATATGGTACCTCTTCTGACACGAGAACCATAAAGGACCCACAAAAAATGAAACACATCTGGTGCACATCTGACAGACACATGGTACTTACACCAACATGAGAACCATAAAGGACCCACATATAATAAAACACATCTGGTGCACATCTGGCAGACATATGGTACCTCTTCTGACACGAGAACCATAAAGGACCCACAAAAAATTAAACACATCTGGTGCACATCTGGCAGACACATGGTACTTCCACCAACATGAGAACCATAAAGGACCCACATATAATGAAATACATCTGGTGCACATCTGGCAGACACATGGTACTTCCACCAACATGAGAACCATAAAGGACCCACATATAATAAAACACATCTGGTGCACATCTGGCAGACATATGGTACCTCTTCTGACATGAGAACCATAAAGGACCCACAAATAAATAAAAAAAAACTCATCTGGCAGTCACATGGTACTGCCACCAACATGAGAACCATAAAGGACCCACATATAATAAAACACATCTGGACCACATCTGGCAGACATAGGGTACTGCAACCTACATTCAGACACGGTGTCCATGGCAACGCTCCGTTCTGTTTCAATAACAGACATGACTGACCAATCAGAATCGAGGACTAAGCCGTCATAAACCCAGCTCTATAATGGAGTTACCTTCACCGCTCGCTACAGTTCACACGTGATACAAACATCCCATAATTAACACAATTAAGCCTTTAATCTTGGTTTCACCTTAAATGCTGAATTATTCATCGCAGAAATCCTAAACAGCGTCGGCTCGCTTTCTTCGGCAGTTTTAAAAGTGGACACGTCCGAAGGATTGTTGTGTATTACCGCCACCTACTTGAGCGGAGTGGAAGCACTGCTGTGAAATGATTTAATTGACCGATTTTTGGTGTAATTAATAATAATGTGTTAATTTAAATTTAATATATAAACTCAATACATATTAATGCATTTATACTTTTATATTCACACTGGCATATTGATTAGCATGTTCCCCTCTCAGCGCTGGGGGATCCCGGTTCAAATCCCCCCCATCTGAGTGGATTTTGCATGTTCTCCCCATGTCCGTGTGAGTTTCCTCCTGGTTCTCTGGTTTACTCCCACAGTTAACAGACGTGGATTTAAGGTGAATTGAATGCTCTAAATTGCTCCGAATTGTGTGTGTGTGTGAGTGAGTGTGTGCCCACTGATGGATTGGCACACTGTTCTGGGCGTATCTGCCCGGCGACCCCTGGATGGTCATGGGCATGGGCATGGGCATGGGAACCCCCCCCCCCCCAAAAAAAAAAATAAAAAAAAAAAATGAATGAACAGATATTATGCGGCACGGTGGCTTAGTGGTTAGCACGTTCGCCTCTCAGCGCTAGGGATTCCCGGTTCGAATCCCCATCTGGGTGGAGTTTCCATGTTCTCCCCGTGTCTGCGTGGGTTTCCTCCGGGTTCTCCGGTTTCCTCCCACATTCCAAAAACATGGATTAAGTCAATTGAATTCTCAAAAATTGCCCCATGTAGAGTGTGAGTGTGTGCCCAGCGATGGATTGGCGCCCTGTCCTGGGTCTATCTGCCCAGCGCCCGAGACGTTCTCCCCTGGATGGGCATGGGGAACCCCACCGCGACCCTAATAGAGGATAAAGCGGGAGATAATGAATGAATGAACAGATATTTTTTAAAAAGCTGTGTCTGATGTTTTAAGTGTCTGATGTTCACGAACACAAACCTGAATGAGCACTAGGGATTCCCGGTTCGAATCCCCATCTGGGTTGAGTTTTCATGTCCTCTCCGTGTCCGTGTGGGTTTCCTCTGGGTTCTCCAGTTTCCTCCCGCAGTCCAAAAACATGTATCAAGTCAATTCATTCATTCATTATCTTCCGCTTTATCCTATCTTAGGGTCGCGGGGGGGTTCCCCACGCCCATCCAGGGGAGAACGCCTCGGGCGCTGGGTAGATACACCCAGGACAGGGGGGCAATCTATCGCTGGGCACACACTTACCCACACAGACACGCACGCATACACACTCTATATGGGACAATTTTGGTGAACTCAATTGACTTGTTCCATGTTTTTTTGACTGTGGGAGGAAACCGGAGAACCCGGAGGAAACCCAGATGGGGATTCGAACCGGGAACCTCTAGTGCTGAGAGACGAACGTGCTAACCACTAAGCCACCGTGCCGCCCCATCAAGTCAATTGAGTTCTCCAAATTGCCCCATATAGAGTGTGTGTGTGTGTGTGTGTGTGTGAGTGCGTGTTCAGTGATAGATTGCCTCCCTGTCCTGGGTGTATCTGCCCAGCCCCCCCCCCGCGACCCTAATAGAGGATAAAGCGGAAGTTAATGGAGGGATGGACAAACCTGAATGTTAAAATATGATCTGGGACCCATGTGGTGGCAAGGCCTGGTTCCACGCCCCCAAGCGTTCGACTGCCCCAGAAACGAGCTTAGAACCCAAATGAGAGGATTAGTAGTGAAGGGGGTGCCAGTGTTGTTTGTCGCCACAGATTCGAAACCCAACAACCAACAACCACCAACGAGCAGCTGAATGGTCGACGTCTGGCGTGTGAGGTCTAGGAGCGCTACAAGTAGTGTCGGGGGAATCGACAGCCAGGGGTTTTAACAGATTGACCCCACTTCGGTCAGGGTGTCCACTCGTTGGTGTATCTCACCCGTGGCGGTGGGTGAGTTTCCACCGCGCACCGCCGAGTGCGACTAGCGCTTCGCGAGGCGGCCCCAGCCCCCCCCACCCCCTCCACCCGCCGGACGCTCGTTGGAACCGTCAGGCAGAAATGCGTTGGGGTTCGCAGCGTTCTGACAGGAAGGGTGTGAGCTCTCGGCGGTTTCCTCTTCAGTAGTATCTCTCAAGTGAAACCTGCGGTGGCTGACATGGGCGTTTCCTCAAACACACCAGTTCCTGTGGTGGGGCAAAATGGGGCTCGGGTGGAGCGCTGTTCGATGTGTTCATGCGCCCCACAACCACCCACCCCACCCCACCCCACCCCGCCGATAAACGATGTATATGATTGTAGTTGGATGATATCGATGGGCAAATTGATGGCCCAGCTGACTTGGCCATGCGGCTGCCCACTTGTGGACGAACTATGCATGTGCACCGGCTTTTATATCTATAGGGATGTCATTGCACAGTGGTGCTCGAGCCAATAAATTTATTTTAAAAAATTGGATGGACAAACACTCGTGTAAGCACACATGGGTCTCTCTCTCTCTCTCTCTCTCTCTCTCTCTGATTCTCTCACAGCTTTCACATGTGACTTGGGCTTCCGTTGCTCTCTGGCTTCCGCAAATAGTTTTTTTTTGTTTTTGGCAGCTCAGCGGCTGCGGGGACGCGAGGCACGCATGACAGCGCGACGCCGGGACGCGGGGCAGCGTTTGCAGTCGGACCTGCAGCCGGGAGTGATGCTGCGCAGCGACGGACCGCCGCACAGCCGCCGCGGTAAGAGCCAGGCGCGGGGACGCGCGCACCTCAGCGGCGGGTCGTTGGGTCCCGAGGGGGTCGCTTCACTCACAGCGTCGCATCGAGCGAGACGACTTTAAACAAAAAAACAAAACAAACAAACAAAACGCTCTTCATCAGCCAAGACTTTAAAAAACAAACTTCCATAATTCAACATTTCGACCGATATGAGTCGCGTCGACGGTCGATGCTGTACGGTACACCGAGAGGATGGAGGTTTACTAGAAATTAAGTTGGAACTGCGCTACAGTGTCGTGCAGTATTAAACTACTCGTGTGCTTTAAAAAAAAAAAAAAAAAAAAAAAAAAAAAAAAAAAAAAAAAAATATATATATATATATATATATATATATATATATATATATATATATATATATATATATATAAAATTAGTTTTACTAGAAATTAGGTTGGAGCTGCGCAACGTACAGCGTTGTGCAGGATTAAACTACTCGTGTGCTTTTTTTTTTTTTAATTCATTAGTTTTACTAGAAATTAAGTTGGAACTGCGCTACAGTGCCGTGCAGTATTAAACTACTCGTGTGCTTAAAAAAAAAAAAATTGTTTTACTAGAAATTAAGTTGGAGCTGCGCAACGTACAGCGTTGTGCAGTATTAAACTACTCGTGTGCTTTTTTAAAAATGTATTAGTTTTACTAGAAATTAAGTTGGAACTGCGCCACAGTGCCGTGCAGTATTAAACTACTCGTGTGCTTAAAAAAAAAAAAAAAAATTAGTTTTACTAGAAATTAAGTTGGAACTGCGCGACGTACAGCGTTGTGCAGTATTAAACTACTCTTGTGATATATACAGTATATATATATATATATATATATATATATATATATATATATATATATATATATATTTTTTTTTTATTAATTCATTAGTTTTTTACTAGAAATGAAGTTGGAGTTGCGTATCTACAGTGTCGTATGGTTTCAAATACTCGTTTAAGTTTTAAAAATGTATTAAACATGGAGAAAAACGCGCACACACGTGGAAATCAGTGTTTTCTGTGGGGTGGGGTGGGGGTTTGTATGGTATAATGTACACTCAACCAACAAAATCAACAATACCAATCAAATAGCAATTTAATGGATTCTTTAACCCGTTTCGTGTTTATTTTGTATTCTGTAAATTGTGTTTGGAATCACACTTTTAACACAATGCAAACATATTAACCAAATGAAACGCGTTTTGAATTTCTCTGAATCAGTTGAACGCTTCTTTAATGACTAGAAAACTATGATAGTTGCATATTTGAACCGCGAAACCGCCAGTAAAAACCAGCCACAGGTCAACCAAAACCGCCAACGACAGCGATGATAGCATTTCTACATACGTCACCCTACAACCCAACACCACACTGATTACAGAGTCTTCATTTGATTGTCCAGATCTCCAAAAGACATTAAATGACGAGCGGACAGCCGTTTCTGGGTTGGACTCGGGTACCGACGGACGTTCCGAGGTTCCGTTTCCAATGGATGATTCTAAATGAATAATGCGCCTGCTTCCTTTTTTGCGTAGTGAGCGTGGTAAGATGCCGGACCTCCGCGTCCTCTTCTTTGTCCTGGTGTCTCTGCTCCCCGCCTTCAGCGTTCCTCATGGACCCTGCAAACTGGTAAGAGGTCATGCTTTTAGATTAAATATTGGTTTACTTTGTGTTTGTAGTCCTATTGGGCGCTGTCTTATTTTTAAAGTCAAAACGTTTAATTTGACACAATTTATAAAAAAAAATAAAAAAAAAATAAAGGTAAAGCATCATTTGTTTTGTTTAAAGTTTGTTTAGTTCTGTACATACGTTGTAAAATTCACGCCATTATGGATTCGGACGAGTGGCTTTCACGCAAGATCTTTGTAAATGGGACCCATTGGAACTGAACTTCAGTAAAGTTCCAGATTGTATAACGTAGATATTTAGAGAATTAAGCAGTACTAATTTAAACATCTTCAAGTTTGGACCCGTCATTGGTTCCCTAGTCACGTCGCTAATTCTGTTCCCTCATGGCGAGGACGCGGCCTCATGTAGATCTTCAGGCCTTTGTGAACTTTGTAAGTTTGATCAAGGTGGGTCGCCGAAGAAGTTTTGAACTAAATGCTATGAAAATTGATGCGATTTTCTCAGATTTTCTCAGCTGTTGAAAACGCCTTTCTTGATATTGGCGCAGTGACCAATCACGCAATTAATTACAATATAATCCGATACTTTTTTTTAAAGATTCCCAACTTTAATTTAATTTAATTCAATTTAAAGCATCTTAAAATACATGGCATTCATCCAAAGGGTTTAAGAAGCAGAATCACGGAGGACTGGCCTCATGGGATGTTCGAATTGTACCAACTCGTTACTTTTTTTTAAGGATGTTAAAATAAGACGCCTCAGGCCTTTAGAGGAAGGAACTTGTGAAGGAGCTATTCTTTATTGAGAGTGTAAATTTAGCTTGGTTCTCAGCAGCTATATTTAAATGCCATAGACGATATAACGGGTTGCCTTTCTGTATCGTGGTAGATGTGTCATGTGATGGCTAATTTGTTGTTCTGGTTTGGCATTTACGGTCTCCTCTTTGTTTCCGTCCACGCAGACCCACAGGACGGCTCTATGCATCAACAACCGGCTTAACTCTGTGCCTGCTGACTTACCTCAACAAATTGAAGAGCTCATTTTAGACCACAACCCAGTCGTGCAACTAAAGACAGACCATCTGTCCAGATACGTGTCCATTCGCCTGCTGAGCTGTGCAGCCTGCCGATTGTTATTGGTGGAGGACCGAGCGTTTTTTACTTCATTACTGCTGGAGAACCTCAACTTGGCCAACAATGCGCTTCACCATGGGTACAAGGACTTGGCCAAGAGTTTAAACTCCCTATCTAGACTAAGGACCCTAAATCTTTCCGGAAATGGGCTCACGGAGGACATGGTCTTCGAGCTCCTCCAAAATCGCAGCAGCGTGGAGTTTCTGGATTTGTCCCGGAACATCCTCTTGAGGCTGGACGAGCGGGCGTTTCGGGATCTCCATCAGCTCAGGGAGCTGAACCTCGAGCGGAACGTTTTGTTCGAGATCGACGGCGCCTTCGACCACCTCGGAAGGCTCAGGCGCCTCAACCTGGCCTTCAACTCGCTGCCGTGCCTCATCAAATTCGAGATGACGCACCTGCTGGCGCTCAATGCCAGTCACAACCTGATCGAATGGTTCATCGCCAATCAGAACCTCAACGAGACCTTCGAGCTGGAGACGCTGGACCTGTCCGATAACCGCCTCCTGTATTTTCCCTTCCTTCCCAGTTCGAATCACATCAAGACACTTTTACTTTCCAACAACCACATCGGCTTTTATAGTCACCTATCCCAGAGTGCCTCTTTGAACTGGACCAACAGCGTTGAGTTCTTCAACCTGGGCGTGAACTCCAGCAACATCACTGTTAACCTGTGGGGGGACGACCTCCATGGAGACATAACCTCGGTAGAACTTTTGGATCTCAGCATCAACCAGGTGCAATACTTACCCCAGGGCTTCCTTCAGAAAATGCCTCGTTTGTATTGGCTGAAACTGAGAAGCAACTGCTTGGAATCCCTCAACCTGACGGAGGCCGACTTTCCCGGCACGTTGTACGAGTTGGATGTGAGCAACAACCGCATCACCGAGCTGAATGCCAAGTCCAGGTCGCCTGCGGAGCTAAATAACCTCACGCACCTAAACCTGAGCTCCAACGACTTACGGAGGTTCCCTCCCAGAGTGTTCTCGTCATTTCCAAGTCTCAGGATCATGGACCTCAGTCATAACACCGTGGACTTCTGTCGGAGCTCCAACGCCTCCTCATGTGCCATATGGACTGGCCTCCCATCTTTGAGACAGCTCCATCTCGTTGGATGCGGCATCCGATACGTTCCACCGCTTGTGTTTGATGGGACCCCGCTCACGCACCTGGACCTGTCCAGCAACCAAGATTTGGAGCTTGGACGGGACGGTCTGCTTAGCCTCAGCGGAACGTTGGAACACTTGGGGCTGAGCAACACGGGCCTGCGCCATTTCGACTTTTCGCCTTACGGACGCTTGACGTTTCTGAACATCTCCAAGAACTCTATATCGAAGCTTCCCAGGACCGTTAGCTCCCTGAGCCTAAAGCTCCTGGACCTGAGAGACAACCTGCTGTCTACCATCGAACCCGAGCATGCCGCCGCGATGGCAAATCGCATCGAGAGCGTCTACCTGTCCGGGAACTCCTTCAACTGCTGCCAGTTGGACTGGGTCGGGACGTTCAAGCAGTCCACCACCTTTCGCGTGGTTGACCGTTCGGAGATGACCTGCGTAGACCTCCTCCGGCAGACGCGCGTCATGCTCCTGGACCGTTTCTTTTGCGGGGGTGGTAACATGGAGGAGTCGGTCTTTTGGTACGTCCTGCTCTTCGCTTCCGTCGGCATTTCCCTGGTAGGCATCTCTGTGGTTACTTGCTTACGCAAAAGGGCTGCACAGTATTAACACAGTATTTACTAGATCAAAACTCGTACCGACCGTTAGGTAGACCACTCCCAACGTCGCTCTCGTAGAACATGCCCGGTCGTGTGGTCATTCCGTAGTCTTGCTCCATGCCAGTTACGCCCATATATGGACCTGTGACTCGGGTCCTTTATCTTGTTCTGTGGCAAATAAATTTGTTCGTAACCAATTCTAGTAGCGTTGTAGTGAACTACGAGGTCCTCACGGAATCATAACGCTAATGTGGCTGCGTTGTTGTTGCCTAGCTACGTTACTCTTTTAATTTACGCCCACCCAACGTAGGTAGAGTATTGACTTATTAGCTTACATTTAACAATTTTGGCATTATGCCTCTTAAACCGCTTTGTAGTCGCAGAACAATCGGTGATAAAAATGTCCAGAGAAGAAAGCGTATCGGTTCGCAACATTTTCACTGACCACAGAATGCGATGGAGGAATTTTTTCGGAAAACCATATATGGGCGTACGGGGACCTACGACGTCTTCAGACTGCGTTAGCTAACGAACAACGTGATGCTTATCTAATAGCAATAAAGTGCTGAAGGGAGCAAGTGCACGAGTGTGTACTAGCTATTCAAGTGTGCTAACTAGACGGAACCTCGGACCCTTCTTCAGTTGACCGTTTATAACAAATGTGTTTGTTTATTTTGTTTTATTGAAATAAAAACACTGTCATCGTCGTCGTGTCTCTCTCTCTCTCTTTTATATTGGTTTGTTGTTATGGAAACGGGGCGTTATTCATTTATTATTTATTTAATTGTAAATGGTACCCTAGTTCACTAGGTTCTTTTGTTGTAACGTTACAACAGCGTGCGCGATGACATCACAGGTCTCCTCGCAGATTATTGGTTCGGAACTTTCGCAACTTCAGTCGCGTTGCGCAACAAAATCCGACGACAACGACGAACGAACGCCAACTAACTTCAAGTGTTACTCTGTCCAGATCCTATTACAGACCTAGTGCACTATATAGTGTTAGGGTTGTAGCAGCGTTACTCTGACTCACTATATAGTGCACTACAAAAGTCTACTAGAGTTGTAGTGTACACTACAGCTGTGTTCAGAGTCACACCCTATTACTGATCTAGCGCACTAGATAGTGTGTTAGGCATGTTGTGGTGATGTTCTGGCTCCCTATATAGTGCAATAGAAGAATCCCCTAGATTTGTAGTGTACAGTAAAGTTGTGTTCAAACTCACTCTCTATTACAGATCTAGTGCACTAGATAGTGTGTTAGCCTTTTTTGTATTAATGTTCTGACTCACTATATAGTGCACTACAAAACTATAGTGCACTACAAAAGTCCTACAATTCACCCGTTTTTGTAGTGTACACTACAGCTTTGCTCAGACACACTCCCTATTACAGATCTAGTGCACTAGATAGCGTGTTAGACATGTTGTGGTGATGTTCTGGCTCCCTATATAGTGCACTACAAAAGTCTAGATTTGTAGTGTACACTACAGCTGTGATCAAAATCACTCCCTATTTCCGACAGAGTGCACTAGATAGTGTGTCAGATATATTGTAGTTTTGTTCTGGCTCACTATGTAGTGCACTACATAAGTCCCATAATTCACCTGTTTTTGTAGTGTACATTACAGCTGTGTTCAGAATCACTCCCTATTACAGACCTAGTGCACTAAATAGTGTGTCAGCCGCGTTGTAGTGTAGTTCTGGCTCACTATGTAGTGCACTACATGAGTCCCATAATTCACCTGTTTTTGTAGTGTACACTACAGCTGTGTTCAGAATCACTCCCTATTACAGACCTAGTGCACTAAATAGTGTGTCAGCCGCGTTGTAGTGTTGTTCTCACTATGTAGTGCACTACATAAGTCCCAGCCCGATGGAACAGGTTCTAAAGGAAGCGTTGCCTAGCAACGAGGTCTCATGGTTGATAAAGTAACACTTGGTGTGTACGGGCCGATTAAGTGCACTTCCTGTATTATACACCAAAATAGTCACCAAGCCCCAGTTGCTCAGAAGGGAACTTACTTTAGGGGAAATGAAGCTGCATGTTCTTACCGAGATCTCCGATGAAGTGTTGAGGTTCCGATGCACATATCTGATGTCCACTCTGGTTGAATACTTCTGACAGAGACACTGTGATTAGAAGACACCTCACAGACGGACATTCTGCCTATCCCGGTCCCCACAGGAGCTCGACGGGACTGTCAGAAACACAGACGAGGCACGAGGTCAACACCAACCACCCTCGTTATAGAATCAACCAATCAGATCGATCAACCAATCAAATCAATCACAGCTACATCACTGCTTTAATTATAAGATTTCAATTCTATAGCCACTGTCCTCATCAAAGAGGATTAACACTATCTAGTGCACTAGATCTGTAGTAGGGAGCGACTCTGAACACAGCTGTAGTGTACACTACAAATCTAGAAGACTCTTCTGTTGCACTATACAGTGAGTTAGAACAACACTACAACATGGCTAAAACACTATCAAGTCCACTAGATCTAAAGTAGGGAGCGACTCTGAACACAGCTGTAGTGTACACTACAAATCTAGGGGACCTATGTAGTGCACTATATAGGGAGTCAGAACAACACTACATGACTGACTCACTATCTAGTGCACTAGATTTGCAATAGGGAGCAAGTCTGAACACAGCTGTAGTGTACACTACAAATCTAGAAGACTCTTCTATTGCACTTTATACTGAGTCAGAACAACACTAAAATTGGCTAAAACACTATCTAGTGCACTAGATTTGTAATAGGCAGCGACACTAAACACAGCTGTAGTGTACACTACAAATCCAGGAGCATTGTGGGCCTTCTGTAGTGCACTATATATATAGGGAGTCAGAACATTACCACAACATGGCTGACACACTATCTAGTGCACTAGATTTGCAATAGGGAGCAAGTCTGAACACAGCTGTAGTGTACACTACAAATCTAGAAGACTCTTCTATTGCACTTTATACTGAGTCAGAACAACACTAAAATTGGCTAAAACACTATCTAGTGCACTAGATCTGTAATAGGGAGCGATTCTGAACACAGCTGTAGTGTACACTACAAATCTAGAAGACTCTTCTATTGCACTTTATACTGAGTCAGAACAACACTAAAATTGGCTAAAACACTATCTAGTGCACTAGATCTGTAATAGGGAGCGACTCTGAACACAGCTGTAGTGTACACTACAAATCATTCAGGGTGAAACTCCAAGTCGACTCAAAGTGAGTGTTACTACATCAGTGACGAGCACATGCCCCCCCCTCCCCCTCCCCCCTCCCCCCTCCCCCTCAGTGCTGGGCAGTTTCTGCAGATCAGAGCAAAACAGGAAATTTCATGTTTCCTCCACTGTTTGCAACACAACACACACACACACACACACACACAGTGAGAACCCCTGAGAGAGTGTGTGTGTGTGTGTGTGTGAGTGTGTGAGCATGTGTGAGCATGTGCCTCTGTGTGTGTGTGTGTGTGTGTGTGTGAGAGAGAGCATGTGCCTCTGTGTGTGTGTGTGAGTGTGTGTGTGTGTGAGAGTGTGTGTGTGTGTGAGATTGTGTAAGCCTGTCTGTATGTGTGAGTATGTGTGTGTATATGTGCGTTTGAGTGTGTGTGAGAGAGCATGTGCCTCTGTGTGTGTGTGTGAGTGAGTGTGTGTGAGTGTGAGAGAGTGTGTGTGTGTGAGTGTGTGAGCCTGTCTGTATGTGTGAGTATGTGTGTGTATATGTACGTTTGAGTGTGTGAGTGTGTGTGTGTCAGAGAGCATGTGCCTCTGTGTGTGTGTATGAGTGTAAGAGTGTGTGTGAGATTGTGTGCGCCTGTGTGTATGTGTGAGTATATATGTGTGAGTATGTGTGTGTATATGTATGTTTGTTTGTGTGTGAGTGTGTGTATATGTATGTATGTATGTTTGTGTGTGTGAGTGTATGTGTGTGAGTGTGTGTATGTTTGTGTGTGTGAGAGTGTGCGTGAGTGTGTGTGTTTGTGAGTGTGTGTATATGTATGTATGTTTGTGTGTGTGAGTGTATGTGTGTGAGTGTGTATGTTTGTGTGTGTGAGTGTATGTGTGTGTGTATGTTTGTGTGTGTGAGAGTGTGCGTGAGTGTGTGTGTGTGTGAGTGTGTGTGTATGTGAGTGTGTGTATGTGTATTTGTACATTCCGAAAAGCCTCTTCATGGGAAAGCGGATCTTTATCTGAACTGAACGTGAGTCGAGTCATTCTGCTGGAACTGATTCACCTGCAGCGCTCCATCAAACATCTGCACACAGCTGGACCGATCCTCGCCGTCTCATTGGACGACAGAGCGGCAGCCTCTCGAACCCGATTGGCTAATCAGGAACATTTGGGCTTTTGAGCTGCTGCTCCCCTCTGCAATGATTCACTAATGAATCAACATAAGAGTCATATTACACTAACGACCAGATGATTCCTCAACAGCTGGATTCAGAGTCGCTCTCTATAACAGATCTAGTGCACTAGATAGTGTGCCAGCCGTGCTGCAGTGTCGTTCCGACTCCCTGTACAGTGCACCTGGATTTGACTCAGAATCACTTGTTCTTGATTCCCACTCAGGTGGACTCCACAGCGCTCCGTGTGGACGGCTGATGCGTTTGCGGAACCTGAAGTGAAACCAGGCCCCGAAACGGGATGCAGCCGGCGGCCGCGGCGGCGCCGTGAGGCCTCAAACGAGAGGTCCTTCGGGAGGCCCCCACGCCCGGAGCCCGTCTCCACGGCGACGACCGGGCCGCGGCGTGCGTCCGACCCCGCCGGGCGGCGCTCCCGTCGCAGACAGGGGGCGTTAGAGCCTCCGGCGGCGTCGCGTGCATCCGAAAGTGGAGCGTGGAAGCTAAACCAGAGCGTAACCAGAATACCGCTGTGGTGGCGCGCGGGGTCACGGTGGTTTCAGCTCAGTGAGAAACGAAGGTGGGGAACTCGAGTGGAGGCCGCAGCCGCCACCTAATGAACAGCCATCCCGGCCTGCCGCTTCCTGCCGCCGGGTTCTGAAGGTTCTGTCTTTTAGAACGCCGCTTCATTCGACGGCATGCAGACTGCGGGGAACGTAGTCATGACATTTCTAACCTCGCCCACAGGGGGCAGTGTGCAGATTACCCACACCTGCAATGGCATGACAATATCACCACCAAGTTTAGGACAGAGTATTAATACTTCAGACACATGTCACATGATCAAGTAATGTTATATAGCACTGTACACACACTATACACACACTACATACACTGTACACACACTGTACACACACACACCATACACTTTACACACACAGTACACACACTATACACACACAGTACACACACTGTACACACACTATACACACACACAGTACACACTATACACACACAGTACATACACTGTACACACACTACATACACTGTACACACACTACACACACACACTATACACACACAGTACACACACTGTACACACACTACATACACTGTACACACACACTCGGTGGATCAGTACACACTATGCAGTGAACGTGGTTCTCAGTGACTTTGAGCGGTTCTCAGTAGTTCCCAGTGGTTCTCAGTAGTTCTGAGCGGTTCTCAGTAGTTCCCAGTGGTTCTGAGCGGTTCTCGCTGGTTCTGAGCGGTTCTGAGTGTCAGGTGGAGGAGGAAGCGGAAGTTGCCGTTAACATTTTTAAAATAAGAGAACGAGGCCCTCCTTCAGCAGTTGGGGGGGGGCAGGGGGGGGTAAGTAACGGCCATCAGGAACAGCCGACTTCAGAACCGCAACACAGGAAGTGAGGCTCATGCTGAGGTCTTACTTTAACCACAACTCCTCCCTCTGACATCATCATCATCACAACTGACCTCACCATCATCATCACAACTGACCATCATCATCACAACTGACATCATCATCATCATCAAAACTGACATCATCATCATCATCAAAACTGACATCATCATCATCACAACTGACATCATCATCATCACAACTGACATCATCATCATCATCATCACAACTGACATCATCATCATCACAACTGACATCATCATCATCAAAACTGACATCATAATCATCATCACAACTGACATCATCATCATCAAAACTGACATCATAATCATCATCACAACTGACCATCATCACAACTGACATCACCACCACCAGTGACATCATCACCCTCACAACTGACATGAAAGAGAAAAGAGACGAACATCATCATCATCATCACTGACATCATATATTTCACACACACACATCACGCTGTAATAATATAACAGTTGTTTTGATCCCATCGTCGTATTAAAATGAAATGTTTGTATTTTATTTTAAAATAGAAGGTACAGGTCATTATGCAGTTACAGGCCACGCCCCCTCTGATGACTTTAAAGGCACAGTGACGGTTAAAGGCACAGCGATGAGGCTGAGGTTCAGTTACAAACTGTATAAAAGGCAGTGTTAAATACTCGCAAAAAGGTCCCATGTGACCCCCCCCACCCCCACCCCCCCATAAAACCCGTGGTACGAGGACGACGGAGAGTCCACCTCCGGTCAGCTGGCACCTCCAGAGTGAAATGTTAGAACCTCGTTTGGCTTCTGTGCAATTAAAAGAACCCTGACGTCGAGTCCTTCCTGTTGGCGAGGTTGGCGCGAGGTTGGCACGGGGTTGGCGCCGGCACTGATGGCGTCACACGTAAAGCAGTCGTTTGGAAGTCGGTTTGTAAACAGAGAGCGTCCACTCGCTCGTTTCAGGAACCGTGGCTTTAGTTCAGGAGTTCCAGGTAGGTGATGGGAACTTTACCCCGCTGGCTGCCGCGTTCCCCCAGCAGCCAATCAGAATCCATCCCGGGGGGGCTGCTCACGGTGATGACCTGCAGGGGGAGGCGGACTTTTACAACACCGCATTCAGGAACCATTTAAAGAACTAGAACCTCGGAACGGGAACTTAAAATGACACTGATGCATTTTAGAACACGATTATCAGGAACCATTACAAAAAACTTAGTACTCTAAAGCAGGAACCTTTTTTTATTCATATTTTTGGAACGTTGTGTTGAGGAACTTTTTAAAGAACTAGTCCCTAAGTGTAGGAACTTTTTAAAGAACTAATACCTAATGTAGGAACTTTTTAAAGAACTAATACCTAATATTGGAACTTTTTAAAGAACTAGTCCCTAAGTGTAAGAACTTTTTAAAGAACTAGTCCCCAATGTAGGAACTTTTTAAAGAACTTGTCCCTAATGTAGGAACTATTTAAAGAACTAATACTTAATCTAGGAACTTTTTAAAGAACTAATACTTAATGTAGGAACTTTTTAAAGAACTAATACTTAATGTAGGAACTTTTTAAAGAACTAATACTTAATGTAAGAACTTTTTAAAGAACTAATACTTAATGTAAGAACTTTTTAAAGATCTAGTCCCCAATGTAGGAACTTTTTAAAGGACTTGTCCCCAATGTAGGAACTTTTTAAAGAACTTGTCCCTAATGTAGGAACTTTTTAAAGAACTAGTCCCTAATTCAGGCTAATTTAGGAACTTTTTAAGGAACTAATACTTAATGTAGGAACTTTTTAAAGAACTTGTCCCTAATGTAGGAACTTTTTAAAGAACTAGTCCCTAATTCAGGCTAATTTAGGAACTTTTTAAGGAACTAATACTTAATGTAGGAACTTTTTAAAGAACTTGTCCCTAATGTAGGAACTTTTTAAAGAACTAGTCCCTAATTCAGGCTAATTTAGGAACTTTTTAAGGAACTAATACTTAATGTAGGAACTTTTTTAAAGACCTAATACCTAATGTAGGAACTTTTTAAAGAACTAATACCTAATGTAGGAACTTTTTAAAGATCTTGTCCCTAATGTAGAAACTTTTTAAAGAACTAATACCTAATGTAGGACCTTTTTAAGGATCTTGTCCCTAATGTAGGAACTTTTCAAATAACTAATACCTAATGTAGGAACTTTTTAAAGAACTTGTCCCTAATGTAAGAACTTTAAAAAAAAAACTAGTCCCTAATTCAGGCTAATTTAGAAACTTTTTAAGGAATTAATACTTAATGTAGGAACTTTTTAAGGAACTAATACTTAATGTAGGAACTTTTTAAAGAACTAATACCTAATGTAGGAAATTTTTAAAGAACTAATACCTAATGTAGGAACTTTTTAAAGAACTAATACCTAATGTAGGAACTTTTTATATTACTTTTTGAATATATAATCATATTAAGGGACTTTTTAAGGAACTAGTACCTAAGAATGGGTACTTTCTAAGCACACAAGGAACTTGGGACATTGATATATTTTAGTGCACTGTTATCAGGAACTCTTTTAAAAGCCAAGAGCAGCAACTTTTTGTTAAACACATGAGGAACTGTTGGAGCGGCGTGTTGAGGAACCTTTTTTGGTTCCGTTTGTGCGCTTACCTCGTCAGCCAGCAGGGACAGCTCGGTGCTGCCGGCGGCGTCGTAGTCGTACAGCACGCGCGCCCGGCGGCTGCCCCCCGAACCCAGCAGCTCGCTGAACCCGCTCTGCCTGCCCCCGCCCCCCCCGCCGCCGGGGTATGAGGAGACGGGCAGCGTGGGCACAGAGACACCCGCAGAACTCTGATTATTATTGGAGGAGGTGGTGGAGGAGAAGGAGGAAGGAAAGCTGTAATGGAAAGCAGAGAGTGGTGAAGCCACCGCCCCCTGCTGGAGAGGATCCACATACCGACTCAAACCCAAAACAGGAAGCGCACCTCCCCAGCTGCTTCTGCAGGTCCACCATGTAGCGATAACACTGCGCGTAGTAGGTGGTCTGCGCCTCCACAAAGTCGTTCAGGCAGCGGAGGTGGTGGGCCTGCGGGGGGGTCAGAGGTCAGTGTGCTGATGTTAGGAACCCGCGTGAGGAACAGTGAGGGGAGGACATACGTGTGTGCTGCTGACTCCCTCCAGCAGGAGGCGCGTGATCTCCGCCTGTCTGTCAAACTCACTCTGAGTCAACTTCAGCTCCTGTTCAGCCTGCGGGGGCGGGGGGGGGGGAGAGGGGGGGGGGGGCGAGAGAGAGAGAGGGGGGGTCACAGGGGGTCATTATGGCAGTGACCCCTTTTCCTCTAAACTCCTCCCACAAATCAACTAAAACAAGATCCTTAAATACTGTGATTCTCATAAACACACACAAACACAAATAAACCACACACACACACAAAATAAAACACACACACACACCCACACAAACACACACACAAACAAATAAAACACACACACAAACACAAAATAACACACACACAAAAAATAAAACACACACACAAACACAAAATAACACACACACAAAATAAAAAAACACAAACACAAAAATAAAACAAACACACACACACACAAAATAACACACACACACAAATAAACAAACACACAAATACACCCCCCACACACAAAAATAAATCTACACACATACGCAAACAAAACACACACAAATAAACACACACACACACACTCAGATCCTCTGAGAACCATGAGGAGTTCCTGAACTGTTGGCAGTGGTTTGTGGGATCTGTACAGAGCGCCGACACAGACACGAAACCAGAACCAGAACCAAAGCAGGAACCTCCTGCAGGAACCAGGTTCTAAACTGGACGTCCCATCAGAGAGTGTGTGTGTGTGTGTGTGTGTGTGTGCAGTCAGGAGATCATCCTGTAATCAGTGCTGCTTCAACACGAGACACAGCAAACCGGAACCAACACACAGAAAACAAAACCAAAACGGAGAACCAGCTCCCTCACGAGCTCAGAGTGAGTGAGTGTGAGTGTGAGTGTGTGTGTGTGTGTTTGAGTGTGTGTGAGTGTGTGAGTGTGTGTGAGTGTGTGAGAGAGAGGAACTTCAATCATCTGTTAATATATTATTATTTACACACACACACACCATCATCCCAGTACACATGCATTCACCTCAATATACATACACATTATTACACACACACACACACACACACACTAATACACATTTACCCCAACACACACACACACACATAACCTACATGAACACACATTCACCCCACATTAATACACACACACTCCCTCCAATACACATTTACCCCAACACACACACACTCACCCAAATACACATTTACCCCAACACACACACATACACACACACACACATACCCAAATACACATTTACCCCAACACACACACACACACACACACCCAAATACACATTTACCCCAACACACACACACACACTCATCCAAATACACATTTACCCTAACACACACACACACATAACCTACATGAACACACATTCACCCCACATTAATACACACACACTCCCTCCAATACACATTTACCCCAACACACACACACACACTCATCCAAATACACATTTACCCTAACACACACGCACACATAACCTACATGAACACACATTCACCCCACATTAATACACACACACTCCCTCCAATACACATTTACCCCAACACACACACACTCACCCAAATACACATTTACCCCAACACACACACCCAAATACACATTTACCCCAACACATTTACCCCAACACACACACACACACACACATTATCTCACCCCACATTAACACACACACTCACCCAAATACACATTTACCCCAACACACACACACACACACACACACACACACACACACTCACTCACTCACCCAAATACACATTTACCCCAATACACATACACACACACACTCTCTCACACACACACGTTCTCTGTCTCTCTCTCTGTGAGGTGGAAACTCTCCTGCATGACAGCGCCACCACCCTCATAAATATTTTAATTAATTAATCAACTAATTAATTAACCAATCAGCCAATGGGATGAAGGCAGGTTAATGAATCGGAACTCAGACTCACGGCGGCTTTGGCTTCAGGAACTCTGCTCTTCTTGACTTTGGCTTTGGCAGCATCCAGGTCCAAACGTTTGATCTGCAGCAGCTTCCGCTCTTTCTGTCCAAGACACGGAGACAGGGGACGACGATGATGTCATCAAAGATCAAAGAGCCGAGACCACACGCCCAACCATTCAAACAGAACCGGGTCAGAACACACACCCCACGTCCTCCGAGTTCAGCCGCCACCTATAGGGTGCGCCAAAGTGGGACAGTCAACTGACCCCCACCCCCCACCCGGGACTCCACCCCCCCTCTCATGGGAGGAGCTACGTTCACCCGACCCGGGAGTCCAACTAAGGAGACAGCTGTCAGGAGTTGTGAGGACCACCGACAGCACGCTGGGAGAACCTTCAGGGAGAACCTTCAGGGTAGAACCTTCAGGGTAGAACCTTAGGGAGAACCTTCAGGGGAGAACCTTCAGGGGAGAACCTTCAGGGGAGAACCTTTTGGTTCTTGAACTCACCAGTATGGTTTTAAAGTCCCCCTCCAGAAAATTGCTGAAGGGGGTCAGGAAGTGTTCAGCGGAACTCTGGATGAACTCCCGCTCCGCCCCGCCGATCTGCTTCTCCGTCTCGCCGCACTTCATCAGAGCGCTCCCTGTGGACACGCCAAGAACCGTCTCACCAAAACGAGTAACGGGTCATGACATTAAAATCTAAGGTCATGTGGTTAGCACCAAGTTGGTGATGCCCATATATGGCCCAAGCCTTCAGCATTAGCCTCACAACCTTTAACCCATTTCTGAATTCAAAGGAACACGCAACTATATTGCCCAAGACCTACTTCCTGCTCTGAGCCAGAATCCATATATGGGCGTAACCATGACAACATGTGCTCATTACATTTACATTACATTTGGTCATTTATTGGACGCTTTTATCCAAAGCGACTTACAAGGTGAGCACAGGGTTCATCACAACATCCCTGGAGCAATGAGGGTTAAGGGTCTTGCTCAAGGACCCACAGTGGACCTGGGATTTGCACCCCCAACCTTCAGATCGATAGCCCAACACCCTGACCACTGAGCTCCCTTGCCCTCATTTAGCAGACCAAAGTCCAACGCGACTTCACAACATCCCAACTTGGTTGTTCTCAGAACACAGTGTTGGAGGGTCTCCCTCAGGGACCCACATTGGTAACCTCAGTGGACCTGGGATTGGAACCCACAACCTTCTGTGTGATCCCCAACACCCAGACCACTGAGCTACCCCACCCTACAAAATGACATTCAACTTTAGGGGTCTACAGAGGTCACTGTTGTCTCTGGACTGTTTGGGGAGATGGGTTGCTGACCGTAGGCGGTTCCGGGGCCAAATTCGCTCCCCGAGTCGATCATGGCCTGTCCCAGCAGCTCGTGATTGTTCATCCGCGGGGGGGCTTTTTTCTCCAGCTTCCCATAGAGGAACTCTTCTATCCGAACATCTGTGAAGCAAAAAACAAAAACAAAACACAGAGGTCAGTCAGAGTCCCTCTGGACCTCAACGTCGAGCCCTTGTACCTACGGTGTACTCTGGCAATTTTCCCATTCTAGGACGACTGGAAGGTCTAATGTAAGGTCTACAAGAACTTGGCTGACCTCCAACCCCAACCCCATTAAACCTGAATGGAGACACCACTGGTCCAAATGGGTCCCACCTCACAGACCCGCTCCAAAAACGTGACAAGGAAGGTCTAACTTATGATGGACTGTCTTAAACCCCCTGAAAACAACGACTGTTCAGATGTCGGGCCCCCTTAGTGGGTCCCCTCACTGAGTCCCGGGTCGGACCCCCTGTTGTCCAGTTCTAATAGATCAGGCCAGGTTCTAAACCCTTATCTACACCCCTCCCACGGCGTCGGTGCTTACTGGGGTTGGGCTGCAGCAGAACCTCCGTTTGCTTGAGGATCCTCTCGGTCCAGTGTTTGGTACATTCCGCTCGGGTCAGCAGATTTTCCAAATGGGCGTCCAGCTCCGTTTTCTCCGCCTGTCCCAGCTTTTCCTCTGTGAACTAGAACGTGAGAACAGACAGACAAACGACGAGGCGTTAAGGAACCAGCCTTGTGACCTTAAGCTCCCCGGTTCGAGTCCCGGTCTTGCCAAGTACTACGGCTGAAGTGCCCTTGGGCAAGGGGCCTAACCCCAGATGCTCCCCAACGTTCTGGACACGTGTGTGTTTCTGCACTGATGCTATTCTCCAGCGGAGAACGTTTTGGGCGCTGGGCAGATACACCCAGGAGAGGGCGCCAACTCATTACTGGGCACAAACTCACACACATACACTATATAGGGGCAATTTAGAACAACCCATTCACCTTGAATCCATGTTTTTGGACTGTGGGAGGAAACCGGAGAACCCTATTCTCCAGATGAGAACATTTCGGGCGCTGGGCAGATACACCCAGGAGAGGGCGCCAACTCATTACTTGGCACAAGCTCACTCATACACTGCATAGGGGCAATTTAGAGCACCCCATTCACCTTGAATCCATATTTTTGGACTGTGGGAGGAAACCCTCGCGGACACGGGGAGAAGATGCAAACTCCACCCAGATCGAGATTCGAACCCGGATCCCCAGCGCGGAGAGGAGAACATGCCAAACCACTACGGCACTGTAGTGAACCCAAGAGCCTCCTCCCCCACGACTGATGAACACGTTGAGGTCACGTGACTTTTTAACGCATACAAGCCGAAAGAGACGCGTCATCAAGACCTGTGACGTCACTCCTCCAAAGCCCTCAGATCGACCGTCCACCACGTCCGCACCCACTGCGCATGCGCGTTGGCTTCCGCTCCCCACATGCGGTGGAGCGTGACGCAATACGGGTGGGTTGGGGTGGGTGATGAAGCCGCGCGGCTGCTGACGGCCTCACGCGATGAGAAGCGCTTTGATCGCACAAACGTGTCCGGAGATTGGTTCTCCTCCGTAACGGCGCGCCGTACACCGCCGCCGAGCCCGCCCGCGCCCCCCGCGAACCAATCACAAAGCGCGCCCCCGTCACCTGGACCGCGCGCGTCAGGAAGGTCCCCGCGTCCGCCGCCAGCCGCTTCACGCTGAAGTCCATGATTATCTCGAATTCCGAGCGAAAAGACGACGAGACACTCCGGCACGCGCGACACCCGGTCAGCTGGCGCGCCACACGGAAACGCTGCGTTCAGGCGCGCCGCGGAAGCGTGTCACCCGGAATAGGAAACAACATCAACATCCATCAAACAACAACAACACAACACACAACAACATCCATCATCAAACAACACACATACAACAACAACAATCACACAACATCCATCATCAAACACCACACCACACAACAACAACACAACACACAGCAACATCCATCATCAAACAACACAACACAACACACAACAATCACACAACAACAACCATCATCAAACAACACAACAACAACACAACACACAACAACATCCATCATCAAACAACAACAACACAACAACAACACAACACACAACAATCACACAACAACATCCATCATCAAACACCACAACAACAACAACAATCACACAACAACCATCATCAAACAACACACAACAACAATCACACAACATCCATCATCAAACAACACACAACAACAATCACACAACAACATCCATAATCAAACAACAACAACAACAATCACACAACAATCACACAACATCCATCATCAAACACCACAACAACAACACAACACACAACAATCACACAACAACATCCATCATCAAACAACAACATCACACAACAACAACCATCATCAAACAACAATCACACAACAACAATCACACAACAACAACCATCATCAACACAACACACAACAATCACACAACAACATCCATCATCAAACAACATCACACAACAACCATCATCAAACAACAACAACAATCACACAACAACAACACACAACAAACACACAACAACAATCACACAACAACCATCATCAAACAACACACATCTATAATCAAACAACACAACACACAACAACAATCACACAACACACAACAACATCCATCATCAAACAACAACAATCACACAACAACAACACAACACACAACAACAACCATCATCAAACAACAACACATCACTCTCAGACTCACATCCACCCATCATCCGCTTTATCCTCTACTAGAGTCGCGGGGGGGTCCCCATGCCCATCCAGGGGAGAACGTTTCACCTTGAATCCATGTTTTTGGAATGTGGGAGAACCCAGAGGATACCCACACGGACACGGGGAGAACATGCAAACTCCACCCAGAGTGGGATTCGAACCTGGATCCCCAGTGCTGAGAGGAGAACATGCTAAACCACTAAGACACCGTGCCAGGGCTTCATCCATTCATCCATTATTTTCAGCATTATCCTCTATTAAGGTCGGGGGGGGCGAGGTTCCCCATGCCCATCCAGAGGAGAACATTTCGGGTGCTGGGCAGATACACCCAGGACAGGGTGGCAATCTATCACTGGGCACATACACACACACACACTCTATATGGGGCAATTTGGAGAATTCAATTGACTTAGTCCAATTGAATTCTCCCCTGGATGGACATGGAGAACCCCCCCCCCCCGCCCCTAATAGAGGATAAAGCTGAAGATAATGGATGGATGAACTCTGGATGGATGTTGTTCTCTCAAAAATGTCTGCTAAACGACTAAATGTAACTGTAAATTTAGGCTGTTTTTGGAGTTAAACGTGCGCAAACCGCGCAGTTATATCGTGCAAAAAGACGTCTATTTAAGTTTTTTTTTAATGTATAATGTATTTGCTTCAATTTCCGATATTAAAGTTAAATCGTAGTTGAGTCGTGTGTCCTGTTGTTTTTAAAGCTCTGAACGCTCGAACACAAAGTTTCTGAGGAGCGCTTGAAGGTAGCGCCATCCCTGGGCTGTGACTCGTTCCACCCACTCATAAAGGAGTCGATTCCGTAAAAAATCATTCCCTAAAGTGTCAAAATTCTAAATAAAAAAATTAAATAAACAAACAGATGGTCGCTTTGATCTCTTTGTTTGTTTGTTTTTTAATATAATTTCTATTTTTAAGTTATTTTTAAAACATTAAAATAACGGATGGGCTCGAACGCGAACCGACTCCCCGGCTTTCGCCCCTTTTTCAAACAGTGTCGGTTCGTTTCGGATTCGGAGCCGTGTCTTTTTAAAATGTGTGGAACGTTTTTCTGGTTCAATTAATTAATTAAGGTAAACATCGACACCGAAATATATATTTAAAGTTATTTAATTTAATATATTTAATTCATTTTAAAATATATTTAATTCATTTTAACGAACTTTTCTAATTAAAAGAAGCCATAAACGCACACAAACGCCACGCAGGACAGAGGGAGAACATACCAGCGCCACGCATAAACCCAAAGAGTCGTTTTAAAGACCCCGTGACACGCCCTCGGCGCGATAAGAACCGACTCGCGGGGACTCGGTTCCCAGCCGGACGTGTTATTCGGGGACACCGCGTGGCGGCGGAGTGCGGACGTGTCGGTTCTGTCGGTTCGGGGTGTGAATACTTTTGGACGCCATGGCGACCGTGGACGAGCTGAAGCTGCGGATCCGGGAGCTGGAGAACGAGCTGATCAAGTGCAGACAGCAGGGGGTGGAGGACAGGAGCTCCACCAGGCAGAAGATCGAGACCATGAGCGCCGAGGTGGTGGATTCGAACCCCTACAGGTCAGGCCTCCACCTCCACCTGCTGCCGGGGTGGAACCATGGAACCAGGTTTAGAACGTTAGAACAGAAGGAACAGGTGGAGGAACGGGGGACAGGTGGAGGGGACAGGTCAGGCCTCCACCTGCTGCCGGGGTGGAACCATGGAACCAGGTTTAGAACGTTAGAACAGAAGGGACAGGTGGAGGGGACAGGTCAGGCCTTCACCTCCACCTGCTGCCTGGGTGGAACCATGGAACCGGGTTTAGAACGTTAGAACAGAAGGAACAGATGGAGGAACGGGGACAGGTGGAGGGGACAGGTCAGGCCTCCACCTGCTGCCGGGGTGGAACCATGGAACCGGGTTTAGAACGTTAGAACAGAAGGAACAGGTGGAGGAACGGGGACAGGTGGAGGGGACAGGTCAGGCCTCCACCTGCTGCCGGGGTGGAACCATGGAACCGGGTTTAGAACGTTAGAACAGAAGGAACAGATGGAGGAACGGGGACAGGTGGAGGGGACAGGTCAGGCCTCCACCTGCTGCCGGGGTGGAACCATGGAACCGGGTTTAGAACGTTAGAACAGAAGGAACAGGTGGAGGAACGGGGACAGGTGGAGGGGACAGGTCAGGCCTCCACCTGCTGCCGGGGTGGAACCATGGAACCAGGTTTAGAACGTTAGAACAGCGGGGACAGGTGGAGAAACGTGGAGATGTGAGATGGAGGTGTCCACATACATTTAAGAAGGGGGAAGGGGGGGTTCTCACCTGAATGACCATTCAGGTGAGAACGTTTTGGGCGCTGGGCAGGTACACCCAGGAGAGGACGCCAATCTATCACTGGGCACACCAACACTCTATGGAGCAACTTAGAGCATTTAATACACCTTAAATCCTAGTTTTTTCGGACTGTGGGAGGAAGCCGGAGAACCCAGAAGGAACACACATGGACACGTGGAAGATACACACTCACCATTGGGCACACTTAATATATAGGGGCATTTTAGAGCATTTAATTCACCTTAAATCCATCTTTTTTGGACCGTGGAAGGAAACCGGAGAACCCGGCGGAAGCACACACGGACACGGGGAAAATGTTTTGGGTGCTGGGCAGATACACCATCATCACTGGGTACACTCAATATAAAGGGGCAATTTAGAACATTTAATTCACCTTAAATACATGTTTTTTGGATTGTGGGAGGAAACCGGAGAACCCTTTTGCCGGGCAGATACACCCAGAAGAGGGCACCAGCTTATTAATAAACACACTATATATATATATATATATATATATATATATATATATATATATATATATATATATATATATATATATAGGGGCAATTTAGAGCATCCTATTCACCTTGAATTCATGTTTTTGGACTGTGGGAGGAAGTCGGAGAACCCAGAGGAAACCCACAAGGAGAACATGCAAACCCCATCCAGGGGAGAACGTTTCAGGTGCTGGGTACACTCAATATATAGGGGCAATTGAGAGCGGTTAATTCACCTTAAATCCATGTTTTTGTACCATGGGAGGAAACCATTCCCAGGGAAGAACGTTTTGGGCGCTGAGCAGATACATCCAGGAGAGGGCGCCAACTTAACGTTAAACACACTCTATATATATATTTACATAGGGGCAATTTAGAGCATCCTATTCATCTTGAATTCATGTTTTTGGACTGTGGGAGGAAGCCGGAGAACCCGGAGGAAACCCATGCGGACACGGGGAGAACATGCAAACTCGTCCCAGATCGGGATTCCGACCCGGATCCCCGGTGCTGAGAGGAGAACATGCCAAAGCACTAAGCCACCATGCCGGGAAAAATGAATGGGGTCGTCCCATGAACCTCCATCACGTCCTGTTCCTCCCGTTGGGAGGTTCCGAGGTTTTTAACACGTCGTGACGTTAAAACACGTTAACGACGAACTCGAGCGCATTCGGAAGTTAACGTAGCTAGACGTTAGGACCGCCCCCTTCCTGACGTGTCGCTGTGTTCGCAGCCGGCTGATGGCGCTGAAGCGGATGGGCATCGTTCAGAACTACGAGGTAACGCCCGCCCGCCGCCCCGCCCGCGCAGAACGTTCTCGAGTTCCGCGCGTTCCGCTCATGGTCCGCCTCTCTCTCCCAGAACATCCGCACATTCGCCGTGGCCGTGGTGGGAGTGGGCGGAGTCGGCAGCGTCACCGCGGAGATGCTCACCAGGTGTGGCATCGGCAAGGTAAGGACCCCCCGCCCTGCTGCCCCGCATGTGACACACTATCTAGTGCACTAGATCTTTAATAGGGAGCGACTCTGAACACAGCTGTAGTGTTCGCTATAAATCTAGGGGACCTATGTAGTGCACTACATAGGGAGTCAGATCAACACTACAACATAGCTGACACACTATCTAGTGCACTAGATAGTGTGTAATGGGGCATGACTATAAACACTACAAATTCAGGTGCATTATGGGACTTTTCTAGTGCACACTATATAGGGAGTCAGAACACAACAACATGGCTGACACACTATCAAGTGCACTAGATCTGTAATAGACTCTGAACACAGCTGTAGTGTACACTATAAAACCAGATGCCCGATGTAGTGCACTATATATTGAGTCAGAACATAATGACTGACACACTATCTAGTGCACTAGATCTGTTATAGGGAGCAGTTCTGAACACAGCTGTAGTGTACACTATAAATCTAGGGGACCTATGTAGTGCACTATATAAGTCAGAACATCACTACAGCATAGTTGACACTATCTAGTGCACTTCATCTGTAATGAGGAGTGACTCTGAAACCAGCTGTAGTGTACACTATAAATGTAGGGGACCTATGTAGTGCACTATATAGTAAGTCATATCACTACAGCATAGCTGACGCACTATCTAGTGCACTTCGTCTGTAATAGGGAGCGACTGAACAGAGCTGTAGTGCACACTATAAATCTAGATGCCCTATGTAGTGCACTGTATAGTGAGTCAGAACACAACATAGCTGACACACTATCTAGTGCACTAGATCAGTCATAGGAAGCCATTCTGCCCACAGCTGTAGTGTACACTATTAATCTAGATGGCCTATGTAGTGCACTATATAGTGAGTCAGAACAACATAGCTGACACACTATCTAGTGCACTAGATCAGTCATAGGGAGCGATTCTGAACACAGCTGTAATGTACACTATAAATCTAGGGGACCTAAGTAGTGCACTATATAGTAAGTCAGAACATCACGACAGCATAGTTCGCACACTATTTAGTGCACTAGATCTGTAATAGGGCCTGACTATAAACACTATAAAAAACATTCAGGTGCATTATGGGACTTTTCTAGTGCACTATATAGTGAGTAAAATCAACACTACAACATGGTTGATACATCAGCAAGTGCACTAGATCTGTAATAGGGAGCGACTCTGAACACACTATACATATAGGAGACCTACATGTAGTGTACTATATAGTAAGTGCACTACATGTGTCTGACCGGTTTGCCGTGTGACCCTGTTCCCCGGCAGCTGCTGCTGTTCGATTACGACCGAGTGGAGCTGGCCAACATGAACCGCCTCTTCTTTCAGCCCCAGCAGGCCGGACTCAGCAAGGTGGAGGCGGCCGAGCATACGCTCAGGTAACGGCGGCACCGCCGCCGCGTACGCACACCACCACCGCACACGCTCTTCAGCCTTCAGCTAGCCAGCGCTACACCTCACGGCCATCGGGTGGCAGGTCGGAGCAAGCACGGCTCCTCCCGTCGGTCCCCTTCATCTCGGCTCCGACCGAGACCTTCGCCTTCGTAACGCTCTACGTTAAAAACGTTAACATGCTGATGTAGCTACGCGTGGGATTCGTCGACGTCCAGCTACGATGCAACATCCATACGTCTGCGAAGAAGGACGGCGAACCACGGTGGGCGTGGCCATGCCGCTTTGTGGTTCGACGTCCTTCGCAGACGAGCGTGATGTATGGATGTAGCTACGCGCGGGATTCGTTGACGTCCAGCTATGATGCAACATCCATACGTCTGCGAAGAAGGATGTCGAACCACAAAGCAGCATGGCCATGCCCACCGTAGCCCCGCCCCCTCTGGTGTAGCGCATTAGTCAACAAATCGGTCAACTTTGTAGGGACTGATTCCAAATGCAGATATAGTGTACACTACAAATCCAAGTGCATTGTGGGACCACCACACCCAGCCATCCCATAATAGTTTAGGTGATAGCTGTCCTGGTGCATTGTGGGAGCATCGTAGTGCGTCAGAACATCACTACAGCATGGCTACACACTATCTAGGGCACTAGATCCATAAACTTGGCAATCAGGACATCGACCTCAGAACATTATCACTCTAAAGGGACAGTTCCACCCCCGCACCACCGTGGCCCCCTTCCAGGGTGAGGAGATCCCACGTTCAACACCCCAACGAGTCGGCCACCCAACATCAAGGGGTCAGTAACGGTCGATGACCCGGTGATGAGGGTGTTGTCTCTCTGTCGGTGGGCGTGTCTCCTGACTCTGGGCGTGTCTCTTGTCGGTGGGCGTGTCACCTGACTGGTCATGTCCCCTGACGGTAGGCGTGTCTCCTGACTCTGGGCATGTCCCCTGACGGTGGGCGTGTCTCTTGTCGGTAGGCATGTCTCCTGACTCTGGGCTTGTCTCCTGACTCTGGGCATGTCCCCTGACGGTGGGCGTGTCTCTTGTCGGTAGGCATGTCTCCTGACTCTGGGCGTGTCTCTTGTCGGTGGGCATGTCCCCTGACTCTGGGCGTGTCCCATGACTGTGGGCGTGTCTCTTGTCGGTGGGCGTGTTCCGTGACTGTGGGCATGTCTCTCCTCAGGCCTGTAACGAGCTGGGTCAGACATGGATGGAGTCGGGGGTCAGTGAGAATGCCGTGTCGGGACACATCCAGCTGCTGGTTCCCGGGGAGACGGCTTGCTTCGCTGTGAGTATGACGCCTTGCACCGCCGGCCGCTTCATTAGGTCCACCACTACTACCCCACCATTACACCACCATTACACAACTACTACACCACTACTACACCACTACTACACCACCACCACCATTATTACCCCACCACCACTACACCACCATTATTACACCACCACCACACCACCATTACACAACTACTACACCACCATTATTACACCACCACCACTACTACACCACCATTACACAACTACTACACCACCATTATTACACCACCACCACCATTATTACACCACCACTACACCACGACGAGTCTGAACCATTAATAAATGTTAAGCAATTAAACAGTTGTACCTAATAAAGTGTCCAGTGAGTGTACATCAGTGTGTGTGTGTGTGTGCAGTGTGCGCCCCCTCTGGTTGTAGCGGCAAACATCGATGAGAAGACTCTGAAGAAGGACGGCGTGTGCGCCGCCAGCCTACCCACCACCATGGGCGTGGTCGCCGGGCTCCTGGTGCAGAACGTTCTGAAGTGAGTTCCGTTCCTTGGGCCGGCTTGGTGGTGTCCATGGGCGCGGTGGTGTCCATGGGCGCGGTGGTGACTCTGGGGCGTGGTGGTGACTGTCGGGCCTGGTGGTGACTGTGGGGCGTGGTGGTGTCCGTGGGCGCGGTGGTGACTCTGGGGCGTGGTGGTGACTCTGAGGAGTGGTGGTGGTGACCGTGGGCGTGACTCTGAGGCGCAGTGGTGACTCTGGGGTGTGGTGGTGACCGCGGTGGTGACTCTGAGGAGCGGTGGTGGTGACCGTGGGGTGTGGTGGTGACCGTGGGGTGTGGTGGTGACTGAGGAGCGGTAGTGGTGACCGTGGGCATGACTCTGGGGTGTGGTGGTGACTCTGAGGAGCAGTGGTGGTGACGGTGGGCGTGACTCTGGGGAGTGGTGGTGGTGACAGTGGGCGTGACTCTGGGGCGTGGTGATGAAGGTGGGCGCAGTGGTGACTCTGGGGCGTGGTGGTGACCGTGGGCGTGACTCTGGGGCGCGATGGTGACTCTGAGGAGCGGTGGTGGTGACGGTAGGCGTGACTCTGAGGAGCGGTGGTGGTGACCGTGGGCGTGACTCTGAGGAGCGGTGGTGGTGACCGTGGGCATGACTCTGAGGAGCGGTGGTGGTGACCGTGACTCTGAGGAGCGGTGGTGGTGACCGTGACTCTGAGGAGCGGTGGTAGTGACCGTGGGCGTGACTCTGGGGCGCGGTGGTGGTGACCGTGGGCGTGACTCTGAGGAGCGGTGGTGATGACGGTGGTCACGGTGGTGACTCTGGGGTGTGGTGATGACTCTGAGGAGTGGTGGTAGTGACCGTGATCATAGGTGGGCGTGACTGGTGAGGACTAGATTGCTGTGTGAGAATGACATGCTGCAGGAAGTCCCGCCCTCACTGTGATGACAAGGGACAGGGGGGACACCTACAGGACCTCAGAGGAACTGCAGCCATGACTTAGATTACACACACACACACACAACAGAGAGGGAGAGTGTGTGTAAGAGTGTGTGTTTGTGTAAGAGTGTGTTTGAGAGAGAGTGTGTGTGTATGTTTGAGAGTGTGTGTGTGTGTGTAAGAGAGTATGTGTGTATGTTTGAGAGTGTGTATGTGTGTGTCTAAGAGAGTGTGTGTTTGAGTGTGTGCGTAAGAGAGTGTGTGTGTGTATAAGAGAGTATGTGTGTAAGAGTGTGTGTAAGAGAGAGTGTGTGTGTATAAGTGAGTGTGTTTGTGTGTGTGTCTCACCTGAACCATCAGTAATTGAGTGGTGTAAGTAACCGGTTGCCATAGCGATGAGGGGATGCTGTAATGCAGTGCTTCCTGGTTCCTATCCCGTCCACAGGCATTGAGCTGGTGTCTGAGATCACGGAGGCGGAGCTTCAAGCGGCAACGGGTCCGAAGCCGGATCTGCCCGAGGGCATAACTGTGGCCTACACCATCCCGGATAAGGTACACCCCCCGCAACGCGGGACTCGGTGTAAATGGACCTGTCAATCAAACCCGTTCTCCCTTCTGCAGGACGCGGGTTCTGGAGACCTGGTCGAGGAGACGGAGCAGAGTCTCGAGGAGCTGATGGCTCAGATGAAGAAGATGTGAACCAGGCCTTCCAGACTCCGCCCCCCAGACTCCGCCTCCGGCCAGCGTCCCCCGCACACTGGCGTCCTGAGCTCTGACGTTTCAGTTTACTACAAAAGCGGCGTTCCGTTGGACGGCGGTGGCACTGCGTACTTTTAAATTAAAAGTCCCTGCATGCACGACTGTACTTGTGTTCTAAATGCACCGGTGCAGCGACACCGCAGTGTCCCCCGCCAACCTTCACCGTGGGTCAATTTAAATCAGACCGGGGCCAGAGGTCACGAGTCTTAACCAATACACACAAACGTCACCTTCAGAGGAAAAGTCCCAATCACGTCAGAGAATTAACTGCCTAAGCATGTGCACTTCATCAAGTGGCCATTAGGGGGACCGCTATGGTTCAAACCCGGGAAGAAAGGCACAACGAATAATGTAACAAGTACAAGTCCGTATTTATTTCATCATGACGTCTCGAGGTATCGTTTTGCTCTGCGATCAATAATCCCAGACCTACACCGACAGCGGGTCGGGGTGCGGGGGTGGGGGGTACTCATCAGTTCTAATGAGGGTCGTACCAAATCTGGAACATCAGACTCCTAACTTTTTACCATCACTGAATGTTAAACCTCGTCTAGTTTTGCTCTTGTAAACGTGTTTAAATCACTGGGAGAGGACGCGACGGGGTATAGGGGCAACTCCACACGCCTCACCACACAAGAAGGTCCTGAGGTTGCCTCCTGGTGGGGCAAACACGGGTCCCTCTTGTTCCCCCACATCCGGAAAGAGTGGAGATACTATGTTGATTTAGAGCAGAGGGGGGTATTGTTACTGCTTCATCCCTGTTACTGCGCATCATTCTCTTTGTGGCGCCCTCTATTGGTAACAGCAGAAGGAAGGCGGCTGGATGCACAACGCTTTTGCCTGTGGACTTCTTAATAAAGTATTTATTAATACTAACGACCCCGTCATTATTTCAACTGAATCTGGGATGATTTGGGGTGATCACGTAGCTATAGGACCGTGTACGGGTTAGTGTCCCAAATTTTGTCCTCTGTGCCCGCCACATACAACACTGTACAAGTCCACATCGGACGTTCCACCAATACCATATAAGGACATTTAAATGAAATGAGTTCAGCGTTTTAATCATTTGAAGTATGATCTCTAGACTCCGATGTCACCTCTGGGTGTGAAGTTTGAGGTTTGGGCTCCGGAGACTGAAATCGGCAGTGGACGAATGGCGGGACGGGGCTTTTCCGCACACCAGTGATTGCTCGGCCTCTTTGATCTCCATGGCTCTCTTGTAGAGCTCCGCGGCCTTCTCGAAATCTCCTTCCTCGTAGCTGCAAGTGAAACCAACATGAGAATTTAGAGGCATAAATCTTCTGAAGCTTCAATAAAAATCTTAGTGTAGAATTCAGCTTCATACTCGTCTTAAAGAAGGATGGTTTATGGCCAACCCTAAGTGGACTTAGGGTTAGAACCCCGATCTTCTGATATATAGCCCAACACCCTAAGTAATGTTCTACCAAACCCAGAAGTTAAAGGTTGGGGTCGGAGCTTAAGGTCCGCCATGATGCAGCTAAAGCTATGAGGGTTAGGGGTCTCTCAACTTTGGTAATGTACTCAGAGTTTAAACCTCAACCTTCTGCGTTTTAGTACCCTAACTAATGTTCTTCCACACCAATAAATTAAAGGTTGGGGTCAGAACTTAAGGTCCACCAAGGTATAGTACCTCTGTACTGGGTTAGGGCCTTTCTCAATTTAGGCTAAAATTCAGAAGGTTGGGGGCTCAAACTCTTGAGTGCATTACAGCTTGCTAATCATCCTACCCAGTGTTCTACCACACCAATTAAATTTTTGGGTCAGAACTTAAGGTCTGCCATGATACAGTACCCCTGAAGCAATAGGGGTTAGGGGTCTATCTCAACTTAGGCTACAAATCAGAAGGTTGGGGGTTCAAACACTGAGAACATTACAGGTTGCCAAACACCCTAACCAGTTTTCTACCACACCAAAATTTTAGAACTGGGGTCAGAGCATAGGGTCAGCTATGATGCAACACCCCTAGAACTATGAGGGTTAAGGCAACCTTAAGTGGACTTGGGGTTCAAACCCCCAATCTTCTAATATGTAGACTAATACCCTAACTAATGTTCTACCACACCGATAAAGGTTGGGGTCAGAACTTAAGGTCCACCAAGATACTGTACCCTTGGCGCAATGAGGGTTAGGGGTCTTTCTCAACTTAGGCTACAAATCAGAAGATTAGGGGTTTGAACTCTGAGAACATTACAGGTTGCCAAACACCCCAAACAGTGTTCTACCACACCAATAAGTTAAAGGTTTGGGTCAGAACTTAAGGGTGCTGATTTGTAGCACCCTAACCAATGTTTTACCACAACAATAAGATAAGGACTGGGGTGAGAGCACAGAGCTATGATGCAACACCCCTAGAACAATGAGGCTTAAGGCAACCTTTTAGTGGACTTAGGTTTCAACCCCACACCTTCTGATTGGTGGCCCAACACTAACACTAAAAGCGTCTGCTAAATGACTAAAATGTAACCGAAGTGATCCCACACTCATGTTCATGGTTGGGGTCAGAGCAGAGGGTCAACCAGGATGAGGGTTAAGGGCCTTGTTCAACTGTTGATTGGTGGACTCAGGGTTTGAATCTCTTCATCTTAAGATCGATTTTTCTGACACACTAACCAACGTTCTACCCTACGCATCAACAATAAGTACGTAAGCTACTTCACTCAACGATGACACAGCACCCCAGGACCAATCAGAGCTAAGGGGCCTCACTCAACTCTGGCAACCTGTAGTAAACTCTGGGATTGAACCCAAATCTGATTTGTAGCCCAACACACATTGGTGTGGTAGGTCATTGTTGGGCTACGAATCCGACGGTTCGGATAAAAACGTAAATTTTTTTTTACTTGCTACATTCTTGGAGAATCGTATAAAAGGTGACAACGTCAACAAAAAGTACAGATAGAACTCTGAGTTATTATCTTAAAGATAACCAAATGAGGCCAACCTGAGGACGGCCAGGTTCTTGAGGGTCTCTCCCACTCGGGGGTGCAGTCGCCCAAGGCTGTCCTCGTACACTTTGAGAGCTCGTTCATACAGCGGTAGCGCCTGCGTGTGCTTCTTCTGTAAAACACACATCGTCGTTGTATTTTAAACACGTTCCGCCATTGTTGGGGCGGCGGCAGGACCTTAAAGGAACAGACAACGCTCGAGACGGTCCTGCAGGACGCCCTCAATGGACTTATGATCACCACACCATCTGTACATGGCTGTCCTACACTCAAGGAGGATGAGTCCCCCACTGAGCCTCGGTCCTCACAAGGTTTCTTCCTTAAAATATCAACATAACGGGTTGAGTTTTGTCTTGCCGCTGTCTCTTGGTCTTGCTCTTTGGGGGTTTAAAGGTTTATTACTCTGTAAAGCGGCTTTGTGACGACGTACGATTGTAAAAAACGCTCTAGAAATAAATTACTTGAACTTGAGTGAAGACCTAAGTAAGAGATGCTGATTGAATGTTCCGATTATGGTCTGTATAAAGCTACAGTTGCATGTTGGAGACACGGGAGGTGGCGCGTTCCCGGTGGCGACAGGAATAGGGGTTGGAGTTCCCGTTCCTGTGTCTGAGGAATCGCCACTGAGCTTCCCGTTTAGACCCAGAAGACCGAAAATTGGGCGTGGCTGGTTTGAAGCCCATGATTAAGGTGGCTGCTCATGCCCTATGAGCTGTACAGAATGTGAGGGTACAGAGTCGCTCACCAGTTGGCAGTAGAGAACAGCGAGGTTCACCAGGGCCGTCGCCACACTCGGGTGTTTGGGGCCGAAGCTTTTCTCTCGGATCTCGAGAGCCAGTTCATACAGAGGGACGGCCTTCTCCAGCTTCCCCTGAGGGATACACACACACACACACACACACACATTATATTTACAACACACATACACATGACACCAACATTTATTACAGCCATAATCCTGATTGTACCATGTATTACAAAACACTTCCACTAGAGGGCTCCAGAAAACCCATCCATCCATCATCTTCCACTTTATCCTGTACTAGGATCACAGGGGGGGGGGTTCCCTGTTCCCCATGCCCATCCAGACTAGAACGTTTCGGGCACTGGGCAGACACACTCAGGACAGGGGGGCAATCTATCACTGGACACACACTTACACAGACACACTATATGAGGCAATTTGGAGCATTCAATTGACCTTGAACCCATGATTTTGGACTGTGGGAGGAAAACCGGAGAACCCGGAGGGAACCTACAAGGACACGGGGAGAACATGCAAACTCCACCCAGATGGGGATTTGAACCAGGAATCCCTAGCACTGAGAGGAGAACATGCCAACCACTAAACCACCGTGCCACCCTGGCTCGAGAAAATAATCCTTTAAATAACTTGGTAACGAGGCAGTGCAGTGGTATGATGGGGGTAGCTGTCGATATGGTTGCATTGCACTGCCCCCTCTGTTACCTGTGTGAACTGCGCCTCGTGTACTTCGACAAAAAGATGCAAACTCGGCACTTTAATATGTGGCGAGTATGTTTGGAGCCTAACAGCACACAGGGGTACGATGGTGGGACCCGCAGTGCCCCCTGCTGTTTTCCGTGTGTATTGCAGCTTGCGTACATGGATTTGTACATTTCTAGCCTAACATTAGAGGTTGGGGTTGAGGTCGCGAGTTCTACGGATGGCGTTCCTCACTCTGCGTTTGTACAGCATGGCCAGGTGCTTGAGCGTGTAGGCGAGCGACGGGTGGTCCGGAGCCAGGGCTCGTTTGCGGATCTCCAGCGCCTTCTCGTACAACTGCTCCGCCCTCTCGTGATCTCGCTTCTCGCAATGCAGGGCGGCCAGGTTGTTCAGCGACTGGGCGCAATCCGGGTGCTCGGCGCCCAGCACCCGCTGCCTCATCTCCAAGGACCGGGTCAGGAACACCTTTGCGGCACTGGGAACACATCACAGGGTTAGTAAGTGCCCCGACACCGACTCCTTGGGCGGAAACGAGGTCGGGTGTAATTCCTCTTGGAGCGATTTATATTTGGAACCCTCAAAGGAGGAGGTACAGCAGGGGGGGATCGAGAGGAGGTACTCACTCCAGGTTGTTTTGGAGGTAGTACAGGACTCCCAGCTCATTCAGGGTCTTGGCAGAGTCCGCGGAGTCCTTACCCAGAGTCAGCTCCTCCAGCTGCAGAGCCCGCCGACGTAGCAGTGTGAAGCCATACTGTATCACATGACATGAAGGGTGACATGAGGGCAACTACAGACTGGTGGCCCATTGGTGAAGGACCCAAAACCCGGCGCAAATAAAACGGGCTACTCACCATGTGGCCCTTCTGTCGGGCCATTTTTTGCCTGATCCCGAGGGACCTCTTGCGTAGCCGCTCAGCCTGCTCGTACCTGCCAGTAACAAGAAGGAGAACGTCAGTATGCTAGAACAGAGTAAGGCAGGGCTGTGTCACTTTCGGAACCGTTATCCTTCTTCGGCAACAAGAGAATTTAACGGAAAACGCAACTAGACTGGTTCTGAGCCTGGACCTCCAGACACTGTGATTTGGGAGGAAAATTTGGGAGGACCAGGACTCGGTGAAGGAATTCTCCCAGTGGAGAACATTAGTGGAGGTGTTGTTAGTGTTGGTGTTAGTGGGTTCGTGGGGTTGGACAGGACACCCAGGACAGGGCATCCATCCACAGGTGGGCTTTCCACCGCGCCACCCGGAGGAAGACCAACGGAACGAAGTGGAACTTACTTGTTTTGTTTCTGGTACAGCAGCGAGAGGGAGTCCAGCTCTCTGGCGACGCTCGAGTGCTCGGTTCCGTGGGCATTCTCGCTGATCTCCAGCGCCTGCTTGTATAGCTGCTCGGCGTTGCTGTACTTCCTCCAGTGAACGTACACTCCTGCCAGCTGATGCAGCGACTGGGCCACGCTGGGGTGATCTGGGTCAAGTGCTGTCTCCCGAATCTCCAGAGAACGCTGCAGGGGGGCCACGGCCTAGAGTGATGGTGTCTTTATTACTAGAGCGTTGGTACAGGCACCTCAGCAAGGTCCGTATCCCAAACTGCTCCAATGGACCCCAACCATCAAGTTGGGATACTTGTAGGTCAATTTGAGGGGGTAACGAGCAGGGTACCAACTACAGAATGACCAGATGACTCTAGAAACATCCCCACAACATAACGCTGCCATCAACACGTTTCACAGCAGGTGATGTGTGTTTTGGTAGGGGTACTGGTAAAGACCAGAAGGTATGTTCTTGGTCTCCCAAGGAGCAGTGTCTGTTAATCGCTGTGATTCAGGTGGAGGGTTTTCTGTATTTGGACCCTGCCGTCCCGTCTGAGCCCATCCCCGAGTGACGATACACACCTGACTAAGAAGCCCCAGGTCCTTGAGGAAACGACCCAAGGTTTCGTACAGGTTGGCCAGTCTGCTCATGCTCTCATCGCTCTCGCAGTTGCGCTCGAATTCCTTTAGGGCGTCGAAGTACGCGGCCGACATCGAGACCTTGTCCTTCCCCACGAACTGCCAGTGAGCCAGCAGCTCTGAGAAATGACCTCTAAACAGCACAGAGACCAAAGGAATCTACTATTAAGTAGGTAGTGGGTGATTGTGGATGCCACCATGGTCATGTGACTCACTGATGAGGAAATCATAAGGGAAATCACCTCTTGTAGAGATTTTGGGAGACGGAGAGGTTCAGGAGGATCAGCTGAAGGTTCGGTCTGTCGCTCTGCTGCTGCAATAACCAGGGCAACTCATCAGCCACACGCCACGTCACTATGTCCTCACTGTACACACACACACACATAATTAGTGGTGTTAGTGTTGATGATGATGTTAGTGGTGTTGTTGATGGTGATGTTGTCGTTAGTGGTGCTGGTGTTGATGTTAGTGTTGGCACTGGTGTTGATGTAGATGTTGTTAGTGTTGGTGCTGATGGGGATGTTGATGGTAGTGGTGCTGGTGTTGATGTTAGTGGTGTTGTTGATGGCGATGTTAGTGTTGGTGTTGATGTTAGTGGTGCTGGTGTTGATGTAGATGTTGTTAATGTAGGTGTTGATGTTAGTGGTATTGGTGTTGATGTCAGTGGTGGTGTTGGTGGTAGTGTTGTTGATGGTGATGTTGGTGTTGATGTTAGTGGTGCTGGTGTTGATGTAGATGTTGTTAATGTTGGTGTTGATGGTGATGTTAGTGTTGGTGATGTTGGTGTTGATGTTAGTGGTATTGGTGTTGAAGATGTCAGTGGTGGTGTTGGTGGTAGTGTTGGTGTTGATGATGTTAGTGGTGTTGTTGATGGTGATGTTGGTGTTGATGTTAGTGGTGCTGATGTTGATGTAGATGATATTAATGTTGGTGTTGATGTTAGTGGTGTTGATGTTGATGTTAGTTGTATTGATTTTGGTGTTAGTGTTGGTGATGTTGGTGTTGATGTTAGTGGTATTGATTTTGGTGATGTTGATGTTAGTGGTGTTGATGGTGATGATGTTAGTGGTGTTGATGGTGATGTTAGTGTTGGTGGTGATGTTGTTGGTCTAGATGTTGTTAGTGTTGGTGGTGGTGTTGATGTTGTTGATGATGTTAATGTTGATTTTGGTGTTAGTGTTGGTGGTGATGTTAAATCTGAACCGGAGCTGTTGGCTGAAATACTGGATGAGTTTCTGTCTGTATGAGGAACATGATCTCCCTCCATCGAGGAACTCCAGCATCACCGCCTCACGCGCCTGAGGAACCAAACACACAACAACACACAACAACATCGTAAAGTTAATTAAAAACACAGTTATTTAGTTTAGTGTTTAATTAATTCTGGAGTTCTATTGGACCGGCGGTCCTGCAGGATGTCCTCAATGGAATTATAGAGTTTATAATTGTTAAATACAGGTCACATGATCACCACATAATCTCTACATGGCTGTCCTACACTGTTGATGCTTAAGGAGGACCCCCACTGAGCCTCGGTCCTCACAAGGTTTCCTCCTTAAAATATCATTTGATTTGTCTTGCCGCTGTCTCTTGGTCTTTTTCTTTGGAGCTTTAAAGGTTTATAACTCTGTAAAGCTGCTTTGTGACGACGTACGATTATAAAAAATATAAATAAATGACTTGAACACAGAGGACCTGTAGGTGGTGGAAGCGCAGTAGTCCACAGCTGAAGGTGATGATCAGGAGGTGGTGGAGTCTGCAGAGCAGCGAGGACAGCGCAGAGAAACTCAACTCAGGAATCAACTCCAACGACTCTGATTCACTCAGTCCATTATGACTCACACACAACATACAGAGCAACTACAAACAAACACACACACAGACACAAAGAAACACATACACACCCACATACAGAGACACACACACACATAAAGACACAAACACACAGAGACACACACAAACACATACACACACACACAAATACACACACACATACACAGAGAAACAAACACACAGAGACACACACACAAACACAGACACATTAATACATAGCTGTCACCCACTGCAGTGTGTCCTCTACGTTCTAAACTCACGTCTCTCATCACATGACGTTCTCGCTCGGTGTTCAGGGCATCCAGCACCACCTTCAGGCTCAGGCCGTACAGCGCCACCGTGTCCTGACAGGCGGCGCTCCGGTGCACCAACTTCTCCGAGGGCCAGGAGGACCTGCACGGAACCGGACACAGCGGTGTAGAACCTGACGGAACCTCTGACGGTCCATCAGGACTACGGGCCAATCGTAAGCTAGTACGCACGCAGCCTTGGTCATGTTACAAAGGTCATGTGACCGGAGGCCCCGCCCTGCACGCGGTTATTGTTAGATGAATTGAGTTGGCTTACTGCAGTGCTTCTCAAATAGTGGGGAGCGCGGTGCCTGGGGGTGGCGCAGTGTGGTGCCGGGGGGGGGGGGGGGCACAGTGTGGTGCCTGGATGGGGGGGCGCAGTGTGGTGCCTGAGGGGGGGCAGTGCGGTGCCTGGGGGGGGGCGCATAACAAGATATCACAGAGCAAGTGATATTAAGTTTACTGAACAAACCCTCAAGAGACAACATGGACAAATATTTAACAGACGAGGAGAGAGACGAAGACAATGAGAGCAACAAAAGTCAACCGAAAACTAAAAGACGAAGCGAATGTAGCGCCTGGCTTCACTGTAACTGAGGTGGAGACGAAGAAAGACCGGCGTCTCCTCTGTGTCTTTAATGTTGGTAGCGGACAGCGTGAAGCCAAATAAATGAAGGCGTCACTTAAAGACATTCCACCCAGAGCAAGCTGATAACCACAAACGTGACGCGTATCTCCAGCGATCATCCCATTTTATGAAAACTGCTTCAGAAAAGCTGAGCTGCAAAACAGACGCGCTGGAGACATTAGATCTGACTTCCGGCACAAATTGTCGTATTCATTTTTGTTTTGAAGGTTAAAGTGTTAATAAAATATAATATGTGTTAATATTTTAGTTTTGTAGGTTAAAGTGTTAATAAAATATAATATAAGTGTTAATATTTTAGTTTTGAAGGTTGAAGTCTTAATAAATTGAGCTCCTGAATGAATGTTGCTGATGAATTTGAAATTATTATTATTTTTTTATTTTATTTCATTTCATTTTTCAGTATCAAATGCCGGCGGCACGGTGGCTTAGTGGTTTAGCATGTTCACCTCTCAGCACTTGGGATTCCCGGTTCGAATCTCCATCTGGGTGGAGTTTGCATGTTCTCCCCGTGTCCGTGTGGGTTTCCTCCGGGTTCTCCGGTTTCCTCCCACAGTCCAAAATCATGGGTTCAAGGTCAATTGAATGCTCCAAATTGCCTCATATAGTGTGTCTGTGTAAGTGTGTGTCCAGTGATGGATTGCCCCCCTGTCCTGGGTGTATCTGCCCAGCGCCCGAAACGTTCTCCCTTGGATGGGCATGGGCATGGGGACCCCCCCCCCCGCGACCCTAATAGAGGATAAAGCGGAAGATAATGAATGAATGAATGAATGAGTATCAAATGCCAGTCGGTTCAAAAACGTTTCTCGTTTAAATGAGGATTTCATTCGTTAAAAAACAGAGTTAATAAACTGATTCTGTTCTAAGTTGATCTATATTTCTTTCCTTTTGTTTTCTTTATTGTTAATAAGGAGACGTTGTTATAATAGAGAGAACAAATTTATAGACAAATCATACTACAGTGGGCGCATAAAACTTCTTTTTCATTCCATTTTGTCATGTACGGGGGGGGAGGGGGAGGTGAGTGTGTGTGTGGGGGGGGCTTAACAGAAAATAATTGAGAATCACGGTCTTACTGAGTGAGCAGTCTGGCGAGCAGCGAGACATACAGCGCGTTGCAGGTGGCGGCGGAGCGGCAGTGTCGCTCCACGAACGTCTCCTGAAACGCACGCGAGAACATTAACCACCGCACTTCGGAAAGTCCACCAGAGACTCTAGCGCACCCACCTGGTCCTTGGTGAGCTTGACAGGCGCGTTGGAACACTCGCCGTTGACGACGCTCTGCACCTCTCGGGGTTTGAGCGGGTCCAGGTGCATTGTGGGCCACAGCCTGAAGACGAGACGCAGAAGGTAAACGTGACCGAGTGAATCATGTGACTCCACCTTGCCTCTCTGATTGGCTCCCCGTAGCTGACTCTGATCTACAGGATCATCTCTGGATCTGGCCCCTCTGACCTTCACTCTAGACTTTAAAAGACACTCCGACTCGTTCTCTACTTTCTAGTGAGGAATTTCGCCTGGTGGGGCAACCTCACGCTCACTCCTGATCAATGGTAGAACAATCTTTCCAACTCTGTCTGTAAGGCGCTGAGTCAGCGTCTTTAAGAAACGACTCTAAACATCGTCACCTCGTTTAATAATTCTACAGTGTAGCTGTTTTTTTCGTAACTACTCCCCGAGTTGTGTGTGGGTGGGGGGGGGGGTTCCCAATACTCATCCAGAGGAGAATGTTTTGGGCACTGCGCAGATACACCCAGGACAGGGGGGGCAATCTATCACTCACTCACACAAACACACTCTATATGAGAGAACTCAATTGACCTTGATCCATGTTTTTGGACTGTGGGAGGAAACTGGAGAAAACATCGCGGACTCTCTGGAACGTAGCCACGAGCGTGTTCGTCATTGCGAGTTCCGTAGCGTTGTATTCTGAGCGCGTGGCCCATTCCGAAATTCATAACATGTTAGTGTCGCCCCCTTCAGGACGGAGTGTGTAATACCTCCAGGCCTGAGGACACGTCTCCACGTTGACCGACACCAGCACTCTGACGTTGGCAGGAAGTGGATCGATCAGCCACTTCATATGTCGCTCTGCATTCTGGGAAAAACCAAAAACACAGCGTGTGAGTGAGTCTGGCACCTCCGGTGGTCGTGTCGGTGAATAGCAGACGACATTCTCAGTCGCAGTGTTCAAAGAGGTTCCACTCAGGAATCTTGCGGGGTTGCCCTCGGGAGCGTTGCATCATGGTATCTCAGGCCTGAGGCTGTTGGGCTACCAATGAAGGTCAGGTAGTCCAAACCCAGAAGTGACCAAAGTTGCCTTGTGGCTCCTTGGGCACGAACCCTTCGAACCGTCACGTCTCCGAGGGCCAGACGCGGGTGGGGACTCTACCTGGATTTGGTCGATGGAGTCGATGACGATGACGATGTTCCCGTGGTGACGTGAGGACAGTCTCTCGAGCCAGCGAGGGAACTCCTCCAGGGTCTTGGACGGGTCCATGGAGAGACCAGAGAGAGACCAGAAATGCTGCAAAAGCTGAGACCACCCAAGAGAGAGAGAGAGAGACAGACATCGATCACTTTAATTATGGTCGGTGAACGTCTTTAATGAACCTCTGTTTCTGATTCCTGTTTGTTTCTTTCGAGGTGTTGCCTCATTTCCTGGAGGCGTGGTCAGCTTTTCATCATAGTTCTACGACGGTTCCTGGATGGAACCTGGAGTTCTATTGGACCGGTGGTCTGGCGGGACGCCCTCAATGGACTTATAGAGTTGTTAAATACAGGTCACATGATCACCACACAATCTGTACACACGCTGTCCTACACTCAAGGAGGATGAGGCCCCCTGAGCCTTGGTCCTCACAAGGTTTCTTCCTTAAAAGATCAACATGACAGGGAGTTTTGTCTTGCCGCTGTCTCTTGGTCTTGCTCTTTGGGGGTTTAAAGGTTTAGAACTCTGTAACGCTGCTTTGTGATGTACGATTGTAAAAAACAATATGAATAAATGACTTGAACGCTCTCATCCAAAGCGACTTGGTTGGCACCAGAATGTACTGGGGCAACGAGGGTTAAGGGTCTCGCTCAAGAACCACCATTGGGAGCTTCAGTGGACCTGGGATTTCGATTGATGGCCCAACATTCTGAGCCCTGAGCTTCACACATTGCAATAAATCGCAGATGTCAGGGGTAGTCCTACTTTGTCTAAAACAAAGTCACATGATCGCCAAAGCCACCATGCGGCCGTTGAGGGGGAATCATTAAAGAAATGGTGGGGGTTTGTCTAACTTTCATTATGAAGTGGTTTTGGCACCACCAAAAAAAAACAACAAAAAAACCCCACCATTAACATTGCTCTCCCTACACCACCTTCCTCCACATCTTCCTGTGGGCAACCCTAAAGTACACGGTATACTGTAAACATACGGCGACACTCCTGCACTACAGATGGAACCTGAGCCCAGGAAAGTTCAGGTAACAAGTTAGAAGACCTTGTTCCCCAACAGGAAGGGGCAGCACTGGACTCCAGGTTTGAACCCCAATCTGGGTGGAGTTTCCATGCTCTCCCCATGTTCGGTGGTGTCCTCCGGTTTCCTCCCACCTGGTTGTATCTGCCCAGCGCCTGAAACGTTTTCCCTCTGGGCATGGGGTACCCCCCCGCGCGACTCTAGTCCGCTGTACAGAATTAAGCTGATGATAATGAGAATGATATGGACCTTGACGGTGAGACGCTTGATGATTAGAACTGGCTCTGCACTGCTGGACAAAGGACATCCCACAAAATGAAAGAGGATCAGCGTGTTGGGCGAGTGCTTCTGCTGCTGTTGGATCCTGAGACACAGTAGATAAGATAAGATTAACCTTTAATGGTCCCACAGTAGGGCAAAAAATGGTGTCACCAAGGGTAGCTTTCACAAATTAAATTCTCAAACAAGTAGATGTAACTGAAGGTCTGTGGACACCCGTCTCCAGTCATCTTTCGTTAGTATGAACAGGGTTCCGTTGCACCAAGCCCAGACTAGAACAATCCCAAGAACCCATTGGCGACTGGCCTCAGAACACCCAAAGAACCGGTCTTCCAAACCTTGTGGCGAGCCAGAACCATTATGGCTAAACGAGTAACAGGTACGAGTTTGGAATTGGGTGCATGATGATCAGGTGTCCACATACTTTGGGCAAATCTCGCTTAAATAGCAGTGTTCACATGCAGAGGTAATGGGGTACCATTTGGCAAGGAGGAGGGATTTGCCCGAGCCTGGTCCTCCGGATACGAGCAAGGGCGGCGTGGGAGGAGGAGATGCGACCATGTCGTTCAGACCGTCGATGTACTGCGGAAAGAAGGAGAACCAGAGTTCTAAAAAAAACTGAATATTGAGACATTCTAACGTTTGCATTTACATTCGTTAAGCAGACACTTTTATCCAAAGCGACTTCCAAAGTGAGCACAGGGTTGACGACAGCACCTCTGGAGTAATGAGAGTTGAGGGTCTTGCTCAAGAACACACCTTGGTAACTTCAGTGGACCTGGGATTTGAGCCCACAACCTTCTGATTGACAGCCCAACACCAGAACCACTGAGCTACCACGCCCTCCTTTCTTACTGTACCTGATCGTAACCATGTTATGGGAACTGGGTTGACCCCGAGTTGTATTTACCTGCTTGCCTAAGCATTTCAACTTGATGCCTGGGGTCAAAGGCATCTAAGATCTAAGGGACTTGGGATTTGAACCCCCAACCTTCAGATTGGGCTGACAGGTCCACGTTGGTAAATGTGGCGGGCTATGGATTTGAACCCCAAACCATCAGGAGAAGGTCGTCCCCTATAGGCGTGTAAGCGAAAAAGAGCTAGTATGTCTGATTCAGCGGTCGGCATCAAGTGGGTGGTATAGACTGCCTCGATAACCTACGTTTACAGAGGGGGTGTGGCATCTTACCTCAACAAATTCTGGCACTCACACTTGGCCAAAAAGTATGTGGCCTCATAACCCTTACCCGACCTTGAGGGTTACATGCAGTCCAAAACCATGGCCAATAACCTTTAAAGCCACCAGTCCTAACATTTTTTGGGGGTTCAATGAGGTCTGGCTCGCAGGAAAAGTTCCGGGGGTTACGGACCTACAGCGACAGTGTCCATATACTTTTGGTCCCAAATTTAAAAAGGGGAGTCAGCCGTCAGGAACCTTTTGTAAGTCGTAGTGAGCCTCGGTGCTGCACATGCTCTGGTAGGCTTCAATCTGCTCCTGCTCATCATGCACATCCCATAATACATCACCAGAGTCAGATTCTTCCCCGTCCTCCGGTGCACCGCCGTCCCCCGGCTCCAATCCCAGCAGCTCCTGAAGAGACAGCAAGAGAAGGAAGGTCGCTGAGGCTAATTTCTCAACGCAAAAAACACTAGACCCAGATGGTGATGGCTGGTCTGGTCACCAAGTCGCTACGCAGTATTTACTAATTTAGTAATTACTAAAGTACAGGTTACGATGTGGACTGAGGCCATTATTCAACTGGTTTAAAGCCACATTTAAGGATTCCGCGGTCTTTTCTTTCATTTTTCTGGCGCGATGCTATAAACGGCCCCATCGCATGATGCTACCAACACCATGCTTTACAGTCGGCAGTGTTCTTGGGCTCAAAGAAGGCTGGAAATTCTGTCATGGACCATGTGATCATTACTATATCATGTTTGCGATTACAATTAATTACATTTGAATGTTTATACTGTTTTATTTGTTTTGTAGCGTCTTTCAGGTCCCCAAAAGCGCTATATAAATAAAACGTATTACTTATTATTGTTATAATTAATATTTAGAGCGCCTCAACATCGTCATGACGACATTCATGACGACATTCATCACTTTTGTTATTTTAGGGAAAAATACTAGATTATTTTTTTATTGGATATGAATACAATGGACAGCGATCATCTTAAACTTAAACATCTTAAAATAATTAAATATTTTGGGTTAGGCCCTGCATTGTCTATTTTTGGTCTTGATGACAAAATGATATCTCGTGTTTACATTAAATAAACATACGAAGCCAGCACATCGTTCCCGTGATTTATCGTTAATCGTTTATTTATCTCGTTAATCGTTTATATATAAATCGTTAATTATCGCGATAACCGTATCGTCACGATTATATCTTAAGACGATAACCGCCAATCTGTAACCTGAGAACAACGTTTACCTGCTTTATGATTTTCTCGAGTTGAGCATTAAGAAGCGCGGCGCCCTCTTCAGCTGAACCTTCGTGATCGACCACCTGCACGTCAAAAAACAGAGTGGGTTAGACTTAACAATAATGTGATAAAAGTGAGCACTGAAGTCACATGACCTTTAGGGTTCAGAGTTATGACATCATAATGCTTAAACAGTGACGTGGGTCTCGATTCATAACAGCGGGTTTAAACGGGTCATTTTCTGTTAGACAGGGTTCGTTTAGTGGCGCCCCCTGATGGAAACAGAGAAAAGAAGAAGGTATGATCCCTCCAGCGTATCCGGATGCACCAGATGGCCGGGGGGGGGGGGGGGGGGGGGCGCAGAAGGCACCTGCCGCCAGAGGCCCGGGACCTGCCGCTCTTGCATGGGCATCGGTGTTGACTTGTGGGACGAGAGGTCAACCAACACCCAAGTGGCTAGACGCTGGGGTGCTGCGGCCACAAAGGCAGGACAATCGGGGACTCTTTATCGTTCCTCACACCGTATCCCACACACGGGCAACCCCCCCCCCCCCCCCGGACATGCAATAGCAATGTGGCTGAAGCTGCTCCGTCTCGTCACCGTGTGCGCCCATTAGTCCTGCCTCCAGTCCTCATTTCCGCCCCATGTTTGCAGGTAGGTTCTCCAGTGGAGACTCACGGCCCTGTCCCACGTTTTTCGGCTGTCGCGGAGGGTGAAGCTGAGTGGGCGGGGCAATCGTAGGTTCCAGGTGCCGCGTCGGAGCAGAAGAGGCTGGAAGTGAGGCTCGAAGCAACAATGACCAGGGCGGCACGGAACGTACCTGCGTGCTGGGACCTGCTGGGACCCCACCAGTGGGGGAGTGGGCGGAGCTAAATATCATCCCACGCTCCCTCCACAGTTACTATCTCAAAAAATAGATGGGAAGACCCAAAAAACATTGGGATGCCTCCATCACACTGGAATATCGTCAAGGTCTATAACGTCAATGTCGCCATCATTGTGAAGTCACGTGTCTTCTAGATGTACTTGGGTCCCACCTTGACCTTTGCCCCTTTATCTGCACTGTTGACCCTCTCCAGCAGGTCTCTGGCTGCCGGGCTCAGGCCGGACACCCTCTCAGAACCCTCTCGCCTTTGGGTTTTCAGGTAAATCAGAAGGGGGCGTGAGTCCGGGTTCCGTACGAACGCTTCCTCGATGTCCTCCGCCACAGAGCTGCAAAGACCAGGTGAGAAAATTCAGCATCACATGAGTCCCGCCTCATCCCGCCTAGCTGCCATATGTGGGTGTAACCAGGACAGCAGGATCGAGGCGTGACCTGACTGGTCCAAAGCTTCTTACCTGGACACCGTCGACTTGAGGAGCAGGACACAAACCGAACTCCTTGAGATCTCCGTCTTGCGTTCCTTCAGGTACAGAGCGGCCTTCTCTTCGGGGAAGCACACGTTCAGGTAGAAATGTCCCAAACGCTCGCAGAACCTCCGCAGACCGGGAGAGTACGTCTGAAAACATGGAACTCGGGTCACCACGACGTCCCATGACCTTCGTAATATGGCCGCATGGTTAAATAGAATGTACTAGATCGAACCTGGTGGGCGGGTCAGTAAGGCGTAAATTGTGTGGCTACTCATTCGTTCTACATTAAAACTAATTTAAATTTACAATAAGACAATTTTGGATGCCGTCCTGTGACGCAAGAGGCCACGCCCCCTTTGTACTAAAGGTATTACTACTTGGGCTACTATATGCAGTAGTGTATTACTATTGATGCCACATGTGCCGTTGCCGCCCTCTGGTGGTCACCTGTATGAACGCGGTCAGCTCGGCCCGGGTCTCTGGCGTGTAGACGAGGTAGCAGCGGACCGTGTTGCTCCACAGCGCCTGGGACACGTGAGGAGAGACCTGCAGCAGGCTGGCCACGGCGGCGTCCCAGTCATCTGGAGACACAAACAGAGAGGCAGCGGGTTGCAGGTCCGCCGGGCTACGGAACCCAGGGGGAACCCCGGTGCGGCTCAGGTTCTCACCCCTGCTGACGTTGGCGAAAGGCCCCTCCACATCGATCAGACTGTGCGCAAACTCGGGTCCGCGGTGGGTCTGCTGCAGCTGCATCATGCTGCCCATAGAGGGCTCACTACCCAGAATGCCCCCGCTCCAAAACTCGCACTGGGTTCCTGTGGCTGGGACGGGAAAGAGGGAGGGAGGTCAGGAGAGTCAAAGGTTTTCGTGCAGTTTCTAGAGGTTCTGTCCCAGTTGGGGTTGTTGGGGCCTATTCCGGAAGTGGAGATGTACCATTGGCAGGTTGCCAGGTCAGGCACAAACTAAAAAACTAAGGAACCAGGACAATGATGGTCCTAGAACCATGCTGCCGAGGAAGACAGGTGATAACTCATGGGACGTGGAGAACATTGAATTCTGGAGCCTGCTCAGGTGGTTCTCAGACTCTAACATGAGGAACCTGAGGTTCCTTAGTGCCCGAGCAGCGGGACACTCTACTGGCTGTTTAACGCCTCTAGACCCTGATTGGTTACAGATGGGAACGCAGTGTCGTACTCGGAACGTTTACGATTGCAGAGGCAACAACCCCAGGACAAAGTGCCTCGCTCACTTGTGACGCTGGTGTGGTTGTCGTCGGAGTCCGAGTCAGACGGCTCGTACAGCTGGATGCCCTGAGCCTGGAGCTGCTGGAGCTTGGACTCCAGATCGCGCTTGGCCCGCAGCAGGTCCTGAATCTCCTTCTCTTTGGTCTCACGGAAGATCTGTTTACAAAGAGCGAGAGAGGAACCATATCAGGAACCATATTCATACAGTGGGAACCATATACAGTGGGGCCAACTAGTATTGAGTCCCTGGTTCTGCATGTTCTCCAAACTTAGAGACGAGAGCGGGGTGCGAACGTTCATCGCAGGTACATGCCAACCACGAGAGACCAAATGAGAACCAAAGAACAAACAGGAAATGACATCACATGTTTATTTAATAATTAATTTGGGAGGGTAATCAGTGTTTGTTTCCGCTACGTCTTCGCCAGGTTCTCACACTGTAGCTGGGGTTCTAGACCGTTCCTCCATGAAGTTCTCCTCTAGAGAGGTAACGTTTTGGGGCGGTTCCCGGGCAACAGGGACCTCCATCCATCCATCATCTTCATCTTTATCCTCCATTAGAGTCGTGGGGGGGGGTTCCCCATGCCCATCCAGGGGAGAGCGTTTCGGGCGCTGGGCAGATACACCCAGGACAGGGGGGCAATCTATCCCTGGGCACACTCACTCAGAGACACACTCTATATGGGGCAATTTGGAGCATTCGATTCACCCTGAATCCATGTTTTTGGACTGTGGGAGGAAACCGGAGAACCCGGGTGAGAACCCACGCGGACACGGGGAGAACATACAAACTCCACCCAGATTGGGATTCGAACCAGGAACATCTAGCGCTGAGAGGAGAACATGCCAATCACTAAGCCACCGGCCAAATTAAACTCCGTCCAAATTTTTTTTGTTCTTAGATGAAACCAAAATACGATGAAACCTTTTGGTCAAACCTCAACAGCCCAGAAACATCACTGCTCTAGAGGAGATCTAGAATGGGCTTACTCCGGGTTCTCCAGTTTCCACCCACAGTTCAAAAACATGGATCAAGGTGAATTAAATTCTCCAAATTGCCCCATATAGTGTGTGTGAGTGAGTGAGTGCCCAGTGATAGATTGGCGTCCTGTCCTGGGTGTATCTGCCCAGCGCCTGAAACGTTCTCCCCTGGATGGGCATGAGGAACCCCCCCCCCCCCCCCCCCCCCCCCCCCGCGACCCTAGAAGAGGATAAAGCGGAAGATAATATTTGGATGGAGGTCCCTGTTGCCCGGCGACCGCCCCAAAGCATTCCTTCTCTAGAGGAGAATTCATAGAGGAACGGTCCAGAAACAGGAAACCAACAAACACCCTCCAGAACTTACAATTAAATTCTTTAAAAATGAACATATGATGTCATTTCCTGTTTTCTTTTTTTTTGGTTCTCATTTCGTCTCTCGTGGTTGATGTGTACCTGCGATGAACATTCGCACCTTTAAGTTGGAGAACATGCAGAACCAGTCGTCGTCCTCAGGCTTTGGTTAATTAACTCAATCCCTCCTGTTCCCATGACGACGACCCGTGACGGAGAACCCTTGCGGCGGGTCAGGTTCCCCTTTTTTGAGCCGACACGAATTGCACGCAGACGAAGGTGGTTTCGGAACCTTAAACTGGCGTTTCACTTTGTCTCGGTCGTGCTCGAAGGTGGCGGCTCTCTCCATCGCCTGGTACTTGGCCTCCGTCGCACTTTCCTTCTCCCTCAGGATCTTCTGGTAGGTTTTCTGCAGGGCCTGCGGAACCGAGACAAAGGACAGGACATGGGTACAACCTGAGGCGCATTCGCAAACATTCCCCCTCACACCTCACACCATTTGCGCCCTTGGGAACTGCACCCCCAACTGCTTCTTTGGTACAAACGGAGACGCTGGAGAACCGGAGAGGTCTGGTTTGGGGGTGTGGCCTCTCAGGACACAGTACCTACTCAAGTGAAACATGGTGGTGGCAGCGTCATGATTATGGCAGCGTCATGGTGGTGGTAGCTCAGTGGTCAGGGCATTGGGCTATCAATCTGAAGGTTGGTGGTTCAAATCCCAGGTCCACTGAAGTTACCAGTGTGGGTCCTTGAGCGAGACCCTTAACCCTCATTGCTTCAGGGATGTTGTGATGAACCCTGTGCTCACCTTGTAAGTCGCTTTGGATAAAAGCGTCCAATAAATGACCAAATGTAAATGTAATGTAATGTAATAATTGCCGTACCATGGCCTAAGGAACGAGGGGTTCCAAAGGATTCTAAGGGGAACAGTTTTGCAGCCTATCCCAGCCTCGGGGGTCACGGTGGTCCTGACCTGCAGTTCTGCGCGTAGCCTCTTGTTCTCCTCGTCCAGCTTGGCCTCCTTCTTCTGCATGGCCGCCACCTCGTTGCTCTTGCTCACCCGGAAGATCTCGTAGTCCTTGCGCAGGCGCTCGTACTCCGCCGCGTACTCCAGCTCCACGGAACCCGTGGACTTGAAGCTGGCGCCGATGACCCGCGGGCCCCGGAGGAACGAGCTGCGCTTCAACGGCGGCTTGGGCTTCACCTCCACGGGAATCTCGCACGCCTCGCCGCCTTCGGCCCCGTACGGATCCTCCAGAACGTCCCCCGGGCTCACCAGAGACGACGCCGTACCCATGACGCCACGGTGGGTTCACGGTTCTAAGGCCGCATCGTCCGTTCTGCGCGTCAGAGCGAGATTCCAGTGACGAAGCCAGAAAGTTAAAAATGTTTTCAATTTTAATCGTTTAATCGTTTACAATCAAACAAACCTCAACCGACCTGCTCTAAGGTTCCCGACTCGACGAGAACCGACGGAGAACCGACGTTCAGAGGGCCGTGGAACCGAAAGAGATGAGAGCAGAGCTGCAACAGAACCCAAAATATTAACCTCGAAGATTCGGATCAGCGCACGCAGAGAACGAATTAACAAACAAAATACATCAAATAAATAAATAATAAATCAAATAAAATTTAATCAAACAAAATAAATGGAAACTGAATTTTCACAAATTGAAAATGAAAAAAGAATGTTCTCCCCGTGTACATGTGGGTTTCCTCCGGGTTGAATCAAAAACATTGATTCAAGGTGAATTGAATGCTCACAATTGCCCCATATAGTTTATGTGTGTCCAGTGATAGATTGCCCCCCTGTCCTGGGTGTATCTGCACAGCACCCGAAACGTTCTCCCCTGGATGGGCATGGGGAACCCCCTCCCCCACCACCCCAATAGAGGATTAAGCTGAAGATAATAAATTAAAATAAATGATGAAGCATAGTGGTTGGCATGTTCTCCTCTCAGTGCTGGATATTCAGGTTCGAACTCCCGATCAGGTTTGCATGTTCTCCCCATGTCAGTGTGTGTTTCCTCCGGGTTCTCCGCTTTCCTCCCGCAGTCCAATAAAAACCCCCATGGATTCAAGGTGAATTAAATGCTCTAAATTGCCCCATGTGTCTGGGTCGCGGTGGGGTTCCACATGCTCAGGGGAGAATGTTTCGGGCGCTGGGCAGATACACCAAGGACAGGGGGGCAATCTATCACTGGGAACACTCACTCACACACACACACGCACATTCTATATGGGGCAATTTGGAGAATTCAATTGACCTTGAATCCATGTTTTTGGACTGTGGGAGGAAACCGGAGAACCTGGAGGAAACCCTTGTGGATGTGGGGAGAACATGCAAAATCTACCTAGATCAGGATTCGAACCTGGAATCCCTAGCGTTGAGAGGAGAACATGCTAAACATCACTGGTTATTTACCTCTTATTTGAATATTTATTTATTAATTAATTGCTGTACATTTCCATTCATTCATTCGTTCATTATCTTCTGCTTTATCCTCTATTAGTGTCGCAAGGAAGGGGGGGGGTTCCCCATGCCCATCCAGTGGAGAACGTTTCGGGCGCTGGGCAGATACACCCAGGACAGGGGGGCAATCTATCACTGGATACACACTCACATACACATACTATGGGGCAATTTAGAGGACATCACTCACCATGAATCCATCCATTATCTTCCGCTTTATCCTATATTAGGGTCATGGGGGGGGGTTCCCCATGTCCATCCAGGGGAGAACGTTTCAAGCGCTGGGCAGATACACCCAGGACAGGGGGGCAATCTATCACTGGATACACACTCACATACACATACTATGGGGCAATTTAGAGGACATCACTCACCATGAATCCATCCATTATCTTCCGCTTTATCCTATATTAGGGTCATGGGGGGGGGTTCCCCATGTCCATCCAGGGGAGAACGTTTCAAGCGCTGGGCAGATACACCCAGGACAGGGTGTATCAGGACAGGGTGTATCGGGTGCACACACTCACACACCTTGAATCCATGGGGGGGGGGGGGGGGGTTTGAACTGTGGGAGGAACCCCACGCGGACGCGGAGAGAACATGCAAACTCCCCCCAGATTTGGATCCGAACCGGGAATTCCCAGCGCTGAGAGGAGAACATGCTAAACCACTAAGTCACAGGTGCCGCTTAACCTTTATCTATAGATCAAGCGATAAGTCGTGACGTCACCACCTCGTCTCACACCTCTATGAACTTTCCATTGCACTCAAAGTCGCGCGACACCCCCGTCGATTAAAGGTGAAGTTGGACCCGCCGACGCCCCGAACTTCCCCAAACTGTTTGAGTTGCTCGCTTAGGTTACAAACGTTGTGCTGTGACGTCAGAACGACAGAGCTGCAGAATCGACGGGATGGGAACGCTTTTGTTAAAATGCGTTTTAATCCGGAGTTACGAACAAAATTGTCTTTTTTTTACGAAATCGTGGGAAAAACGACGTAACGCGTCGGTTACTAAGGTAACGACTAAAAACACCACTTACGTCACCGACGCTGACTCCGCGTTCATGTTGTTTCGCGTGAAGGCGTCTGCAATTCGGGGAACTTCTTCCGGACGGCCGGGGCAACTAAGCTCCCCCCACTTGCCCTCTCCCGGTGCACTACGAGTCCCAACTGAGGACAAACCAGGACCCTGTTCGCTCCATTTGGGCTTTTTCCTTCGTTTTTAGACATTTTTATTTTCACGATCATATTTTCACTAAACTAAAAAAAGTTGGATTTTTAAAAACTAAACTAAAAAAAGTTGGATTTTTAAAAACTAAAGTGCTGAAATCCGGCAAATTTGCTAAAAACCTCGCCATCGCCTCGAGGTGCAGCTTCATCAAGGTGATTAAGCTCAGGGGCGGGCCTTTTGGTGACGTCACGGACGGGTTTTTAATAAATTAGCGTACATCAAAGAGTCCTAAAGTTGATACATGTGTTTTTAAAGTTACGCAACGAATACAAACTAAAAACTAAAGCTAAAGTTACAATCTGTTTTAAAAAGTTGTTTGGTCGGGTTGTTTTAAGGGATTTTTGGTTAAAACCGAAAAGAAATGTTAAATTTACCTAAATTTAATAAATAAAATTATATCCCATGATTAAAGTTTTCAATCAGTTTTTTTTTTTTTTTTTTTGGGGGGGGGGGGGTCCCAAGCCTATCCAGGGGAGAACGTTTTAGGTACCAATCTATCACTGGTCACACTCACACTATATGGGGCAATTTCGAGTAGTCAATTAACCTTGAATCCATGTTCTTGAACTGTGAGAGTAAACCGGAGAACCCGGAGAGAACCAACCTTGCTTGGTGCCTCATCACCAACCAATAGCCAACATTCTATTCTCCCGTCTTCCTCCTGTGTGGTTTAAATAGCAACGCTGCGTGTGAATATACCCCCCCCCCGATGGGCGTGGCCGTCTCGGGTCCATTTCTGGCATATGGCTTTAAACTGAAAACCCCCTCTCCAGACGTGGACGGTTAGACGTGGGTGGCTCTCTGGTTGGGCGGTGGATCATCAACGCCGGCGCCACCGCGTGTCCGACGGAACGCTATTAAACCGGACTGCTGGGATAGGACAGAGAACGCAGATCCATAGAATACACCGTACTGTGGGTTCTCCATTCACAGGAACATGGAGATCGTCATGGAGTGGCGCGTTTCGTTCAGGTAGCTGCACCATGAAAATAGCAACCCACCAAACTGTCAGAGCGCCACCTGTTGAATAAAGGGAACGGCGAGGGGCACACTGATTGGTTTATTGCACATTAAACACAGACATGAAGAATTAAGAGAGTCGGTTCAGGACCTCGTTACCGTATTAATGTTAAATTCGTTTATTCCAAACAATTTTCTAAACAAAAGCTAAAAACAGCAACGTCAGCAACACGAACAAAAACGAGTATAAAAATAAATCCTTTTATATACAAACAAATATAATGGTTATTAAAAAACGGCTAATTCCGCTCCTTAAATCTGATTGGCTGAGACGTTTGTCCAGCTTTGACATCATTAACAATAACACACCGCTCTGAACGCGTCACATCAGTGTGTGATATACAATACATTATTATAAATCATAAAATACAGATTAATATAAACAGGTCAGCACTAAACCCGTTACACTGAATATAAACTGCCTTCTGTGATTTGGCCACCAGATGGCAGCGTTGGATTTTGATGGTCAGAGAAACCGGCGTTCAATTTATTAGATTAATAATTAATTTAATTATTTATACGGCGGCACGGTTGCTTAATGGTTGGCATGTTCTCCTCTCAGTGCTAGGGATTTCCGGCTCCCGGTGGAGTTTCCATGTTCTCACCGTGTCCGCGTGGGTTTCCTCCGGGTTCTCCGGTTTCCTCCCACAGTCCAAAAACATGGATCAAGGTCAATAGAATGCTCCAAATTGCCCCATATAGAGTGTGTGTGTGTGTGTCCAGTGATAGATTGCCCCCCTGTCCTGGGTGTATCTGCCCAGCGCCCAAAACGTTCTCCCCTGGATGGGCATGGGCATGGGGAACCCCACCCCCCCCTCCCCCGACCCTAGTAGAGTAAAGCCGAAGATAATGGATGGATGGATGGAATTTAGTTATTAATTTATTCAGAATGAAGCCATGCCCTCTCGTACCGTATCGCTTTAATAAACGTCTGTGCTCTGGGGACGCGAGGTGCAATATAGAACGCGTGTTGTGTGGTTGGTATGGTAATGACGTGATCCAGACCGTTCGGTGTGTGGATGGAGACGACTCGGCTGCACTGCACCCTGGATCCACTTTGGGCGACGTGGGCCGGAATGATTCGGCTATCTCAAAATGAAAACCCAGTTTAATTTACTAAATTGGGGGTGGCATGGTGGCTTAGTGGTTTAGCATGTTCTCCTCTCAGCTCTAGGGATTCCTGGTTCGAATCCCGATCTGGGTGGAGTTTGCATGTCCTCCCCGTGTCCGCGTGGGTTTCCTCCGCGTTCTCCGGTTTCCTCCCACAGTCCAAAAACATGGATCAAGTCAATTGAGTTCTCCAAATTGCCCCATATAGAGTGTGTTTGTGTGAGTGAGTGTGTGCCCAGTGATAGATTGGCCCCCTGTTCTGGGTGTATCTGCCCAGCGCCCGAGACGCTCTCCCCTGGATGGGCATGGGGACCCCCACTGTGACTCTAATAGAGGATAAAGCGGAAGATAATGAATTAATTTACTAAATTGGACGACGGCGTGACGGATCAGTTCGGTAAATGAGACGGCGACGTACGGACGGCGACGGTCCCGCGGCGTACTCGATGTTCTAGTTCTTTCGGCGGCCCAATCAGGAGTTGGACTGCGAGCGGGGCGCGCTCACCGGCCTCCCGCACATCCGCAGCAACGTGGCCTGGTAATTATTGGCGAGGAAGAAGTACATGACCGGATCCATGACGCCGCTCACACAGGTCAATGCGGACGTCAGGCGGTTCCCGAACGACAGGGCGGCGCGCCGGGACGGGTGCGTGATGTAGACAAGGCGGTGCACGTGGTACGGCACGAAGGCCACCAGGAAGGTGACGAGGGTGAGGACGATCATCCTCACCGCCTTCTGCTGCACCGAGGTCCTCTCGTGAAACGCCATGGTCCGGAGCTTGAGGACAATGAGGACGTAGGAGACGGTCAGGGTGACCAACGGAACCGCGATCGCAACCGCCGTGGAGACCAGCGCCTTGGACGAGCTACTCTCCAAATAAAGCTGGTTGCACACGCTCAGGTTCCCATCCGTGGTGGGGACCGTGGATATCTGGGTCTTACAGAGCACCGGAACCATGGAGCAGACCCCCAGGAGCCACATGACGGCACAGATGATTTTGGCGTTGGCGCGTTTCCTGAGGCCGCGGCACGTCAGCGGCAGGGTGATGGCCAGCAGGCGGTCCACGCCGATCCACATCATGAAGTACATGCTGCAGTAAAGATTGAGGAAGAACAGAAAGCCCACCAAGCGGCACGCCGCCTCCCCCAGGAACCAGCGGTTGCCCGAGGCGTGGAAGACCACGCGCAGTGGTAGAACCAACACGTAGGACATGTCGGCGATGGCCAGGTTGAGGAGGAAGACTTTGGCTGGCGTGTTCCGCTGGTTGTGGCAGAAGACCCACAGCGCCAGAGCGTTGCAGGGCACGGAGACGGTGAAGATCGCCGTGTAGAAGGCGGCGAAGAACGCGTTCTCCGGGAGGGATCCCGCCGAGTAGACAGCCGACTTCTCGTCCACGGTGGCGTTGGTCATCCTTGAGCCTGAAAGAAGAAACGCTGTGAACAAAACGCAAAGCCGTACGAAGACGGAAGGTGAGAACGGAAGGTGAGGGCAACTCTGTGGTGACCAAAAACGTCATAACCCTGTTACTCTGCTCAGACGAGAACTGCCTCATCAGAAAACCCCGCACTCTCACTTCCTGGTTCACAGAATTGTTACTAACACGAAGATGAGCTGAGCTGGCGTTTCGGGAGACGGGACATCGGGAACACCCTAGAACCTGACGGCATTCCCCCTGCTCCCTTAAAGCCTGCACTGACCGGTGAGCTCCATCCCATCCAGTCTTGATCTGTCCCATGCAGTGTTGGCCCGTCCCGTCCCATTCTGTCCCGATCTGTCCTGTCCCATCTTGATCGGTCCTGTCCAGTCTTGTCCCGCCCCATCCCATCCAGTCTTATCCCGTCCCATCTTGATCTGTCCCATACAGTGTTGTCTCATACAGTGTTGTCCCATCCCGTCCCGTCCCATCCTGTCCCGTCCCGTCTTGATCTGTCCTGTCCAGTCTTGTCCCATCAAATCTAGTCTTGTCCCATCCCATCTTGATCTGTCCCATCCAGTCTTGTCAAGTTCAAGTTCAAGTCTTGTCCTGTTGAACTTACGTGAACTTGTCTCATCCCGTCCAGTCTTGTCCTAAACACACTACACACGGACAAAATTGTACAAAACAAAAACAGCTGCATCCAATTTAAATAAAAACGCTGACTGGACGTTAAATTCAACTTTATAACGTCAACTAGAAAGTCATGTGACCACATTCTCTCTGATTCTGAAAAACACTAAATAAATAAACACTTCCTGGTTCACAGAATCATTACTGCCACGAAGACGAGCTGAGCCGGCACGCCCCAGAACCTGTCGGCGTTCCCCCTGCTCCCTTAAAGCCTGCGCTGACCGGTGGGCTCTGGTATTCACACAGATCTTTAAAAGATCCTTAGAACTGTCTCAAGTCCAAACAACCCACCATCGTCCCCAAGAACCGCTCCGTCACAGGACATAATGACTGCAGAGAACGATCATCACGGACCCCTCGCAGTCTGGACACAATTCATTTCGGCTCCTAACCTCCGGCAGACAATACAGATCGGTGTCCCGTTCGGTCTTGATCCGTCTCGTATCGCCCCATCCAGTTTCGTTCTGTCTGTCCCATCCCATCCCATCCAGTCTTATCCCGTCCTGTTTTGATCTGTCCCATGCAGTGTTGTCCCGTCCCGTCCCATCCCGTCTTGATCTGTTCTGTCCAGTCTTGTCCCGTACAGTCTTTTCCAGTCCCATCTTGATTTGTCCCATACAGTGTTGTCCCGTCCCATTCCATCCTGTCTTGTCCCATCCAGTCTTGTCCTGGCTTGTCCCATCAAATCTAGTCTTGTCCCTTCCCATCTTGATCTGTTCCATCCAGTCTTGTCCCATCAAATCTAGTCTTGTCCTGTCCCATCTTGATCTGTCCCATACAGTGTTGTCCCATCCCGTCCCATCTTATCCAATCCCGACCGGTCACGTCCCGTCTTGATCTGTCCTGTCCAGTCTCGTCCTGTCCCGTCCCATCTTGATCTGTCCCATCCAGTCTTGTCAAGTTCAAGTCCTGCCCTGTTGAACTTACTTGAACTTGTCTTATCTCGTCCCGTCCTGTCTTGTCCTAAACACTCTACACATGGACAAAACTGTACAAAACAAAAACCACTGCATCTAATTTAAATAAAAACGCTGACTGGACGTTAAATTCAACTTTATAACGTCAACTAGAAAGTCATGTGACATCATTCTCTCTGATTCTGAACACTAAATAAATATGAAATAAACACTAAACTAAATGTGAGGTGTTTGATAACAGCAGTCACATGACATTCTGTCCTCATGTCTTTAACACTCACATGGCGTCGTCATGGAGACGGAGTCTCTTAAAAGTCACATGGTAAAGGTGTTTATAAATATCTGGAGGCGCTGCCACCGCCGGAAAGAAGCTGCTGCTTCAGAGATCTGATAACAACCTGAAAATCACCAGACAGGGCGCTGTCTCTGCTTTACCCAGACGACTGAGGGTTCCAGTCATTCAGTTAGTGTTTATTACAACAGAACATCACAAAGCAGCTTCACAGAGTTATTCATCTTTAAACCCCAAAGAGCAAGAGACAGCGGCAAGACAAAACCTCCGTTATGATGATATTTTAAGGAAGAAACCTTGTGAGGACCGAGGCTCAGTGGGTTTGATTCCATGCTTCTAATTTTCCTTGAATAAACTGGAGACAGTTTGGGGAAGGCCGTCGATTCTGTCAGAATGTCCTAACGGCAGATTAAAGGAGGACATGGACGTGACGGAACACTAAACCAGTGAGGTCGTAGTTTTGAGGTATGAGGGTTCGTTTGGCGCGAGGCTCTGCATGTAAACCCCACCCAGATTGGGATTCGAACCGGGAATTCCTAGTGCTGAGAGGAGAACATGCCAAACCACTAAGCAACTAAGATATGAAAAATATCAACCAATAAATGTCCTTCATTTCTGAAGCGCTGACCAATCAGATGCACTGCTTCATCTTTAAATCCAGACTCTGTGGGTTTAATTAAATCTAATGTACCTCAAATAAAGTGGAAACAGTTTGGGGAAGGCTCCGGTCTGTTCCCGGCTCTCAGAGCAAGGTCTGAGACCTCAACACCAACAGAACCAGCAGGCTAAACGAGAACATGACAAAAACACTAAACGAGTGAGGTTTAGACTCAGAGATATGAAAAATATCAATATAAAAAATATCAAGGTCTATGAGACCTCAACACCAACAGAACGTCCTAACAGCAGGTTAAAGGAGGACATGAAGATCAAAGACTCAGAGATACAAAAAATATCAAGCAATAAAATGTACTTCATCTCTGAAGCGCTGACCAATCAGACGCACCGCTTCATCTTTAAATCCAGACTCTGTGGGTTTAATTAAATGTACCTCAAATAAAGTGGAAACAGTTTGGGGAAGGCCCCGGTCTGTTCCCAGCTCAATATCAACAGAACATCCTAACAGCAGATTAAAGGAGGACATGATGGTGACGGAACACTAAACGAGTGAGGTTGTAGTTTTGAGGTTTGAGGGTTCATTTGGTGCGAGGCTCTGAAAATGTTTAATTGTTCTTTTCACAGTGATCCTCAAACACTCCTCTGTCACACGGCGGCTTTAATGATGACTCAAAAAATTTCAACCAAATGAAATGAATTAAATCTAATGTACCTCAAGGTCTTTGTACCTGTCTATGAGACCTCAACACCAACAGAATGTCCTAACAGCAGATTAAAGGAGAACATAAACGACAAAACACTAAATGATTGAGGTTTTTGAGGTATGAGGGTTTGTTTGGCAAGAGGTTCTGAAAATGTTCAATTCCTTTTGTCACAGTGATCCTCAAACGCTCCTCTGTCACATGGTGTCTTTAATGATGAAAGATCAAAGACTCAAAAAATATCAAGCAATAAAATCTCCTTCATCTCTGAAGCACTGACCAATCAGACGCACCGCTTCATCTTTAAATCCAGACTTAACATAACTTGGGTTTAATTCCATGTACCTCAAATAAAGTGGAAACAGTTTGGGGAAGGCCCTGGTCTCAGGGCGAGGTCTGAGACCTCAATACCAACAGAACGTCCTAACGGCAGTTTAAAGAAGGACATGAACGTGACTGAACACTAAATGATTGAGGTTTTTGAGGTATGAGGGTTTGTTTGGCGCGAGGCTCTGAAAACCCTCCACAGACGCCAATGTTCAATTCTTTTTGTCACAGTGATCCTCAAACGCTCCTCTGTCAAACGGTGTCTTTAATGATGAAAGATCAAAGACTCAGAGATACAAAAAAATATTAACCAAATTAAATTAAATTATATCTAATGTACCTCAAGGTCTTTGTACCTGTTGAGGTCTGAGACCTCAACACCAACAGAACGTCCTAACAGCAGATTAAAGGAGGACATGAACGTGACAGAACACTGAACAAGTGAGGTTGTAGTTTTGAGGTATGAGGGTTTGTTTGGCATGAGGCTCTGAAAACAATTAAAACAACAAAGCACCAATGTTCAATTGTTTTTGTCACAGTGATCCTCAAACACTCCTCTGTCACACTTTATGGCTTTAATGATGAAAGATCAAAGACCCAGAGATACAAAAAATATCAACCAATAAAATCTCCATCATCTCTGAAGCGCTGACCAATCAGACGCACCGCTTCATCTTTAAATCCAGACTTTACATAACTTGGGTTTAATTCTATGTACCTCAAATAAAGTGGAAACAGTTTGGGGAAGGCTGAGACCTCAACACCAACAGAACATCCTAACGGAAGATTAAAGGAGGTTCTCGGATCTGTGAATGCGTACTCACGGTTCTGCTGCCGTGTCCTCGCAGATGAGCGCAGACTGAAACCTCCCGCAGGCCGCCGTTATCGCTTCATCTTCCTGTTTCTGGCAGAGCCTCAGGCGCGCCTCATCAGAGTGACCCGTCAGACTCGTAGGTTTTAAAAAAAAATCCCACATGTTTCAAGTGTTTCATCACCATCAGAGATAAGAGCTGAGCTCCAAAACCACCCATCAGATGGACGCACGGTTTCACCTTTAAATCCCGACGCCGTGGGCGTGACCGCGCGGTTCTAATGTCCCTGGAAACATTTTGGGGAAGGCCCGTACATCAGGGTGACCTATCAGACCTCATACGTTTACGTTTAGAAGACACTTTAATACAAAATGACTTACAAATGTGAGAACAACACGGTCAGGAGTTACACTGTAGAATTATCAAACGGATCCTTATCCTATCCCGTCACCTTTTTTTTTTTTTATATCAGGTGTTGAGATGTGTTTAGAGAGTCGTTTCTTAAAGATGCTGACTTTTAAAATCCAGAGTGAAGGTCAGAGGGGCCAGATCCAGAGATGGTCCTAAAGGTCAAAGTCAGCTACAGGGAGCCAATGAGGGAGGAGAGGTGGAGTCACATGATTCACTCAGGTGGTGGAACACGAGTTCTGAATCAGTTGTGGAGGCCTGATGGTGCATGCTGGGAGACCGATGAGCAGTGCATTAGGGTGACGGAGCCGGGATAAGCTGAGGGTTTGGACTGACCGCTGAGTCACATGTTCAGTTAAGAACGGTCTGATGTTCCTGATGTTCTACAGACGGAACCTGCAGGACCGGGCCGGTTTGGTCACATGATCAGAGTCCGTACAGCTCACCGTTACAGAACAGAGAGCCACAGTTTAGAGAACACATTCATGATGAAAGCGTGAAGAGTCTGAGCATCGAGAATGCAGAACCGGGTTCTGTGGTCTGGAGGTGTGAAAGATTAATGAGTCAGCTTTACAGGAAGTTCTGTTCACTTCACTTCTGACTCGTTCACCGCGTTCTGCTGATGAACGTCGCCTTTCGATTACTGACTTTGATGTTCCCTCATTCTTAAGTTGCTTTGGATGAAAGTGTCTGCTAATGTAAACATTAATGTAAATATAAACATTAATGTAAATATAAACGTAAACATAAAATTAATTTAAATATAAACATTAATGTAAATATAAACATAAATGTAAACATAAACATTAATGTAAATATAAACGTAAATGTAAACAAAAGTGAACGTAAATGTAATTATAAACATAAATGTAATTATAAACATAAATGTAAACATAAACATTAATGTAAATATAAACGTAAATGTAAACAAAAGTGAACGTAAATGTAATAATAAACATAAATGTAAATATAAATGTAAATGTAAACAATTATAAACATAAATGTAAACAAACATTAATTTAAATATAAACATTAATGTAAATATAAACGTAAATGTAAACATAATAAACATAAATGTAAACATAAACAATGTAAATATAAACGTAAATGTAAACATAATTATAAATATAAATGTAAACATAAACATTAATGTAAATATAAACATTAATTTAAATATAAACATTAATTTAAATATAAACGTAAGTGTAAACGTAGACATTAATGTAAATATAAACATTAATGCAAACAAACATTAATATAAATATAAACATAAATGTAAATATAAACGTAAATTTAAATATAAACGTAAATGTAAACATAAACATTAATGTAAATATAAACATTAATTTAAATATAAACATTAATTTAAATATAAACATTAATGTAAATATAAACGTAAATGTAAACAAACATTAATGTAAATATAAACGTAAATGTAAACATAAACATTAATGTAAATATAAACATTAATTTAAATATAAACGTAAATGTAAACATTAACGTAAACAAACATTAATGTAAATGTAAACATTAATTTAAATATAAACGTAAATGTAAACATTAATGTAAATATAAACGTAAATGTAAACATTGATGTAAATGTAAACGTAAGTGAACATAAACATAATTATAAACATAAATGTTTTGTTTGTTTGTTTAACACTTTGTTTGTACACTCTTTGGTTATTTACAGGGCAAGAGAGGTTAGGTATGCAGCTGGATGTCGATGCTAATTTAATTTATATTTGAAACTTCAGTCCGGTAATTTTTAGGTAGGCTAGGACTTTTTTGTGTTTGTGGGTTTCAGTGCTTCCTTCAGTGTCTGTGGTATTTTAGTAGAGCGCTGGTGCTGTATATATTTAGTGCATTCTACTAGTAGGTTTTTCACAGTCAGGGATTTGTTGCATGTTTCACAGGTGGGTGTTGGTTCTCCCTAAACATAAATGTAAACATGAAAGTAAACTTTAATGTAAATATAAACGTAGATGTTAATGTAAATGTAAAAGTGAACATATATGTAAACTTAAATGTAAACATAAATATTAATGTAAACATAAACATTAATGTAAATGTAAACATAAACATTAATGTTTGTTTACATTTACATTAATGTTTATGTTCACATTTAAGTTTACATTTACATTAATGTTTGTTTACATTTACATTAATGTTTATGTTCACATTTAACTTTACATTTACATTAATGTTTATGTTCACATTTAAGTTTACATTTACATTAATATTTATGTTCACATTTAAGTTTACATTTACATTAATGTTTACATTTCCGTTTATATTTAATGTTTAAGTTTACATTTACATTAATGTAAATGTAAACTTAAATGTGAACATAAACATAAATGTAAACATAAATGTAAATGTAAGTCAGGTTTTGCTGATGCAGGATAAACATTTCAAACTTTAATATCCAACAATATTTATAACAATAACAATATTTCCATTCACTGAATAGGACTTTTATTGTGGTGACTTGTCATTCACATGCTCTTTACATAAAAAATGACCTTCCTAACATGGCCGACTTGATGGATCCAAAGTTGTGTGGATAATAATGACATCATCATGATCATTAATAAAGTGTAAGCCTTTTCCGGTACATGACCTTCCTAACATGACTTTATGCACACTCTTTGGTACATGCTCTTTGCACATGTGCGCCAGTTCGTTCCACTGTGAACTGTGCACCACTTTATCATTTTTTTGTTGGAATAAAAAATAAAATACTTAAACACTTGTCTTTCACCGCAAGGGCGTGGCCCTTTACATCACATGACCTTTGTAATAATGCTGACATGACGCAATGAAGCTGGTTGAATACTAACATTATTGTCGTTAATGAACAGTGACGCATCTGACGTTGCGTGATAATATCATCATCATGATCATTAATAAATTGTAAGCCTTTTACGCTAAATGACCTTCCTAATATGGCCGACTTAATGCATCCAAAGTTGCATGGATACGAACATTATGTTTTTTTAACAAATAGTGGGACTTTTACTGTGCGAGTGTTTTCTACTCTAAACACTTTTACAGAACGCAAACCAAAGAAATTCAATTTCAAAAACATTCAAAAACATATTTAATTGTACGCACGCACGCAAACGTGTGTTTAACAGCGAATGGTTTAAGAAAATGACAAACTCGTCCACAACGAACGAAAATCCACATTTAAATACATCACAAATTTAAAGAGAACGTGACCAGTGAACGAACGGCGGTTACCAGAGCAACGGAAAAACGAACGCCTGAAAACCTGAGGCGGCGATTTTTAATTAAACCAAATTAAATTCGGTTCATTTCTTATAGAGACTCCAACACACACAGACAAACACTGAAAACAACAAATGAATGATTTATACAGCATTTTAAATTGTTATTTTTGAAAAGGTAAATCAACATTGAACAGAACGGCGTTCGTATTTCTCGCCATCTCACTGTTTTTGATTTAAATGAATAAGAACTTTGACATCTTCAGTTTTGTAAGCGCATTAACGCGGTTTGCTATGTAAATATCGCTTCTTTTTCCGCCGCAGTGGAACGCATCATGGATTTGAGCGATCGTAATGTCCCATGTAGCTAAAGCTACAGCGTTAAATTTACCCTTTAATAAACTCTTTGCATAGGATGAGGCATGTGGTGGAACTGCCGGGACGACCTGACCCACTGTATATTTTTAAATCATGGTTTCGTTGTCTTATGAATCAAATTTTAGGTCCAATTTTTGCAGAAATTAATAAAAATTCCCATCACCAATGGATACTTCATTTTCGTCCAGGACGACATCTGCAACCCGAAACATCCATGCGTACAGTTAAGACGTAACGTCTTTGCCACAGTGCTTTATTTCGTTGCTTCTTTACATCAAAGGGAACAAAACATTTACAAAATCGCTCTTAAAGCTTCAGAGAGGCATGCATAGAAATAAACTTTGGTATTTTACCAAAAATAAGACGACGCTTCTCCTTCGTGTACGTCCAAAGTACACGGCATTACTGCAATGACTGTCTTTACGTATTAACTTAAAGGGTTCCAGTTCCTAAGGTTCCGAGAATGACATACAGGTCAGTTGAATTGGGGCGCGACCCCATGACATATATATATATACACGTACAGTCTTTTGGTTATTCCTCCAGCCCAACATCGTCTCCTTGGGTTGTTTTTTTGTTTTTGGAAAATCTCAGGAGACTGGCAGTGAATCTAGAACATCAAATAAATGTAAAAAAAAAAATACTATAGTCACGATATAGATACGTTTCAAACAAACGCTGTCGGATATAAAAATATCACCGATCCAGTTCCCTCTGTAGTAACTGACCTAGTGCGAACTATACAACTAATTCCTTTACGATGAGAATTACCGAGAACGGGTGACAGCATTCGGAAGTAAACAATTAAACAAAGTGCACCCTGAACACTGCTAAGCAAAGCAACAGCAACGTATACCGTACTTTAGCCCTCGAGGGGTAACATGGCCGGACGTACGGCCCGGGAGTTCTGAAGCGGGCAGCTAGGCGCTCTACGAAGCCTCCTTGCCGACCGGCGCAGTGGGGATTGCCGATTTCCCGGCACTTCCGTTGTGCGGCCGACTGTAACTCACGAAGCTGGGCGTGTGAATGGTTCGGACACTCTTGGCACCCTGCGACAGCATGGTGGGGGAAAGAGGGGAGCAGGAGGAGGAGGAGGAAGTGGAAGAGGAGGAAGGACGTCCATTTGGAGTCTGTGTGGACAAGGAAAGACCTTTAGTGTGGTGAGTGGGCGAGGCCAGTTTGACAGAACCGTTGGAAAAAGAAGACAGATGGGGGGAATGTGCCGGGATAGAACGAGGAGTCGGGATGGAAGACTTAGAGGAGGAAGGGGAGTGGTTAACTGGGTTAGTGACATCACCTTTTCCTGCACTAGAGGAAAAGGCGGGAATTTTAGAGGCGGGAATGGCAAGGGAAGTGGATTTGGGATCGCCGCCGGATCGTTTAGCGCTTCCGTTAGCCTGCAAACAAAGACGCCACAAACACGCTGATTGTCATTATTGGGAACACGGAACGATGGGTAAATGTTTAAACACAATTAAATCACACTTGCATGGGCTACGGCTACTGCATGGACCACTAGCTACAAGAGCAAACACAGTATAGAATGGCACACGGTTACGGTATGTTAGTTATTGGTTGCCAACCAAAGGTAGAGTTAGAGGGAGGTGAGGGTGAGCAATGAGTCCGGTAGACCAGAGAAGTCTTGGTGGCTTAGTAGAGGGTTGTTCAGGATGGGAGATGAAACCAGGAAACAGGGTTACTTTAGTTAAGGCACATCTCTTGGCTAGCTAGAAATGGTATATTGATGAGATGATTCGAATGTTAAAAGGTTAGTAAGAAATTAGGGGTAAATCAAAAGAAGCTGGCATATGATGGGTAAGAGAATCAGGTTGTTGTGTCACAGAATCAAAGGCCCAAGCAGAGGGAACAAGCAGAAAACATTCCACGGTGTTATGAGGACAGTCGCATCATGCCTAATGCTTTGGCCACTTGGAAAAAAAGGTGTTAACAGGACCAAGTGAACTGTTGGCAAACACAGAGCCCAAGTTAGTCAAACTTCATAACCTAAGCCCCCCCCTGGGGCTCCTTTCACAGGAAGGACGGTTCTTATGCAGCAGTTATGAGAGGGTGAGTCCCTGACTATGTAGACCTGTGGTCCTGTGATGGGACTACCTGTCGAAACTGTCTCTGTGAGTCCTGTGGCTTTGGCTGTTTGGTTGCCCTCTCTCTGTCTGAGGCGCCCGGCGGCTGCCTGGCCTTGGCAGACATGGGCACCGGCATCCGACTAGTGGAGGCCACGCTGGCATTCTGCAAGGGATTCAAGAAGGGAGTCAAAATAAGGAAGGAATTGGTCAACAGGACAAAGAATTTGCGGTACTTTGTGGATGTATACATCGGAGAGTTGAAGAAGAGGCATGCAAACCATGAACCTTAACACCAAGTCAAAGAAGATGCTGGGCGTAGACCTGGGGACCCGTTTAAAAGAGTGGAAAAACTGATTTGTTGATCTCGAGTGGTGGCTGTGCCAACGAGAACCCTGTGGTTAGAACGTCTACCAGTCAAAATGCTAAAGAAAGTGGTTTAGATTCTAGGGAAAATCACCCATAAAATACCAAACCAGACAAACAGACACCCTACATACAGACGAGATCCCGCAGTCAGGACCCGGAGCCCGCAGAGAAGGTTAGGGGTCTGCAGAAGTCACTGATTAGACGGAGATTGTGGTGAAGGATAGGAGACAGAGACCCATTGTCTTCAAAATGGTGGTCAGAGCTATAGAGAGACCTGATGTTGAGGAGCTGGGATCACGGAGACGTCTACAGTAGGTATCGTGGGAGGTCGAGGAAGAACTTGCGGCTTGGGCTTCTTCTGTAGGCTATGCCTCTTGCGGGAGCCGGAGGGCTTTGAAACCAGAGTTCTTGACGGGGATCCTTTCACCTCTATACTTTGGTTGCCTTGGGTTTTGGAGTTGCCGGTTGCCGGCACGTCTTCAGAGGACCTTGGGCCCATTTCACTTATGGTGCTCTCGAGCTGCCTGATGGTCTGTTCGAGGCTATCGAGGGTCTTGTAAGTGCTCTTTCGGATCTCATCTGTTCGTCCTTGAGGTTCTTCGGAACCCGAGTCCGATTTGGGTGCTTCCTCTTTGGGACAGGCTATTTCAAACCTCTTGGTCTCCTTATGTTGCTTAATGGTACCATCAGTTTCCTCCTCATCCTCATAGACGACCACTTGCAGCGTTTTCTTGCCCGTCTTCGTACCCGTGCGGATGGCCTGCGTCAAGGCTGCCAGCTGCTTCTTGGGGAACTTTAATTTGAATTTCTTCTTAATGTCTTGCTTTGGGTCACTTGCTGTCTCGGCTTCCCCTACCCCATGGGACGATGCGACTCCCTTTGTGGTTCCACCGTCATGATGGACTTTCCGTTTTAGGTCCGTGGCAAATTTGTTTTGCTCTTCGTCCTCATTTTCTTCGCTCTCTTCGTCTATCCTTTCCTTGGCCAGCATCCGCTCAAGTTCCTCCTCACACTCGAAAATCGTGGAGAGGCGCTTGTAGGCCGAACGGATGTCCATCGGCTCATCGAATATAATGATCACGGGCTTTTTACTCAAGCCTCTGGCGTCGTGGTCCACCGGACAGTTGCTGTCCCTTTGCGCCTGCGGTTTACTGCCTACAGTTACTGTCTGCACGTTCCCTTTCTTGGCACTTACGAGTTCTTGGTATTCCCCAGTGGACAAAGCCTGCACCTTGGTGTTGGTAATCATAAAGGCGATGTTATCAGGAGGAGGAGGAGGAGACTCCTCTTCTGACAAGTCTGGACTCAGGAAAGTCTCACTATGGTCTTCCACTTCTTTATACCTCTGATCCCTAGGTTTAGATGAGCCAAGTACAGGCTTTTGATTGGTTAAACTCGACTCGCTAGGGGATGCGGAGGTCTGGGAAAAGAAGCTAGGCCCAAGAGACACCGGGGTGCAAACCGATGTAGGAGACTCCACCTTTTCCTCTATGCTAACTTGCACCTGGGGAACTCGGACTACTTGCACCTTCCCCCGCGTTGGGCTACCTAAGACGTTTCTGCCGTGTAGATCACTAGGAACCATGCCTGGACCTTTCTTCGAAATGTCAGAGGACCCGTTGGTTGATGCCTGCAGCTGAGGGGGATGTACCGCCTGGACTTCCCCACGTTTTCGGCTTCCCGGGATTTTTGGGCTTTTTTTCGACTTCAGAGGACTTGGGACCGGGTCACTGGGTGGGGCGCCCGGCTCTTTGTTTGGAACGGCATGCTGCTGGTTTGGGAATTGGTCAGAAGCATTGACAAGTGACACCTGTGAGGGGGACGATTGGGCTCGATGGTCTGCCGAGTCGTCCGGGGGCTCCTTGGCAATCTTGGCGGTCACGTAGTAGATCACCTTTAATGGTTCAGATTCAGAGAAAACAGAATGAACGCGTTATAAGACGTTTATGAGACGGAAATACAAACAACGAGACTTCAAAATAAACGCTTCTCATTCTGAGAGCTCGGGAGACCCCGAGATTAGAACAACTGCTCACCCCTGGACTCTGACGAACTGTACTGTTGCCGTTTTCATCCATCAGCAGATCTTTGCTTTCCTGGAGTTTTGAGTTACGCTAGAACAATTTTTAAGGAAGAACATCACTGCTCACAAACTCTGGTTAAAGCATCACACACAACATCGCTACCAAAGACGGACGGTTCCTTCGTTCTGCTGTTGACGTTCTCGGTCTTGACCTCACCGGCTAACGTTTCCCAATTGGTTTCCTAATTCATTAGTCACCAAGACTAAGCATGGTTGCTCAGTGTTTGGCACGTTCTCCTCTCAGCGCTAGGGGTTCCCGGTTCGAATCCCAATCTGGGTGGAGTTTGCATGTCCTCCCCGTGTCCACGTGGGTTTCCTCCGGGTTCTCCGGTTTCCTCCCACAGTCCAAAAACATGGATCAAGGTCAATTGAATTCTCCAAATTGCCCCATATAAACTTTGTGTGCGTGAGTGTGTGCCCAGCGATAGATTGCCCCCCTGTCCTGGGTGTATCTGCCCAGCGCCCGAGACGTTCTCCCCTGGATGGGCATGGGGATGGATGATGGATGGATGGAGGTCCCTGTTGCCCGGCAACCACCCCGAAACGTGAGTGAGTGTGTGCCCAGTGACAAATTGCCCCCCTCTCCTGGGTGTATCTGCCCAGATACACCCAGGACAGGGCAACAATCTATTGCTAAACACTCACTCACTCACACAGACACACAAATTTAGCTTGTTAGCTACAGTTCGTTTGTCGTGTTGTAGCTACATCGGTCAGGTGTTTTGTTTTTACGTCCATCGATACGTTTGTGTTGAACTACAAAGTGATACGACTTTAAAAGCCCCGCCTCACTCTGGAGTTAGCATCTTGATGCTAATGAAGTGTAGCGTTAAAAGCATTTTTAGCAGTAGCATTAGCTTACGTGCTAAAATATTCGTATTGCGACTCTTTAACGACTTGAAAGCATCACATGCTTGATTGTCACGTTGTTCGTTCCGACGTTAGCTTTCTGATGCTAATTCAGTGTGCGTCAGATACTAGCGATAATGAGCTAGATGTTCCTGAAGTACGAGCCAAGTTTTAATCACCTGACTGACAAACAGATACAAACAGTCGCAACAAAAGCAAATACACAAAAGTAACACAACTGGCAACAAGATGAGGCGAGTATGAGGCGTGACGGCGGTGTTTAGAAGAAAATCGGGCAGAAAGTTAAAAGAACGTCGAAGAAGTGGAGTACGCAGAATGTGAACGTGAGGCGGTGAACTCAACTGAAATCTCGTACGTACTGATAATCATGTAGCTACTCAGCTGCAAGCTGGTCTGAGGCATTTCCGCATTTATTAACCTCAAACCCCTCCGCGGCGCCCCCGTGACCTCGGGAGGCAGTGAGCGGTAAACATCGGGTTAAACTGTGTGGCCACGTCTGCTTTTACGAACATCTTACAAAACATATGTACGAAGTTTATTAGCAGTTACCGCTTACCAACGCGCTGCCGTCGTCCGTTATGTTTACATTATTCCGATCGAGAAATTATTATTATTATATTATTCCAATTTTTTTAACCCACTGCGGTTCACCCTCTATTGGACATCGCTGGAAGCACACATGGCTGGTTATTTAATTTTAGCCGACATTACGACAAGTGGGCAGCAGGGTGGCTTAGTGGTTTGGCATGTTCTCCTCTCAGTGCTGAGGATTCCTGGTTCGAATCCCAATCTGGGTGGAGTTTCCATGTTCTCCCCATGTCCGCGTGGGTTTCCTCCGGGTTCTCAGGTTTCCTCCCGCAGTCCAAAAACATGTATCAAGGTGAATTGAATTCTCCAAATTTCCCCATATAGTGTGTGTGTGTGAGTGAGTGTGTCCAGTGATAGATTGGCGCCCTGTCCTGGGTGTATCTGCCCAGCGCCCGAGACGTTCTCCTCTGGGGCTCGCATGGGGACCCCCCCACGACCCTAATAGAGGATAAAGCAGAAGATAATGGATGGTTTATGACTAGTGTTCTCAAAATAACGGCGACGAGACAATGTTTAATGCCAATATATGGCTACGTACGTTGTGTTGCGAATAAATTGGCTCAGGAGTCGCGATTCTAATATTACTACACGTAAGCTAATGCTAGTTAGCTCGGAATTGACATCACGCGAGTCAGTGCGACGATGGTTTTCGTTTAGCTTGTTAGCTACGTTTAATAACGTAGTTAGCATCTAGCTACATTTGGTCGTGTTGTTTGTTTTTTTAACGTCCTTCAATAGCTTCGTGTTCATACTTTAAGAAGAACGACAAACTACGAAGTGATACAAATTTAGGCCCGCCGTACTCCGAAAGAACCACAAAACACAAACGGCCGGCGGGATGACGCCCGAGAAGTCGTCAGTTTATTAGACAAATTAGCATTTAAATCCCGAGGCAAACAAACAAGTTTGCCGACGTTACAACCTGACGGCGTACGTCATGAGTTCAGTTCAAAGAGAAGAAAAGAAAAGCTGAATTGGCATTTCGCATCGTTCCATAGAGGGAAAATTCAGGAGAGTGCCCACAGAGCAGAAGTCAGGCAGAAGCAGCAACAGCAGAAGGCAGCTAGAGGCTAAAGGCTAAAGGGTAAACTAAAGGAGGGTAGGTCCGTTACCTTCTTATCTTTGAGGGACCCTAAAAGCGCGGGTCTTAGCTCTTTGATTTGGGGCTCTAGCAAACCTTTGGGCCCTACATCCTTAAGGGAGCACTTCTGGAAGACCTGCGTGAGGGGGAGGAACATGTGTAGGATATTAGGACGTTAGTTTGGGCTTTGAGGACGGCAAAATAAACACTGGCTTGAGCGTAAGGTCAGGATGTTGTACAATCCAGGCAAATCCGTGTAAGGGCGTACCATAAGGACCCTACAGCGGTGACAAACCTGGGGCTTGATGCAGCACCTTCTGGGAACCAGTCCAATACCAGGTCCCAAGGAGTGGACGTCCCAAGACTATCCTTACTTACCACTTGATGGTTGAGTAAGCCTTGGTACGGACGTCTGGAAGGTTACGGTTCTTGCTCAAGAGGCCGTATCGGCCGCCTGACGAAGTTGGGGATTGAACCTTCCCAACCTTGAGATTGAACGGTTTGCATTGGCCAGATATGGAACCCGGGTCAACTGTTCGGAAGGCGACGTTGGCGATCGTTCTACGATCAGCGTTCATCTTCCTGGTGAAACCTCCTGGCATTCGTTTGGGTTTGTTTTTAATGAGGTTCTCTCGGTTCCTCTCAAGAGCCTCCATATTGGAGGGGCAGTCACCTTACGTTCACCCTGCGGCCGGGAAAGATGCAAAGAACCCAACCACCAAGAGCAAATTAGCACTCCTCCACCCACATCATTGATTACCTAACGAATACACAACGGAACCAATCAAAGAACTTAATTAAGAGGAACTAATTAAGAGAAACTACCAATGAAATGGGGTGGCACGGAGGCTTAGTGATTTAGCATGTTCTCCTCTCAACGCTGAGGATTCCCGGTGCGAATCCCAATCTGGGTGGAGTTTCCATGTTCTCCCCGTGTCTGCGTGGGTTTCCTCCGGGTTCTCCGGTTTCCTCCCACAGTCCAAAAAACATGGATCAAGGTCAATTGAATTCTCCAAATTGCCCCATATAGAGTGTGTGTGTGTGAGTGAGTGTGTGTCCAGTGATGGATTGCCCCCCTGTCCTGGTTGTGTCTGTCCAGCCCCGAAACGTTCTCCCCTGGATGGACATGAGGAACCCCTCCGCGACCCTAATAGAGGATAAAGCGGAAGATGATGGATGGACACCAATGAAATGACATCCTCAAGAATGGCTCAGCAGCCTTGTCTGAAAAAGGAACACCACCCCCCCCCCCCCATCATGCCCATCCAGGGGAAAACGTTTGGGGCGCTGGGCAGATACACCCAGGACAGAGGGGCAATCCATCACTGGGCACACACTCACTCACACACACACACACACACACACACACACACACACACACTCCATATGGGGCAATTTGGAGAATTCAATTGCCCTTGATCCATGTTTTTGGACTGCGGGAGGAAACCGGAGAATCCGGAGGAAACCCACGCGAACATGGGGCGAACATGCAAATGCCACCCCGATTGGGATTCGAACCGGGAATCCCTAGCACTGAGAGGAGAACATGCTAAACCACTAAGCCACCGTGCTTATGTTAATAAATTAAATTAAATTAGCTGCGTACATTTCCACCTCCTAACCTGTAGGTTGTAGTTTGGATGGAGTGAGTACGCATTCTGAGGAGGCGAGTAAGTAGTACACACACCACCTCATCGCATCACAAATGTCATTTGTCGCAAGAGGCCACGCCCCCTGACGTGAACGTTTTTAATTAAAACACGAGTGTCTTCCCGCGTTTTTCCCTCTCGGCTCAAACTCGCTCCAGCTGGATCATGGGATACCTTCAAAATGGCTTCCGATCCAGAAGGTCATGTGAGGAATTCTCGCTTACTAATTTATGGACAAACTGGACGGTTCCCTGTGAGGAAATTCCTCCTTCATGTGTCCCTTGCTCATAAGGTTCTCACCGTTGTGTAGGTACGTTCTATGTGTGTCGGGTCCTTACCTGGAGCTCCGCCATGATCTTGTCTCCCTCGTCCTCCTCATCGTGAGCGGCAGCTGCAGTGACAGGGGGAGGGCTGCAAGGCTTGGGCTTCGTTTCTGGAGAGATTTTTGGTAGACCCTGAGGTGCAGAACCTGCGGCCTCCGTATCGCCGTCCTGAAAAAAAAAAAAAAAAAAAAAAAAAGTTCCGTCTGTGGGACAAATCTGTAACCTCAAATAAACTAAGGTGCAAAGGTCCGGCCACAACGTCTCCGATAAATAAACGAGGAACTGTCCTATAGTTCCTTTCTGTTCCCAGGGACTCTGTGCAGGAACCTCACCTGTGACGACCCGGACTCCCTCTTGCTGGTGTAGACGACGTCCCCCGAGCGGGTGGTGGTCATTCCGGTGTGTGCGGTGTAGCTCTTGCGTGGGGGAGGTGGAGGAGGCGGGGACTTGCTGCTTTTCTCCGAGCAGGGGGTCAGTTTCTGAGGTTTGCCCGTCCGGTCCACACCAGGTTTGAGCGTCGGATTGGGTTTCAGGGGCCGGTCTGATTTGGTCTTGGGTGCCTTATCCTGTGCCCAGCCTGTCTTGGAGGACCTTTCGGAGACGAGCAGTTCTTCTGCAAGACAAGGATCCCAAACGCTTAAGAAAACTCTGGGACGTGTTTTTGGACAAGCCAAGAATTTGGGAACCTCCGGCCAGATTGGAACTCCAACGTGGCCGATTGACTAATTATAACCTTCTAATGGCGGCGTGGACGATTTGGCCGTCTCCTCCAGGTCGTCCCCGGGTGGAGGTGGCAGTGCCGCAGGGGTCCCGGGGCTGTCCACCTTATCGGGTGCCTCCAGACTCGGGATTCTTCTCAGCATGTTGGCCTCAGCCTCCTGCAACATCTTCTCGAATTCTTGGCTGTCGTAATGCCCCATGTTCTGCCGCTTTTCCTCCCACTCCTTCTCCGCCGCCTGGAGGCAGATCCGGGGGTGGGGGGTAGGGGGTGGGGGGTGGAACGAGGTGAGTAGCTAGTAAGCGTGACGATTTTACAAAAATAGAAGTGCCTTAATAATAATCAGTCAACAAACATTGCAAGATTAAATAACCTGCAAGTAACGCTTCAGGCCACTAGGTGGCAGCAAAGGCCATGCTTCCAACCACATGAACGAATTCAGAACCCTACCTCAATGGACAAGGCCCGGTTCTTGTCCTTGCTCTGACTGACGAGTTCCTCAATGAACAAGCTCGGCGTCCTCAAGCTGGCGGACGAGCCGTTCCGACGGACCCCGCCTCCGTCGCTGCTCGCCATCGGCGTGTGTTCGGGTTGAGCCACGCCGGATTTTTCGCCAGTCGGTTGAGGAGTTGGAGTCCCTTGCAGGCCCTGGCGGGGGGGCACTGAGGAGGCTCTTTGCAGGAGAATGGGGGACGGGCAGACCTCAGAGCTCAGGGAAGAACCCTGCGGATCAGGAACAGCGCCCTCGTGGACCTCGGCTGGCGGGGCTAGGGTGGGCTCCTCCGGCGGCGGAGGGTTTGCAGGACGGGAGGATTTTGGAGAACCTTCCATCGTGTTTCTAGAGAAGCGAGAACAGGTTGACGGCACGTTACGTAAAGGTTACGCTCAAACGGGGTCCTACACAAACAAACCTGCGTAAAGTGCTGAGGGCCTCGGTCAGCGTCCGGACTCGCTTCAGCATGCTGTCCAGCTTGTGCGGCTCCTCCTTCAGGAACTTGACAGCCTCCACCTCCACCCGCAGCACCGCCCGCATCCGGGACTGCAGGCCTGGGAACTCGCCTGACCAAGAACACGCACAGAACTGACGGTTAATCCCCTGTTAGGTAGCTAACAGACACGTTGACATCCGAATTTTACCCCAAAACATAAACACGAACCACCTAGCATTCCTAGATTCCCGGTTCGAATCCCAACCTGGGTGGAGTCTCCATATTCTCCCCCATGTACGCGTGGGTTTCCTCCGGGTTCTCCAGTTTCCTCCCACAGTCCAAAAACATGGATCAAGGTCAATTGAATTCTCCAAATTGCCCCATATAGTGTGTGTCCAGTGATGGATTGGCGCCCTGTCCTGGGTGTATCTGCCCAGTGCCTGAAACATTCTCCCCCGGATGGGCATGGGGAACCCCCCCCCCCCCCAATTGAGGATAAAGCGGAAGATAATGGATGAATTAATTATTTACTATTATTATTTTTCAGCGTTGATGAAGCGCTGCAGGTGAATAACTGGTAAATCGGGCGACGCAACAAATCCATAATGAAATGATTTGCGGACACTCATCATCGATTTTTTAAATTGGATTTAATTGATTTGTTGTTGCAGCCCTGGCGGCACGGTGGCATAGTGGTCAGTACGTTCGCCTCTCAGTGCTAGGGATTCCCGGTTCGAATCCCCATCTGGGTGGAGTTTCCATGTTCTCCCCGTGTCTGCGTGGTTTTCCTCCGGGTTCTCCGGTTTCCTCCCAAAGTCCAAAAACATAGATCAAGTCAATTGAATTCTCAAAATTGCCCCATATAGAGTATGTGTGAGTGAGTGTGTGCCCAGCGATGGATTGGCACCCTGTCTTGGGTCTATCTGCCCAGCGCCCGAGACGTTCTCCCCTGGATGGGCATGGGGAACCCCACCGCGACCCTAATAGAGGATAAAGCGGAAGATGATGAATGAATGAATGAATGTTATAGCCCTATTAGCTGGACAGCTAGCTAAAACAATAACTTGGCTGTGATTTTTGGATTCCAAACGAGTTGACTGGCATCACCTCACAGCAGATTCACAGCATTCCTGGAGAGAGCCTTGTGAGGACCGAGGCTGACCACATGACCCCGAGTGCCATATGAGTGGAACCAACATGGCGCCAATGACAAAGCAATAACACACTCATAGCATCCACAGACATGGTGGATTTCTCGTTACCTTTGAGTCCCGCCAGACCTTCCCCGACCTTCCTCAGGCTCATGGCTCCCTCCTCGACCTCCTTTAGGCTGACCGCTCTGGGGGGCGCTGCTGAGTTTGGCTCTTTTTTTAAGGACTCCACGAAGGTCTCCAGATCCCTGAAACACAGGCACAAGGCGGAGTTTGAGATGTGGGCGAAGTTCTGGATCTTATCTGGAGGGTTGGGCAATCGAAACCCCAAGTTCCACCAAGTGCAGCATTTGGTTCCTTAACTCTGATTGCCCAACACTTGCGGGGACTTATTTTCAAATGTCTAGAAGTTCCTGGTGCAACAAGGGTTAAGGTTCTTGCTCAAGTACCATCTGGTATTAAGCATGACCCTCTTTCTTGACCCCCCCAACCATCATGTTCCCCCTGCAGGCCAGACCGGGACAGCCAGCTTCCTCACCCTAATTGTGTCAGCACATTCTCCTCCATGGTGAGGTACTGGTGTCTTTCGTCTTCCACCAGGGTGCGCTGTCTGTGAGCCGGATCTTCGTGGCGTCTCAAAGCCTCGGCCAGCTTTGCCGTGATCTCCTGTTCCGTGTGCTTGACCTGCGCCAGCACCCACTCCTGATTCTGCAACTGCAAGACACCCACGATGACCCACAGGACACAAGAACCACACGAGAACCACACAAGAACCGAATACTCTGTCCCGGGTTCTACCTGGAGCTGCCTCATCTGCTGCAGCTGCACACGGAGGTCCGAGACATTCCTGCGGAACCGGTGAAGATTCGCCTGCTGTGGGCTGGGGCGGGTGGGAGGGGTGGAGGCAAGGCCGCTATCGGGGGACACAGCTGCCAGTCTGGGTCCAAGCAACGGAGAACCGCCTGAACGGAAAATCATAGACATGAAAACGTACAGGACGTAGAACAGAACCCAGATTCCCAACCGGTTCCTGGAGTCCCACGTCATTGAGACGCCCATATATGGCACCTGAGGTCCATCCATCCATTATCTTCCACTTCCTCTATTAGGAGGTAAAGTGGGGGGGGTTCCCCATGCCCATCCAGGGGAGAACGTTTTGGGCGCTGGGCAGATACACCCAGGACAGGGCGCCCATCAATCGCTGGGCACACACTCTATATGGGGCAATTTGGAGAATTCAATTGACCTTGATACATGTTTTTGGACTGTGGGAGGAAACCGGAGAACCCGGAGGAAACCCTTGGGGACACGGGGAGGACATGGAAACTCCACCCAGATTGGGATTCAAACCGGGAATCCCTAGTGCTGAGAGGAGAACATGCCAAACCACTAAGCCCACCACTCGAGGTCCAATTAGAATTTATGAAGGTTGGGGTTTCGAACCCCAAATTCACGATTGCCAAAGTGAACCCCTGAGCAAAACCCCAACCCTGTTTCCCATAGGGGGCACCAAAGGCACATGGCACTGTTGTACCCCATCGAGGACAGTGATCAACGGGCTGTGTGGGGGCGGGGGGTGGTTCTCCAAGCCCATCCAGGGTAGTACATTTCGGGTGTTGGGCAGATACACCCAGGGCAGGGGGGCAATCTATCACACACTCACTCACACACTCTATATGGGGCAATTTGGAGAATTCAATTGACCTTGATTCATGTTTTTGGACTGTGGGAGGAAACCGGAGAACCCGGAGGAAACCCAACGCGGACACGGGGAGGACATGGAAACTCCACCGAGACTGGTCCTACCTGCGCTGGACGTGCTGTGGACCGGGGATCCGGACATCGGCGGCCTGTCGCTGGAACGAGAAGACAGTTAGGATGGCGCGGGCACGGCGCGGGTTCCGCGTTCCGTTAACAGAGGGGACGAGCGCATGCTGGGAGTTAGTCGTGATGCAATGGCATGTCGCGCCTGCGCTACCCACAATGCCCGGCTTACCTGGCACGCTCACGCTCGCCTCCGTCAGCGCCGGGGCCCTTCAGCAGCGCATGCTGGACAAGACCCGTTAGACTCGCCAGCTGTTCCTCCATCACCCTCATCCTGTCACTGCGGAGAACACACCCCACTCAGAACCCAGGTTCCAGATCACAGAGAACCCAGTCTGCTTTAGGTTCGAGATTAAGTCTAGTTTATGTTCCAGATTAAATAGAACCCAGTCTGCTTTAGGTTCCAGATTAAATAGAACCCAGTCTGCTTTAGGTTCGAGATTAAGTCTGCTTTAGGTTCCAGATTAAATAGAACCCAGTCTGCGTTAGGTTAGAGATTAAGTCTAGTTTAGGTTCCAGATTAAATAGAACCCAGTCTGCTTTAGGTTCCAGATTAAGTCTAGTTTAGGTTCCAGATTAAATAGAACCCAGTCTGCTTTAGGTTCCAGATTAAATAGAAGCCAGTCAGCTTTAGGTTCGAGAATAAGTCTGCTTTAGGTTCCAGATTAAATAGAACCCAGTCTGCATTAGGTTCCAGATTAAGTCTAGTTTAAGTTCCAGATTAAATAGAACCCAGTCTGCTTTAGGTTCCAGATTAAGTCTAGTTTAGGTTCCAGATTAAATAGAACCCAGTCTGCTTTAGGTTCCAGATTAAATAGAACCCAGTCTGCTTTAGGTTCGAGAATAAGTCTGCTTTAGGTTCCAGATTAAATAGAACCCAGTCTGCGTTAGGTTCCAGATTAAGTCTAGTTTAAGTTCCAGATTAAATAGAACCCAGTCTGCTTTAGGTTCCAGATTAAGTCTAGTTTAGGTTCCAGATTAAATAGAACCGAGTCTGCTTTAGGTTCGAGATTAAGTCTGCTTTAGGTTCCAGATTAAATAGAACCCAGTCTGCTTTAGGTTCCAGATTAAGTCTAGTTTAGGTTCCAGATTAAATAGAACCCAGTCTGCGTTAGGTTCCGGATTAAGTCTAGTTTAGGTTCCAGATTAAATAGAACCCAGTCTGCGTTAGGTTCCAGATTAAGTCTAGTTTAGGTTCCAGATTAAATAGAACCGAGTCTGCTTTAGGTTCGAGATTAAGTCTGCTTTAGGTTCCAGATTAAATAGAACCCAGTCTGCTTTAGGTTCGAGATTAAGTCTAGTTTAGGTTCCAGATTAAATAGAACCCAGTCTGCGTTAGGTTCCAGATTAAATAGAACCCAGTCTGCTTTAGGTTCAAGATTAAATAGAACCGAGTCTGATTAGGTTCGAGATTAAGTCTGCGTTAGGTTCTAGATTAAATAGAACCCAGTCTGCTTTAGGTTCGAGATTAAGTCTGCTTAAGGTTCCAGATTAAATAAAACCCAGTCTGCTTTAGGTTCGAGATTAAGTCTAGTTTAGGTTCCAGATTAAATAGAACCCAGTCTGCGTTAGGTTCCAGATTAAATAGAACCCAGTCTGCTTTAGGTTCAAGATTAAATAGAACCGAGTCTGATTAGGTTCGAGATTAAGTCTGTGTTAGGTTCTAGATTAAATAGAACCCAGTCTGCTTTCGGTTCCAGATTAAATAGAACCGAGTCTGCTTTAGGTTCGAGATTAAGTCTGCTTTAGGTTCCAGATTAAATAGAACCCAGTCTGCGTTAGGTTCAAGATTAAGTGTAGTTTAGATTCCAGATTAAATAGAACCCAGTCTGCGTTAGGTTTGAGATTAAGTCTAGTTTAGGTTCCAAATTAAATAGAACCCAGTCTGCCTTAGGTTCCAGATTAAGTCTAGTTTAGGTTCCAGATTAAATAGAACCCAGTCTGCTTTAGGTTCCAGCTTACATAGAACTTAGTCTAGTTTAGTTTAGGTTCGAGTTTAAATAGAAACTAGTCTGGTTTAAGTTCTGGTTCAAATAGAACTTAGTCTGGTGTGAGTTTTTAACACCCGAGCTCCTGATCTGGGCTCTAGTTCTACTCCATAGTTAACGATGCGAGGTTAATAATGACATCACAGTTATGTTAATGAGTTACATATTGATGAGGATGCAGTTATCAGACATGAGTCTATCCCATGATGCAGCAGGTGATGCGGGGGTTAGTACCGAGTGCAGAGACGTTCTAAACATTCGGAGCACTCACCGTGTTTGCGGGTCGCTGGGGGTCCCAAGCAGACTCTGCAGGTCGGGGGTCAGCGGGGCCCCCACTGCACCGCGGTTCTTCTCCACCGGGAGTTCCTTCCTGAACGACTGCCTGACCGGTGACGACCTTTCCAGGCCCACGGAGCCCTGTGATTGGCCGGCATGCATGTCCATCATCCGGTGAGGCGAAGCGGGCGGGGTCTTCCAGCTCTTCTGCCGAAACAGCGCGGGGTGCTCGGCCGTTTCCATCGGCACCCCGGACACGGCATACGGGCGGACAGCAGGGCGGAGGTAGCCGTGGTCGGGCGCGTCGTGGGGGAGGGGGTGGTGATGCAACAGGAAGGGGTCGCCGTAATGCCCCTCCCCCGCCCGCCCGACGTTCTTGCTGGCGACGTCTTCGTCCGGCTTGACGTCGCGGCGCTCGAGAATGGCGCTGGGGCAGGGCGAGGCCGAGCGAGTGGGCGTGGCCAGAGGGTGACCTGGACGCTCACGCGGCATGGTGGCGCCACCTCCCGAGGTGCGGGGACCGAAGGGGATCCTTGAAGGGGATGTGGGCAAGGAATGTGGTGTAGGGGGCATGGAGTGAGGGGTGGGAGGCAGGGGGTGTCCTGAGGCCTGGCGCACCAGCGGGGGGGTGTCCCGGTTCCCGTACATCCCGTCGCGGTGCATCTATGGACAACAGAAACGGACAGAATTAGAACAACAGGGGTTCCCTAATCTGGCAAGGGTCCTCTACCAGGGTTCCTGTGTGGGGACGTCCCAGAACATTCACCCCGAAATAAATACCCCTCATGATTGTGTTCTGGTATAATGTCTTTGTTATTGCCCCGAGGCTCCGTTCACCTCGCCATGCCGCATTAGAACCTTACGAGCACCTCGCGTTTCCTTCCTGTTGGCTCAGCAATGAGGACTGACAGGAATAACCGAGACGGGAACCGGAACGCCGACGAGAAGAACAACAACCCGGAATGAAACTACATTACAATCAACCATGAAACACTTGTCTGCTTTCACTGTGGTCTTTAATTTAACTAATTAAACACTAACCGCAGTGTTTTTTTTCGTCGTCCATTTTTAATTATACAATTAAACCCAAACCCATATATGGGTGTAATGAGGACTACAAAATGACCCAAACCCAGAGGACCATAAATGGGCGTAACGAGGAATGACCCAAACCCAGAGGACCATATATGGGCATAACGAGGACTACAAAATGACCCAAACCCAGAGGGCCATATATTGGCGTAAAGAGGACTACAAAATGACCTAGAGAACCATATATGGGCGTAACAAATGACCCAAAACCAGAGGACCATATATGGGCGTAACGAGGACTACTAAATGACCCAAACCCAGAGGGCCATATATTGGCGTGAAGAGGACTACAAAATGACCCGGATCACCATATATGGGCATAACGAGGACTATAAAATGACCTGGAGGACCATATATGGGCGTAACTAGGACTACAGAATGACCCAAACCCAGAGGACCTTATATGGATATAATGAGGATTACAGAATGACCCAAACCCAGGGCACCATATATGGGCGTAACGAGGACTACGAATGACCGAGAGGACCATATATGGGGGTAACGAGGACTACAAAATGACCCAGAGGACCATATATGGGCATAACGAATGACCCAAATCCAGAGGACCATATATGGGCGTAACGAGGACTACAAATGACCCAAACCCAGAGGACCATTAATGAGCGTAATGAGGACTACAAAATGACCCAGAGGACCAAATATGCGTGTAACGAGGACTACAAATGACCCAGAGGAACATATATGGGCATAACAAGAACAACAAAATGACCCAGAGGACCATATATGGGGGTAACAAGGACTACAAATGACCCAAACCCAGATGACCATATATGGGCGTAACGAGGACTACAAATGACCCAAACCCAGAGGAACATATATGGGCATAACAAGAACTACAAAATGACCCAGAAGACCATATATGGGGGTAACAAGGACTACAAATGACCCAAACCCAGATGACCATATATGGGCATAACGAGGACTACAAATGACCCAAACCCAGAGGAACATATATGGGCATAACAAGAACTACAAAATGACCCAGAAGACCATATATGGGGGTAACAAGGACTACAAATGACCCAAACCCAGATGACCATATATGGGCGTAACGAGGACTACAAATGACCCAAACCCAGAGGAACATATATGGGCGTAACAAGAACAACAAAATGACCCAGAAGACCATATATGGGGGTAACTAGGACTACCAGTGACCCAAACTCAGAGGACCATATATGGGCATAATGAGGACTACAAATGACCCAGAGGACCAAATATGGGCGTAACTAGGACTACAGAATGACCCAAACCCAGAGAACCATATATGGACATAACAAGGACTACAGAATGAGTCAAAGCCAGCGGAGTGAGCCAGCAGTGAGGTATATTTGATTCGGTTTACAGCCTGAGGGGGCAGAAGGTAACAGAATCACCTGAGAAAAATAAGGGTGTGTTCTGTAATGAACACGAGAACACGTTCTCAGAAGTGCCTCAGAGACATTAACGCTGACAATCAACGATCTACACCCATCAACACGTTCCAAAATTTACCAGCTTGTTACGTTGCCGTCATTCATCTTCCATATAAACAGTTCTAGCTTCAGAGCTCGTACGGCTGCTATGTCACCAGCAGGGGGCACCACTGTGGGAAGATCCTGATGTCTCGAACCCTGGACCGCTGGGCTGAAAGGTGGAAGCACTAACAGTCGAGTCACTCTGTGGTTCGTCTTCGTTATTCAACGTCGAGTATGAAAGTATTAAACATAGAATAACGTGAATAAAAATAAGCTACATGTAGCAATGCTAGCATTATGACGTGTGCTTTTCCCAATCTCCTCGATCGCGTTCTGCGCTGAATAAATACCGCTAGAGCATTTATTTTGTGGGTCGCGATGCTAACTTTGCTAGATGCTAACTTTGTTGTTGTCTAGCTACCTTACTGTATCAATGTGTTTGTGCTTGTCATCAAAGAAAGGAAGGCATAACGAAGTGATACGTCTCTTGTAGCCCCGTCTTACTTTAGCGTAGCTTATTGATTTAGCGTTAGCTTGCATGTAGTAATATTAGCATGATGACATGCGTTTTTTTCGATTTTCGCTATCTGAAGTGAATAAATATCGCTAGAACGTTTTCCTCCTGTACGTTCAAACTTTGCTACATGCTAGCTCGCAGACATGTAGCGATATTAGCATTACCATCTTGCAATTCAGAGAACCAACGACGTTTGCAGATGCCGATACCTCGTCTTCTGTGGAACCTCTGGATGACGAGGCAGTTTGTGGGTCACGATGCTAACATTGTTATTGTCTGGCTACATTATTGTATCAATGGGTTTGTGCTCGTCATGGAAGAAGGAAGACAAACCATAAAGTCATATGTCCTCTATAGCCCTGCCTTACTTTAGCGTAGCATATTGATTTAGCATTAGCTTACATGTAGCACTGTTAGCGCTATGACTGTTTAAACTGAAAGTGCCATTTTTGGGCGTAACAAGGACTACGTAAGAGGTTTTTTGTGGCCCGCATTTGCAAACTTTAACTTTGCCTACGTGTTCCAAAAAGCACATCTGGTCAACGTGTGGAGAACACTGCTACCTCCGCGCGCCACTATTGTAGCACCACCATGTCCCGGCGCCGCCCTCTTATCGCTTTGCTTTGTCTTGGCTGGAAGGTCACCAGACAAACACCCCGGTCCTGAGCACCACACACGTCGCCGCTCGGGTCTTTAACAACAATACGCTCATGGTTCCAGAGCCGGAGGTTCTCTGCAGCTACATTCTTCTTAAACATAGTTGATTCCTTTCCCTGCAAAGCCAGACTATGAATTACCCACATAGGGGATGCACTGGAACACCATTACCCGAGAAACAAGGCCGGCATTGTGGGAGATTACGGAGGATTACAGGCAGGCCTGAACTCCAGAAAGCCCCCTCACGACCAGAACGGGGCGGCGACGGCAGGGGGCTGAAATCGGCCGTCAAGGAACAAAAGCGAAGCTAATGGGTGATGGATTACGACCACAGGAAGAGCGACGTCAGGGTCTGATGATCACAGAACGGTGCAGGGATACCCACGAGTCCGTCCGGCCTTTAAGCCTTTGGAATGGTTCTGCTGAAAACGGAAGAGAGCGTTGCGACATAGGATCAGGTTTCGTACAATCCTGAACAAATCTCTTTTACCAACCAGGGTTAGTTTGACGGAAACAAGATGATTAAGGGTCGGGGGCCAGCGAACGTCCAAACCATTGACCGAGGCAGAACCTCACACTAACTATTGTACGGAATCACGCACCGAGCAAAACATCTAAATTGCCTTTGATCACTTAAACGCACGGGGGTGGGCAAACCTCAAAGCCCACGTTAGGTCGTCCTGAGATCACGATGAGGCAATAAACATAAGGTATATACCAAATAAAGCTATAAGCGCTACATAAACAGCTACAATTTTACCGTTTGCTTCCCATCGTACGTGCAATTTTGTGCGTACGTGCAATTTTGTGTTTGCTCACATCCAGCATTCCTGTCCAGCGTGGTCTGATATTTGGTGGACGTGAGGGCTATGCTGCCCTGACCCTGATTTCAGTCTTAAGTAGGGTGCCATCTGGCGGGTGTTGGCGCTATGATGCCCCGACCCTGATTCTGGTCCAGAGTGGGTCACAATTTGGTCAATGTCCTGTTGGTGTTATGCTCCCCTGATTTTGATCCCTGTCTTAATTAGGCTACTATATGGTGGAGGCGTGATGAGGCGAAACCCCGATGCTGGTCTAGAGTAGGGTGCTATTTGCCAGGAGGTGTAGGCGCTATGATGCCCAACCCCAATTCCTGACAGGAGTAGGCTGCCTTTAAGCAGGTGTAGGCGCTATGCTTTAAAGTGCTTTATCATCTGCATTGACCGCCACAGCTGGGACAAGCTAGTAGGTAGTGCTCATATATGGAGCGACCTTGGTGGACATGCGCTCCCCCTAGTGCCTCCGCCCATATAGACGAAACATTTCAAGGGTTGTCCCCTTACTTTCTGTAGGGCGTGCAAGTTTTCTGGGGTATGTGTCGGTAAAACAGCATGGTGGCAACCAAAGTATGGTTTTGTTGTAGAGGTCATGGACCAGCCCCGTACGCCGGAGCCTTCCACCATGCCGTACCTTCTGGGGCCCGGACTAGCCGAACAAATTAAGGGATATAAAAATGCAACCTGATTCTTTACACCCGCCGGTGGAAATGCCAGTTGGTACAGAGAGACAGAACAGGAAGTGACTTACTCTGGAGTCTCCGTTGGTGGGCCGGGCAGCATGGCTGAACGCGTGAGCAGGGTCCTTGTGATAAACCTTCAGGCACGACTGATCCGTGATGCACCTGTAGAGAGAAAGGTCCGTAAATGTTTGACTTTCAGCCCAAAGATGGACACGTCCACTGGAAGTCTTGGCTACAGCAGAGTGAACGAGCGACAGCGGCAGGGTCACTCGCAAGTGAGGAGACCGGCGGTGGGAGAACCAAGCCATCTTTCCATCGGACATTGAGACAAACATTTAGAGGCTTCGTTTGAATCAAGTGAAATCCAGACGCCAAAAAACCTGAGAACCTGTGTGGCTCCTGGAGCTGGAGGTTAATAAATAAACCACTCGGTGGTAACCGAGTACCGCAGTCAACTAACTTTATGAGGGTCATAAACGTAAGCCGAGCGTGTGGGAGCCGACTTCCTGACAGGTTACAGAGTTGGACGGAATACCTGGTGTGTTTGAAGTGTGATCATGTGACCACAGCTTGTTATCTCATGGAACTCACAGGAAAAACGAGGTGGACACCTGACCCAAGAGGCCCAGTCTGGAACTAAGGGTACTAATGTAAAGTTTCACCTCAGATTCCGCTCAAAAGAGCTTTGAAAGATTTGACTTTGGAGTAGAACCTGAAATGGGTGCGGTAGCAGAAGGTTGTGGGTTAAAATCCCAGGTCCATTGACGTTACCAATGTGGCTCCTTGAAGAAGACCCTTAACCCCCGTTGCTCCAGGGGGCGCTGTGGCCGACGCCAACCATTAAGTTGGAATACTTGTAAGTCTCTTTGGGAAAAAGCGTCTGTGAAATGACCATTGACGTAGAACCTGACTCAAGTTCATATTTGAGTGGAACACGAGCACCTGAGGAAGGCCCACTCAGATCCTTGGCTTCTCCCAGATCCCTTTAAATGACGAGGTGGTTTCATATCACATGCTCCGTTTTCGTTCATCAAGGACGAGCGTAAGCGTATTAAAAGAGAAATGGAACTAGACGATGAAAAAAGCTACACGTAGCATTACGATGTAAGATTTTCTTTTGGTGTTTTTATTCTTTATCATTCAGCCGTCGCCTTAGCGATGAACTCACGGTGTTTTACGCCCTTCCTAAAACCGGGCCGGGGGGACACACAGACTACAGGGGCAATTTAGAGCAGCCGTTTCACCTTAAATCCACGTTTTTGGAGTGTGGGAGGAAAATGGAGACACGGGGAGAACATGCAAACTCCAAAAAAAAAAATTTGCTAAAGCTTCATCAAAGTAAGGTGGGGCTACAACGGCCGTGTCACTGTCGTGGTTCTGTACAAACACATTAAAATTCACGAAACGAGACGACAACAAAGCTAGCATGTAGCTAAATCTACTGCGCATCTGTTGGAAGTTACGTCGGGGTCACTGGGGTCATCTGACGTAAATCCTTCTTAAATGACGAGCGCAAAAGATTATAAGAGACGAAACCATTCAACAATCCCTGTTTTCTGCGCATACGAAATGTAGCTATGCGTGACGACACAGCTCGACTTAAGTGACAAACATAGCTAACAGGCTAACAATACTAAACGGTAGAAAGCTAAAGCAACCTCGTCGCCGATCCATCCGTCGTACGTACCTGACGTCGCCGAGCTCGTAGTACATGTTCCGCGCGTCATCTCTGACGTAGATGGCGGTGCTGGGCGACTCCAGCGTTTTCATGCTAAGCTGCTGAGGGAAAGCGCTGACGAACAAAGCTCGCACCGTGTCCACGCTCGTTATTTCGTTGGGCATCCGGATTTGCTTGGTGTCGTCGCCGTGCTGCAGGTACAGGACGCCTGAAAGGATACGAAGAGACGGTGAGTGAGCGAGAGTTTTAAAACCCAAAACAAACAACATCGCCATGCTAACATCACTATGTGCTAACCTTGTTGTCGTCTAGTGACGACGGTCAAATTCCACAGTCGCGACTTAGCTGCCATGTCAAATTGCCGGTTTTGTACGGTGAGATTTAATTTAGCTAGGTAAATTTAGCTAGCTACTTTAGCTACGTAATTTGTCACCTAGCTGCGTTTTGCTAATGCAGAAAACGAGGATAGTTGGGTAATTTTTCAAAAATTTGTTTGTCGAAAGAACTAAATGATACAAGCGTCATACCCCCACAGTGTGCATTAGCGTTAGCTTGCATGTAGCAATATGCCGACGCTAAAATGCCAAAGGACCCAGTGATGTCCGGAACAGAACAGGACGTTTTAGGTTTCAGGTCCCGAATATATTTATTCACCACAGGACGTGATGCAAACATTTTTTTTCAAAAACCCTATATGAGTATTACAGGCCTTTAATGACCATAAAATCCGAAGGATCCGGCGACGTCCAGAAAAAAAACGTCCGCTAACGATGTTTTAGGTTCTGAACAATTTTCTATCACCACAGGACATGGATGAAAACGATTTTTCTAAAACCCTACGTGATAATGCTAACACTGATACAAGCCAGATTTGTTGTTGCGTAGCAATATTAAGCTTTAATATCGCCAATAATGACCGACATAACCATAATCTACTTTGGTGTAGCTTATTGATTGTCCGCAGTAGTAGCTAACATGTAGCTATATGAGTGTTACAGTTCTTAAACAACCCTAAAATTTGAATCATCTGCTGACATCCAGGAGAAAAACGTCCGCAAAGAAAAGTTTTCAGGTTCCGAACAATTTTCTATCACCACAGGACGTGATGAAAACGATTTTTCGAAAACCCTACGTAATAATGCGTAAACATTGCTACAAGCCAGATTTGTTATGCGTTAATATCGCCAATAATGACATTGGCATAACCACAACCTACTTTGGCGTAGCTTACTGATTGTCCACACCAGTAGCTAAAACGTAGCTATGAGTGTCACAGGTCTTTAACGACCCTACAATCCGACGGATCCGGTGACATCCAGGAAAAAAATGTCCACAAAAGGAAAAGGTGTCGGGTTCCGAACATGCTTATTCACCACAGGACGTGATGGAGGCCCTTTTTGGAAAACCCCATTCATTTTGTCGATCCTGCTCAGACCCAGAGTGCCGTATTTGGGCGGATGGGCTACAGGACGAAGGACGACCCAGAAAGCTATCACAGAGCATCACATGTGCAGGGTCGGTCACAGCGCCCCCAGGAGCAATCAGGGTTGAGGGTCTTGCTCAGGGACCCACATGGGTAACTTCAGTGGACTTGGGATTAGAACCCAACGCCCTAAACCGCTGAGCCAGCACGTCCGGGAGATGTGTTCCTGCAGGGACCCCAAAGGCCCCGTGTTGCCGGGATGGGAGAGCGCCCGGTCCCGCGGAACTCATCTGTTTTCCGGCACGGCGGCGTTTCCCGCAGCGGTCCACAGGATCCCAGCGCTTCCTCCCTGAACGGAGAACGCGCCTCCCGCTGACTCGACAAATCACAAACAGATGTAGCGCCTGGCGGCGCAGCGCTGCGGCGAGGAAAGTGAGGGTTCCGTTTACCTCAGAGCAGATTCAAATCCCAAAAAAGCAGCTCGGAACCAACGCGGACGGAAGGAGGACGTTTGTGTGAGCTGAGCTCGACGGGCGGGAGGGACGTCCCGGAACGTCAAGGAGCCGGACTGTCAAATCCCACAATGCAACACAGAATCAGAAAAGTAACGAGGTACGGATCACTCACTTACGTACTGCGTACAAACTGAACTTCAAAGAGGCTGCAGGAATTCTGCTCCACCCCCCCCCGCTCTCTGATTTCATTTCAATCCACCAATCGCTGTTTCTGGTCCTGTGTGTGTGTGTGTGTGTGTGTGTGTGTGTGTACACGTGTGCGTGTGTGTTAAACGTGGACCGTTGTGTATTTAAGTATAGGCTTTGATCTCAGTTCTCTCTACACTGTCATCATCGTCCCTGAAGATCAAAGGCTGCATTTAAATGATTCTTTAAAGTAATGGAGCCAAAACTTTCTTTAAACATCCCATAATACATACACATGTGTGTGTGTGTATATGTGTGTGCATGTGTATATGCATGTGTGTGTGTGTGCATGTGTATATATGTGTGTGTGCATATGTATATATCTGTGTGTGTGTGTGTGTATATATATGTGTATGTGTGTGTGTGTATGTGTTCATATGTGTATCTGTGTTCATATATATATATGTGTGTGTGTGTGTGGTTACCCAGCGAGCGGTCCTTGGTCAGGTTGGCAGAGCGTACCACGGGCAGGCTGGCGCGGGACCGGGACCCCCGGGTGAAGGTGAGGGGGGCGTCGCACTCTGACATGACCTCCAGAGCGTCCGGAGCTGCCAGTGCACCCGGCTCCGGCTGATCGGCCACGCCCACGCCCACGCCGGCGCTCCGGCCCTGCGCGGGGACGAGAGAGAGGTTAGAGTCAGGGGCGGGCGACATTAAACCCGCCGTACAGCGGAACCGGAACCTCCACCAGAACCACAACATGCCGTGTTAATAAACACGAGCAGAACACACACATACACAGCTGACCTCACACTGCACTGATAAAAGAGTCACCACGAGTATTCGACTCCTGTGTCCCCAAACCCGAGGTCACGGTGCAGCAGGTGGTGCTCGCCATGGAACAGCTCTTGGGGAATATAAACATGGTGGCGGCGTCCCGAATGAACAAGGCGGTGGTGTTCGTGAACCGGCAGCGGCACGTCGATCAGCTGGTGGAACACGGCATCACGGTACGAGATGATTTTATTACGGTCTCTCCACTGGTCTCCACCACCAGCCGAGTTATCCTCTCCAACGTCCCCCCGTCTTTACCGAACGAGCTGATCCTGCCTGAACTGGCTCGCTTCGGTAAAGTTATCAGCAACGTTAAAAACATGAACCTGAATTATCCAGAACCGGACCTGGGGCAGATGGTCACCTTTAGGAGGTCTGTCCTAATGATTCTGAAAAATGGACACACACTTAACATCTCATTTCGAGTGAAGCATGAGGGGAGATCTATCATGATCTATGCAAGCACTGGAGTTGTGAGATGTTTTGAGTGTGGAGAGATGGGACACATCAGTACAGGGTGTCAGAAAAAGGGACAGGTCAGCAGTGTGAGGGGTGAACCCAGTGCTGTGCAGGTGGTAGCTGGGATTAGTCCTGTCCCAAAAAAGCAGAATCTGTGGCAAAGTGGTAATACAAAGCGTGGGGTAAAGAGGAGTGCGGATGAAAGTGATGGCGAGGGGGAAAGTGTAACACCTTTAACCCCTCAGGTAAATGTTTCTCAGGACCCGGGTGGACAGGTGGAATCTCCTGGGTGCTCCGGGTCTGAGAATAGTCTGGGCATTGCACAGAGCTCTTCAGTTGAGTTTTTAGCATCTGGGGAGTCTGGAGATGTACAGACAGACATTAGTGTTGAAAGTGTATTGAAACCATGCATGCGTGCATGTCTCAGGAAGGTTTGACTAGCAATACTGCAGATTCTCTGAAGTTTTTGATGTTACACAAAAAGATGAACAGGATGACGATACATTTTCAGATATTTCTGAATTGGATTCACAGGTGGGAGGGGATCAGCAGCTCTATACTGTTCAAGAAATCAATGAGTTTTTGGTTGGGACTTATGGAAAGACTGTAGAGTTGACTGACTACTTTCCCAACCTTGAGAAATTTATAGCATCAGTGGCCAAAATTAGAAAGATGACTACCTTAGAAGAATTGAATAAACAAAAAAGGTTTAGACTTAAAAAACTAATTACTAAAGTAAGGAAAGGGAAATCTGTGGCTAGAACAAAAAAGATATAATGTTAAGGTTGCACCATGGGTTTCTTCTTCTCTATTGCTGTTTATTCGTTTACTTTTTGTATGTTCATTATTCTCTGCTTCCTTTTCAATCTCATAGTATGGAAGTATTGAAAATAGGAACATTAAATATTAACGGCGCTAGAGATAGAATTAAGAGAGCAAAACTGACCGTTATTATAGAACAAAAGAATTTAGATATAATTTTTCTACCCAGTGACATAGCAAATGAAATACACACACATGCAGCACACACACACACACACATATATGAATACACACACACACACACACAGAAATACACACACATGCACACACACAGAAGTACACACACACACACACACAGAAATACACACACATACACATATGAGAACACACACACACACTCTTCAGTCACATGCTCGTTACTTGATGCAGAGAGTTGATCTGTAGGAGATATCTCTGAATGTTCAGCTCACAACGCAGAGAACTCACCATCACCTGCACACACTACAGCGAGGAGGGCGGGGGGGGGGGCGAGAGAGACCGAGAGAAAGAGACAGAGAGAGTGTGTGTGAGAGAGAGAGAGAGAGAGATCCATGGTTTTAAACTCTCTCTCGCTCTCTCTGTCTCTCTCTCCGTCTCTCGAGCCTGACTGAACAGAACAGAGAATGTGCTGAGACATCAATCACCATGCAAACATCCACCAAGAACAGCCACAGCTACAGGAACCAACTACAGGAACCAGCTACAGGAACCAACAACAAGAACCAACAACAGGAACCAACTACAGGAACCATAAATAGGAACCAACAACAAGAACCAAGTACAGGAACCAGAAATAGGAACCAACTACAGGAACCAGAAACAAGAACCAACTATAGGAACCAGCTACAGGATCCAACAACAGGAACCAACTACAGGATCCAGAAATAGGAACCAACTACAAGAACCAGCAACAGGAACTAACTACAGGAACCAGCTACAGGAACCAACAACAAGAACCAACTAAAGGATCCAGCTACAGGAACCAACAACAGGAACCAAACACGGGAACAAGACAATAGGAACCAGCCACCAGAACCAACAGTTACAGAAATCAAACAGAGGAAACAAATGTTGCCACAACTATTACAATTCCTCATGAACATCAGTTGCCACAACTACTATAATCCCTTTTAAAAACCCTCAGTTGCACAGCTACTCACTAATAATGATTGCCAGAACTACTACAATCCCTTATAAACATCGGTTGCCACAACTGTTATAATCACTCAAACACAGATTGCACGACTGTAAACCGTTAATCAGTTTCGTTTCTTCCGCTGCCGGCGTGAACGTGTCTCTGTTGGTTCAGGAACCTCTGGGACAGTTCCAGCGTTTGTTCTGAACTTGCACGCACTTGCGAGCTCCGTGTTCCGGCGAGAACCCGCTGACGGAGCGCGCCGCGGCGGTCCCGTCTGAAACGCACCGAGCGAGAGAACCCACCCCCCACGCATTCCTCCACTCTGAGGAACCGCCGGAGGAACACGGAAGCGCGAGAGGACGCGAGAGGACGCAGGAATGCGAGGCGACTCCAGTTCAGAACCCGAGGCCAAAAGATGCCAGAAAAACGCCGAATCAGCAAATTACACCGCGACGGAGAACGTGTGCGCCGAGCAACAGCAAGTTCAGGAATTAATCACGGAACTAATTAATAAAGACGCCCCTCTGTCCGGTTCCCGTCGTCTCAAACCCTTTAGAACCCTTCAGATCACACCGGACCCTTTGATCTGAAACGAGTGTCTGAGGTTAAAGGTCGTGATGCAGAACCTCAGGAACCACACGGTCACTGTTTGGTGGCTTTGGGGTTTAAACCTCAACCTCAGCAGGTCGGGGTGTGTGTGTGTGTGGGGGGGGGGGTCTCCTCAGGGTATATTCTCTGTCATAACAGAATGAGACCCTTAAATAAACACACTGCACACAGAACACTACACACTGTATGCACACTACACACACACACACTATACACTGAACACTACACTCTCTATGCACACTACACACACACACACTATACACTGAACACTACACTCTCTATGCACACTACACACACTATACACTGTATGCACACTACACACACTATACACCGAACACTACACACACTACACACTCCGTCTTTCAGCTGCTGCTGTAATAAGATGAAGTGCAGTTTGTGCAACGCACTCCTCTTACACTGCAGGGTTACAGAATAAGATACAATTTCATCTAGCACACACACACACACACACACACAGTGACATATAACACACACACACACACATACATACATACATACATACACACACACATTATAGTGTATATATATATATATATATATATATATATATATATATATATATATATATAAAGTATATACACAGTATATACACAAACATACAAAGCTACACAAACCCACACTCATACATAAACACACACACAAACAAACACTACACATACATTAACACACACACACAATATATATAATCACAACACACACATACAAATACATGTACATTAACACACACACACACACATACATGTACATTAACACACTAACACACTCACAAATACATGTACATTAACACACTAACACACACACACACTCTCAGTGTTCTGGACGTCTTCATCTTAATGGCGGCTGAATTTCAGAATGTTTAGTGAATCCGGTTGAATCCAGTTTCAGAGTTTCTGTTTGAGATTTTATTTATAGATTATTGATTATAGATTATATTCATAGATTATTAATTATAGATTTTTGATTATAGATCCTCACTCTCGCGCTCTCGGACCTGGTGGAAGGAACAGTAAGAGAACTCAGGAGCGCGCGCGCGCGGCGGGGCTGCACAACTTCATCTGGAGTTGGACCGCTTTTGTTCCCCCCCCCACCCTACCACCCCCCATGACGCCTCCTCGGATGGGGGGGGGGTTCTCAGGTTACTGACCACGACAGCTCCCGAACCCCGAGCCCCGAGCCCCGAACCCCGAGCCCCGCAGCCGAGCGCGTCACGCGCCTTTACGCAGCGCGCGCGGGTTAACGCTCTGTACCTGAGTTCCTGAGGAACGTTCCTCCACGCGCAGTTTCCTCCACGCGCGGGTTGTCCACGCGCCAGTCCCCTCGGTAAAGATCCAACAACTCTCACGAGCGGCTTTGGACGCGCGAGAGCTGCGGCCGCGACACGCCGCCGGCTCTGAGCCCGTGAGTGTGTGTGTGTGTGTGTGAGTGTATGTGTGTGTGTGTGTGTGTGTGTGTGAGAGAGAGAGAGAGAGAGAGTGTGTGTATGTGTGTGTGTGTGTGTGTGTGTGTGTGTGTGTGTGATTCCCCGCCTCTGTTCGCACTGAACCTACAGGGAGGAAAAACACACACTCCGCCGCCGTGACCTCACATGCCTCCGACTCCTCCCTGCCTTCCGCGTGTACCTGCAGCCGCGAGCCTATCCCTGCACTGCCGCGAGCCTATCCCTGCACTGCCGCGAGCCTATCCCTGCACTGCCGCGAGCCGCCCTCCCCAACGCGGGGGTGCAGCTCCTTAAACGGGAGCGGAATTGGTCCTGACTTCAGACCCTCAAGTGGTTCAGGTAAAGCACCCCCCCCCCCCCCCAATTCATCGATTACACCCGTGACCAAGCAGTGGACACCGGGGTTCTGTCTGCGGACCCTACAGAACATTCCATACTCTATAGTACCGGACCCTCCACAATCTGCAGGAACTAATGATTACAGTTCCTAGAACCTCATTTTAAGGGATTGTTTTCCTTAACGACAACTCCAGTGTTGGTACTTGATGCGCAACAGGAACCATACCTGTACCCTGCAGGAACTAATAACGATTATAGTTCTAAGAACCAGATTTTGACAACTCCAGTGTTGGTACTTGATGCGCAACAGGAACCATACCTGTACCCTGCAGGAACTAATAACGATTATAGTTCTAAGAACCAGATTTTGACAACTCCAGGGTTGGTACTTGATGCACAACAGGAACCATACCTGTACCCTGCAGGAACTAATAACGATTATAGTTCTAAGAACCAGATTTTGACAACTCCAGGGTTGGTACTTGATGCACAACAGGAACCATACCACCCCATACGAACTAATAATGTTTACAGTGCTAAGAACATGCAGGAACTCATTATTACAGTTCCTAGAACCTAATTTTAAGGGATTGTTTTCCATAACAACAATTTCAGGATTGGTACTTGATGCGCAACAGGAACCATACCTGTACTGACAACTCCAGGGTTGGCACTCCATGCATGAACAGGAACCAAACCTGTACCCTGCAGGAACTAATAACAAGTATAGATCTAAGGACCTAATTTGGACAACTTCAGGGTTGGTACTTGATGCACAACCGGAACCATACCTCCCCATATGAACTAATGATGCTTACAGTTCCAAGAACCTAATTTTGAGGTATTGTTTTCCTTAACGACAACTCCAGGGTTGGTACTTGATGCACAACAGGAACCATACCACCCCATACAAAATATGGTTTGCAGTTCCAAGAACCTAATTTTAAGAAATTCCTGACCTAAACTCAAGTTCAGGGTTGGCACTCCATGCACGGACAGGAACCATACCTGTACCTGTTTTGTGGAACATGATGATTATAGATATTAGAACCTAATTTTGACAACTCCAGAGCTGGTACTCTATGCACAGGCAGGAACCATATCTATTTGTGGAACTAATAATGATTATAGTTCCTAGAACCTAATTTCAAGGGATTCTCATTTGCATCAGCACCTCTTGGGTGGAACTCTCCCGGTTGCCAGATGTGTTGCACATTCACCCCGGACCATGTGGACCGTATTGTTTTTATAAAAGGTTCCTCTTTGGCTCGACAAAGTTCGTCAGCTGTTTAGAGGAACCAAATCTCTAGAGGTGGACCCACATCTGTGTGACATCAGGAACTTCAGATCCGCCTTTCAAATCACAACTTAATCCCATCTGCACACACACACACACACACACACACACACACACACACACACTGTGGCTGTGGAATGTTATGTGGAATGCTGTGGGGGGTGGGGGTGGGGGCAGGCGGAGAACTGGGTGTTTACTTTAGAACCAAACAAAAGGCTTTTCACCTGACAGACTGAAGTGGAACTATAGACAGGACCGGCCAGAACTCGAGAACCCAACCGTTCCAGCAGTATAGTTCTAAGAACTATAATTATCATTAGTTCCGGCAGGGAGAACACACTGTGCATAGAGTACCAGCTCTGGAGTTGTCAAAATTAGGTTCTAAGAACTATATTATTAGTTCCAGATATGGTTCCTGTCTGTGCATAGAGTACCAACCCTGGAGCTGTGCTTTAGGTCAGGAATTTCTCAAAATAAGGTTCATAGAACTATAATTATTATTAGTTCCACAAAGCAGGTATGGTTCCTGTCTGTGCACAGAGTACCTACCCTGGAGCTGTGCTTTAGGTCAGGAATTTCTCAAAATAAGGTTCTTAGAACTATAATAATTATTACACACTAAAAAGCAAGTATAGGTATGGTTCCTGTTGTGCATCAAGTACTGATCCTGAAATTGTCATTAAGGAAAAGAATCCCTTGAACTGAGGTTCTAGGAACTATAATTATCATTAGTTCCACAAAGCAGGTATGGTTCCTGTCTGTTCAATAAATACCTTAAAATTAGTTTCTAGGAACTATAATTATCGTAATATAAGGTAGACCTCAGAAGAGCTCTTTTGGCGTGAAGGAACTATATTCAATATATATAGTTCTAGTTCCTGTTTTTGAGCAAGGCCCCTAACCCTCACTGCTTCAGGGGTTCCGTCCCGGTGTTAGGGTACTTGTAAGTGGCTTTGGTTAAAAGCGTCTGCTGAATAACCAACTGGAAAAGTAATGAGAACCTTTGGTCAAATATCAACTCAGGAACCATTAAAGAACCGGGATGCGTCACCTAGTCAGCGACCTTTGGGGCCCACCCCATGACTGTGCACATAGACGGGTCCATGAAGTCACGGGTGGGTGAGGAGGAACTTAGGAACTGTGAAGGTTCTGACCTGCTCTCGGAGTCTCTCCTGGTGGCCCATGATGGCCGAGGCGTGGTGAGGGTACTTCTGTTTGAGGTGCTCAAGGAAGGCCTCCCGCTTCTTGTCCATTTCGGAGGGCTGCATGGCCAGGATCTCATGCGAGCTTCTCGCCCCTCCCACCGTGTGGCGCCGTGGTCCTGCCAAGCGGCTCGACTTGCCGTGCCCTCGTCCCCCGGACCCGGTGGAAGTTGACGGCCGGCCACCAGGAGGCTGTTTGCAGTTGAGGTGCTCCTCTGGGTTGGTCACCCTCAAATTGCCCTTTAGCGACCCTGGAAATGGGAACAAAGCAAGATACCAAACGTTGTGAAACTTGCTGAGAGCCTTATTGGGCAGAACTCTGCCAAGTGTTTTGGTTCAAGTGCCAAAATTTGGTTCTACCAACTAATGTGGAAGCCCATATTCATTGAACCCATACTTCTGGACTTCACGGGAAACGCCCACTGAATTTGCACCACCCCCAGAGACGACTCCGTCAGGGTAGCCCCACATATCTCAATCCAGCCTCCCACCTACCAGACACCGGTCACTTCGGGTTCAGTCGCACCTCCAAAGGTCACCTCCATCAACTCTTTGATCTACAAGCCCATGCCAATTAATCGGCAACCCATTTAATTTTCCTAGGGAGTGTTCGGAGTCCCGTTCCACTGCACCACAGGAGTACTCCGGGTAGTTTGTACCTCCATGCCCCAGGTTTATTAATAGGCCACGTACAGACCAAGTGGCTACAGAGGAACCTGCTTCCCGTCCAGGTTCCCAATTTGGCGTTACCTTTGTCCCCGAGGTCCCCCCTCACGTCCTCTCCCTCTTCCCGTTCATCTGTTCGTCCCACTTCCATTAGCGCAAGTCCACGGCCTGAAACTCTGACCTGTTTTTCCAACTTGGACTCCAGGTCCAGTCGTGCATGAGAACCCTTTCAGACAGGCGCCCGGCCAGATTAACCCAAGGCCCCCCCCCTCCGCCCCGAGGCCCCGCTCAGCCGCTCGCTCATTGGGTGTACTTGCGTGACCTCATCCTTTGAGCCTGCCGAAATAGGAGAACACAACTCCAGCGTTCCTGGACACCCCCCCCCCCTGCGGGAGCCCCTTGTCAACAGGTGTCAGGCGAGCACTCTTCAGAACCCTCCCTCGTTCTCTTACGGTGCTATGTGTAACGCTGGACGTATCAGCTGCCCAGGCCGTGGGGGCGTGCGGGGGTGTCGGCTTGCTCTTATTTCTAGGTCAGGTGGAGATGGACGGAGAACACATGGACGAACGCCCCAGTGCAGCATGGGAGATGGAGTGGCGTTATGAACCCTGTGCTCCGTCGTTTTAACGTGACGTGAAGTCCCGGATGATGGGAGGTCACAGAACCTGTAGAACGACCTCAGTCATTTACACTAATCCCTGAACGAGGCACGGCCCATAAAACTCACAGATCGGGATCAGCGGCGGGACGATGCTCCGAGTGGGACATCACAATGCAGCTATTGTAGACTCCGAAGACGTCACTCTCAGCGTAAATAAACACGACTCACGTGGAGCTAAGAACCGACAGCGCCCCCTGGCCTTGTTCAAGGACCCACATTGGTGACATTAGTGGACCTGGGATTTGAACCCACAACCTTCTGATTGACAGGCCAACACTCCAAGCAATGAGCTACCACACCCCAGTGAGTACGTTCTATTTGCAGAGGTTCTCCTTTTCGTGTTGTTAATTTCCTGGAGGCGTGGTCAGATCCATGGTTCTACGATGATCAGCGGTTGGAACCTGGATTTCTAGTGGGCATCAAGTCCGCAGCATGTTATGGAGTGAGTCATGTGACCAAGCCGAGGACTAAAAGAGGGTACAAAGTGAGGAAGGCATTTTAACAAAAAGTGGACTTTTACACATCGTTACGTTACATGACCTTTGCAAATAAAGACGATAATAAACGATGTTGCTGGTTGTGTCCACGTAGCGATGACAACCGTGCTGAAAGGTCAAGCCGTGGTTCTCGGGACGTGAGGCTCCAGAGTTAACGACCGCAGCGGCTTCCATGGGGTTTCGAGTAATTAATATATTCAATTTATAGTTTTAATTAATTACTATATATTTTTTCCATGATAAACACGTCGCCGCAATTTCTGAGCGACAGTTAAACCCCCAAACACGCTGTATTTGAGAGAAGAGATGTTCACCGGCACTTTGGCGCCATCTGGTGGCCAAGAAGCTGAATGACGTCCATTCTAATGGGTCCCGAAAACGCCGTTTATATTTAAAAACAGGGGACAACGTTTCGGGCGCTAGGCAGATACACCCAGGACTGGGGGGCAATCTATCACTGGACACACACTCACACACACACACACACACTCTAAATGGGGCAATTTGGATAATTCAATTGACCTTGATCCATGTGTTTGGACTGGGGGAGGAAACCGGAGAACCCGGAGGAAACCCACACGGACACGGGGAGAACATGCAAACTCCACCCAGATTGGGATTCGAACTGGGAATCCCCTAGCGTTGAGAGGAGAACATGCCAATCACTAAGCCACCGTGCCACCTGTTGAATAGTACGTATCAAAACTGTAATTAATAAATGACTCGTGGGGGGGGGGTCCATGACCATCCCGAGGAGAACGTTCCAGTCGCCAATCCATCACTCGACACTCACCCACTCACTTACACAGATTATATGGGGCAATATAGAGCATTCTATCAAGTTTTTTATCATAGCAAGTTTTTTGGACTGCGGGAGGAACCCACAAGGACACGAGGAGAACATGCAAACTCCAGATTCGAACCTGGATGGAGAACATGCTGACCACAATGCCACCTGTTAAACACTGCTTACTAAAACCAGAACCATTACCTACTGCAGCTGAGTCGTGATCAGGCTGAAAGGTTCGAAACTCAAACGACCTTCTCAATATGGCTGACATCAGTGGTATGGATCCCACAAACCAGCAAAGCAGAACATACGATGTCAAATCAAGAACCTCGCATATTATTTCCACCACTGGAGGGTCGTTCTGCAAGAATTTGGAGTGATTTCGACGGGGGGAGGGTGGATTTTGGGGGACGAGACGAAGCTCCGAATGAGGTGAAGACATGGGAACACCTCGCTCATGTGCATTGGGCCAATCCGATTTGCCGGCTGTGATGTCATCTCCTTTGGGCCGCGGCTCATGCTGCCAATGTCCTCAGCGCTGAAGCATGTCAGTGATGTCATGCAGAGTTCCAAATTTCAGGACTCCAGGTTCCTCGTGTGCCGCGGAGGGACCATTTATTGGTCTGACTCTGCAAAACCGTCGCCATGGCGACCCGAAAGCTCAGGACTGAACGTCTTCAGCGGCTTCCCCGTTAAATACGTCCTGCAGATGGTTTTAGAGAACTACAGAGTCCTCGTCCTGAGGATTCGGACGTACTAAACCGTCTCGCCTACTGCTTTTGAGTAGTAGGTGGTTTCCTCCGGGTTCTCCGGTTTCCTCCCACAGTCCAAAAACATGGTCCAAAATTGCCCCATATAGAGTGTGTCTGTGTGAGTGAGTGTGTGTCCAGTGATAGATTGCCCCCCTGTTCTGGCTGTATTTGCCCAGCGCCCGAAACGTTCTTCCCTGGATGGGCTTGGGGAAATGATCTCTCTCGACTTCTATGTCCATGTCCCTGGACTTCACCACGTTGCAAAGACACCATTCACTGAGCAGAAGGAGCTGAGAATCTCCGTCCTGTTAAATGGTAACTAACTTAATTGCTGCTCATTATGGCGGGGGGGGGGGGATGCCCATCCTGGGGAGAACGTCTCAGGCGCTGGGCAGATTTTTTAGTCATTTTAGTCAGATACACCCAGGAAAGGGGGGGCAATCTATCACTGAACACACACTCACTCACGCACACACACACTCTATATGGGGCAATTTGGAGAATTCAATTGCCCTTGATCCATGTTTTTTGGACTGTGGGAGGAAACCGGAGAACCCGGAGGAAACCCACGCGGACACGGGGAGAACATGCAAACTCCACCCAGACTGGGATTCGAACTGGGAATCCTCAGTGCTGAGAGGAGAACATGCTAAACCACTAAGCCACCATGTCGCCCTATTTGTTTAACATATTGTGGTCATTGGAGTTGTTTATTATTAAAGTCCTTCTTTTGACCTCTGAAGCTTTAAAACGGACGTTTTTTCCAGAACGTTCCAAACTTTTCTGACTGGACTTGCTCAAAGTCACATTCTGGTTCCTAAACAAGGGAAGCGAGAACAATGGGCTCCGTCCCCAGAGGCCCCGGACACACTTCGTTGTTCCTTCAGTGTTCCCTCAGTGTTGCAGGTTCACTTCCTGTGGGGCTGCTTCCTCCCTGGAAGCCTCAACAATGGTTTATTTTGAACCAACGTCAACAGGAAGGGCCCTGTGTCCTCGCACCATCGCTCGTAGTACATAACGAAGCACCCGCCAGCCGCCTGCGAGCTGGGGTCGAACCTCGTTAGGTAAACGATCTGGACGGTCTGCACCTCTTCACCCGGCTCACCCTTAGTGGAGAGTGCGGGGAGCCTCCGTGACCTGGTGCTCTGCAGGTTCTGCCCCGCTCCTCAACCCTGTCAGGGTGATACGATATGACCGCCGCAATGTAGCATCAAAGGGGTCAAGGGTGCAACCCTTAATTAACTAGTGGCAGGTGCACCCGCGATGTTTTTCACCTGTGGGTGCGCCAAAAGCCAATTAGCATTCCCAGTGCTTTTCTGAGGGGCGTGGCTTCAGTGTGTACGCGAACAATGTCTAGGAAGCCACTAAATTTACTGGCCAATACAAGAAACCAGCAGGAGTAGCTTCAGGCAGTTAGGGCACCCCCTTGTGGCTCGGCATGTCTGATGCCACTGCTTGTTGCCCGGGTTCTTTGGTGTAGGGGTGCACGCTCTCTGACTCCCAGCACCAAAGAAAGGTAGGGGGCTGGAACGACCAATTAAAGAGCTCCATCGGAGTCTTCCTTCAGTCTTTGGAGTCGCTGGCCAAAAGAATAAGGACGGAAGCCCATCCTCGTAACACTGAACCGCCGCCGTTGGGGTCAATCGGGCTTTAAAAACCAACCCTGGATTATATAAAGCATTTGGAGTAGGCAGAGTCTGGCGTGATGGTGGTGCCATGCTCGAAACGAGAACTGTTCCAGGGTTCCATCATGAGAACTGAACCAGGAAGCTGGCCTTCAGCCGTGAGTCACTTTTTCCTGTAGAGGTGCCATGCTTCAGTTTTCGGGAGCCTCATTAAGATCGAGCTATTTCCAGCCGGCGGCTCATTCCTCGTTCCCGAATCACCTCGGCGAGGTTCTAAACGTATCTGGATTAGTATGAAGTATGAGAACCTTCAGGATTAACAGATTGTTTAACTCTGACCGTAGGCCTAGGGGGAGCTCCTGTTCCAGCCAGTTGCTCAAAACTAGCACCCCGCCTAAGAGACAAGAGCCTTGGTGCTCAAGTCATCGAGCCTACAGCCAGCAGGGGGGGTTAGCGACTTACTGCACGCCAACCGCTCTTCCGTTCAGTGGGAACGGTGTGATGGACAGCAGATGGACTGCTTCAGAATCCCACCAGAGCTGCGTTTGCCAAGTTAGCGACTTACGGCATGCCAACCGCTCCTCCAGTCAATGGGACACGCCCGTTTTCCTGAACCCATCAAACACCACTGGAATAATCTAAAACAGAGGCTGTGAGTCCGGTCGCCTCGTCCAACATCGGTACCTGACCTCCCAAAATCACCCCTGCAGGACGAATCGGCAGCGACGGTCCCGACTTGTATGATTTGTTTTTTGGTTATTAACCAGTTTTGGTTCTAAGAGCCAAAACGGTGACCCCTGCCTTCTGTCTACAGTTTGCTGGATGACTTCTGGTAATGGTGACCGGAGCATCAGTAGCGGTACCGAGGTCATTAGCCTAATGGCTGCAGAACGCTGAGCCTCTACGTTTATCGGAACATCTCTGATCTCGGGCGTCGTTAAGACGTGGAACATGCCGCAGTGTTAATGAGGCGTTCCCTTTAATGCCTTCAGAAAACTTCAATCACAAACAGCTGGAGTCTGTCCGTCGTCTGCGTCACACTGGTCGTAATCGACCTTTAAAAAAAGTAATAAATTAATTACCTGCATAAATACATTCCCAACTTAATTAATTCAGCTCCTGATTGGACTGACGAAGTTTTCAGGACGCCAGCGTCATGTGATGCAAACTGAAATGATATCATTTGACGGACAGCTTTCTGAACCAATCGATTAAATCTTCACGCATCTGTTCCAGAACATTTTCGGATGTTTGTCTCTCAACACCAACAAACGAGGACAATTAAGCATAACTACTGAGCTAATTTTATACTGAAGCGATACGGTGCGAGGGGGTGTGGCATCATTCTGAATAAATCGGTTTTTAAAGTGAACGCCGATCGCTGAGTAACAGGATTCCGGTTTCTCTAACAATCACACGGCCATCTAGTGACCAAATTACAGAATGCAATTTATAAAAAAACAAAACAATCATGTATTGTGTTATTGTTAATGATGTCACGACTGGACAAACGGCTCGGCCAATCAGATTTAAGGAGCGGAATGACCCGTTTTATAATATTTGATTCAGAAATGTGTTTATTGAACGCGAAATGGTTAATAATCTGCTCTTCCGCGACGTGATCTAGTTTAAAGTGAACGCTGATCGCTGAGTAACAGGATTCCGGTTTCTCTAACCACTGCACACTGCCATCTAGTGGCCACATTACAGAAGACAGTTTATTAAAACAGTGTAACAGGTTTAGTGCTGATCTGTTTATATTAATCTGTATTTTATGATCTTATATGACGCACTGGGGTGGCACGGTGGCTTAGTGGTTTGTCATGTACTCCTCTCAGCACTAGGGATTCCCGGTTCGGATCCCAATCTGGGTGGATGTTCTCCGCGTGGGTTTCCTCCGGGTTCTTCAGTTTCCTCCCACAGTCCAAAAACATGGATCAAGGTGAACTGAATTCTCCAAATTGCCCCAATTATAGAGTGTGTCTGTGTGAGTGTGTGTGTGCCCAGTGATAGATTGGTGCCCTGTCCTGGATGGGCATGGTAACCCCCCCCCCGTGACCCTAGTAGAGGATAAAGCGGAAGATAATGATGGATGGACATATGACGCACTGATACAAATGTGAAACGCTCAGCCAATCAGATTTAAGGAGCGCAACGACCTGTATCATCTCCTTTATACTTAGGATTCACCCGACCCGTCTGGCACCAACAACCATGTCAACCACATACCATCCACAAAGACGACTGCTTTAGATCTTGGACTACGTTGCCAGAAGCAGCACAAATCCTCTGCCCATCATCCGAACCGAGTAAAAAAAACTTTACGTCGTGACCCCCCCCCCCCCCCCAAAAAAAACAGACCAATCGCGCACATTCCAGAACTCACCCTGCGCCGAGCCGAGCCGGAGGCCTCGAACCGTCTGAACGCGAGTGCCGATCTCGCTTCTGCAGACTGCACTTTTGCGCTGCTGCACTTTCACTCTCTCTCTCTCTCTCTCTCTCTCTTGCTCTCTCTCGCTCTTGTGTTGCTCTCACTTCCTGGGAAGGTCCTTTAACCAGAGGCTCGGTGCACTCTCGGCCCCCCCTCCACGTCACCCCCGCCCTCACCCCCGAGCCCCTGTGTATTGTTCCTGTGTGACACGCTGAATACGTCTTTGTACCTCTCCCAGCCGTCTGGCTCACCTCAGTGTGGGAGAGAGAGAACGAGAGAGAGAGAGAGAGAGAGAGAGAGAGAGAGCGAGAGAGAGATTCAACCTCATTCATTCAGATTTCACTTAATCCTCTACTAGGGTCGTGGGGGGGGAGGGTAGGGGGTTCCCGATGCCCATCCAGGGGAGAATGTTTTAAGTGCTGGGCAGATACACCCAGGACAGGACGCCAATCTATCACTGGGCACACACTCACTCACACAGATACACTCTATATGGGGCAATTTAAAGCATTCAATTCACCTTTAATCCATGTTTTTGGATTGTGCGAGGAAACCGGAGAACCCGGAGGGAACCCACACGGGCACAGGGAGGAGAACATGCAAACCACCCAGATCGCGATTCGAGCCTAGATTTGAGCCTGTGCTGAGAGGAGAACATGCCAAACACATTTGGGGTGGGGAAATGCGTCAACAAAAAGTGTAAATGCATTCATAACTTGTCGACAGGTGTATAACGACGGAACTTTCCAGTGGGGGGCACTCTTACATCTAATGACACTCACAATATGGCCGACACGATCGCTCCACGGTTGCTTGCATGCTACGTATTGCTTGCTCAAAAAAAGCCTACTGGTTTAAACTGGTTATAGCTACGTGCTATCCCATGATGCCACGGGAGCGAGAAGGCGGGAAGTTGACCGTCAATGTGACAAAACTGCAAAAATAAACACGAAAAATCCAATAATGTAACCACGGGATTTCCCTCTTACATCTAATGACCTTCACAACATGGCCGACAAGAGCGGTCCACGGTTGCTTGCTCAAAAAAACCCATCCATCCATTATCTTTCGCTTTATCCTATTTTAGCGTCGTGGGTGGGGGGGTGGGTTCCCCATGCCCATCCAGGCGCTGGGCAGATACACCCAGGACAGGGGGCAATCTGTCACTGGGCACACACTCACTCACGCAGACACACTCTATATGGGGCAATTTGGAGAATTCAATAGACTTGATCCATGTTTTTGGACTGTGGGAGGAAACCGGAGAACCCGGAGGAAACCCACATGGACACAGGGAGAACATGGAAACTCCACCCAGATGGGGATTCGAACCGGGAATCCCTAGCGCTGAGAGGAAAACATGCCAAACCACTAAGCCACCGTGCCGCCGCTCAAAAAAACCTTACTAGTTCAAACACTAAAAAATAAAACAGCATTTAGTGTTGAGTAAGCGATTTCGGACGAAGCGAAGCTCTCTACAGACTACTGAAACATGGATTCAAGGTGAATTGAGTGCTCTAAATTGCCCCATATAGAGTGTGTGTGAGTGAATGTGCCCAGTGATGGGTTGGCGCCCTCTTCTGGGTGTATCTGCCCAGTGTCCGAAACGTTCTCCCCTGGCTGGGCCACCTACTTCGCCTTCCGTCTGTTTTTATTTAATTGTTTTTGCATAGCGTTTATAATTGTCACTTTGCGTTGTTCTTCTCCGGTCGTCGCTTTATTAACACCAGATGTTTTTTTTTTTTTTTTTTTTTTTTTGTTCTTCGTGTCTTTTCGTCCATTGGCTTTCCATGGCTCAAACGCCGTTGGAAAGTTCTAAAAGGCGTCGGGTTCTGTTTTAAATCCCAAGCGCAGATGTCTTCAGTTAGCGTTCCGTCCGTGCCCGGCCAGCTGCTCCATAAAAAGCAGGTTCTAATAAAGTAAACAGCGACGCGCAGATAGAATCTGGCTATTCATAGAATTTTCCATGGCGTTCGTCGTCCACCCGCAGACCGAGGGAACATCGTCTCCACAGGACCAAGAGGTCCGTGGGAAAGTGGGTTCTGCGGAGACGTCCGATACATCGGGACAGCAACAGCAACTATACGGGGGATCCGCCCAGCACCCAAAACGTTCACCCCTGGATGGGCATGGGGAAGAACCACTCCAACTCCAGAAAATATGGGACGTTGGGCTGTCAATCAAAAGGTTGGGGGTTCAAATCCCAGGTTCTCTAAAGTTACCAATGTGGGTCCTTGAGAAGACCCTTGCAAGACCCTTAACCCTCATTGCTCCAGGGTTCTCTGATAAACCCTCGTCAATTTGAGCAAATATATGAAGGTAATTGTGATATATTAATTATATTGTCTTTTTTTGTGTCTCAGGTTCTTGTTTCTGTGGTTAGTGGAACCGTGACATCGGTTCCAAACCAAAAACAGGAAACCATCAACAGCAATAAATCACCCTGTGTCTTCCATCCTAATAATTACCTGACTGCTGGTTCCCCGTCGCCCCGCCGCCTTTGCTCGCCCTTCCTCGGCCGTCGGTCTGCGCGTCCGTCTCTCCTGTCCCACGTGGAGGTTTCGGGACGGACGCCCTCGAGCTGTCCGGCTGCGCGTCGAGGCCAGACATCCTTATGTGATGGGTAGGAATTTCGCGCCGCGGTGGCGGCAGCTTGGAGCCCGGGGTCGTGGAGTGCGGCCGCGACGGGCGGGACGTCTTAGACATACCGGTAACGTTCCTGTATCTTTCCTTGCGCTGGCGTCACTCCTTAAACTATTAAACTCTTAAAACCTCATGCCGGGAGCCGCGGACCGGTCCATGGTTCATCCGATGCAGGTCGGCTTCCAGCGTAAATCTGGTGAGTCAGCGTTCTCAGGAGGCATCCTCCTGGAGTCTTTGGCGCAGAACAAACAGGCACTTTAATCCCGCTTCATAATCGGAACGCCGCATCCTTCCCGAGGTTTAGCTTCGGAGTCCTTGAGCGACTGAGCGCAGCGAGCAGGAACTCCTCGGCGAGTTCTCAGACGCGTTCTCCCCCTCCGCCTGCCCTCGTCTGGATTCACAGGCTCACGCCGGCCGGTGAAGTCAGACTTCCCATTTTCCTCTTGGCCCCCCGTGCGAGTCTGGACGCGTACAGGTAGACGGGAGGGAGGGAGGGAGGGAGGGGGAAACGCTGCGAGCGATGCCTTTGGTGTTCGAGCGCGAGTGTCTGCCTGAAACTAATACATAGTTGGCACATTCCATCGCTCTCTCGGCACCGTTCCTCCCGGCAGCCTCCTAATTCCTCGTTACCTCGGTTTCCACATCACTCGTTTTTTGTTTTTTTTTACACGGCCACCTGGTCTTCCTTTATTTAGTTACCGATCTATCGATTACTATTTCGTCCTTTATTTAATATCCTCGTACTCGTGATGCCGTTTCCTGCAACCAGCGTCAACCTCACACTACACCACGCCGTCGAAATAGCTATCTGCCAAAGTCAGAGTGCACTTGGCTCTCTGAGTGACACCACGAAGGCATTGCTCAGAGTGAAGACTATTAAAAAAAATGATGGAAAGGTGTAAACCGAGCTCGAGAAGGAGGCGGGAGGACATGGGGGGTAACGAGGTAACTAGGAATAAGGAGGCCACGGGGAGGAACGGTGCAGAGAGAGTGATGGAACGTGCCAATTACGTCTTAGATTCAGGCAGACACTCGCGCTAGAACACCAAGAATCACTTCTCGGTGGGTGTAGAGTATATAAACCTCCACAGGGTCCCCAAGAATGTGTCAATTTTCGTGGTAATGGACGCCCCGGTGTGGATTTACACAGGGAACTAGGTTCTCCCCGTCATGCCTCACGGGTACCCAAGGCGTCCCGGTCTCTGAGTCAGCGGAACCGACTGAAAGCCTCGGCAGCCTTGGTGTCTGGTCATGACTCTGCCTCAAGGGCAAATGAGGTCGGTACTCATAAACGCTTCCGCGGTTTTGCGGAATGTTCAGGAAAAGATGCGGAACGCCGCCTCATGTTCTAAAAGGCCTGCGATCAAAGGCTGCCGGTTCTCCTGCACCGCGAGTGCTTTAGAAAATCACGGTCCCCCTTCTAAACGCCGAGTCTGCGCATTCGCAGCTTCTAATCAGGACAGTTAGCATAGAGTCGTCCGCCGCACTCGCATATCTCGCCTTCGCTTGAAATTATGGGATGCATTCCGAAAACACCGCGCAGAACATGGGACACGTCAGGTGAGGACACCTACGAATCATGAGCTATCGTTATGCAACGTGATATCCCATGATGCCACGGGAGCGAGAAAAATGTCGAAAGGCGGGGAGTTAAACTAAACACCAAACTACGTCGAAAATTCAATAATGTTACGACAGAACTTTCCAATGGGGGGCACTCTTACATCTAATGACCTTCACAATATGGCCGACAGATCGCTCCACGGTTGCTTGTACGCTACGCATTGCTTGCTCAAAAAAGGCCTACTAGTTTAAACCGGTTATAGCTACATGCTATCCCATGATGCCACGGGAGCGAGAAGGCGGGGAGTTTGCCCGTCAATGCGATAAAACTGCAAAAATAAACACGAAATTGGTTTTGGACGACATCAAAAATCCAATAATGTTACAATGTAATTTCCCGCCTACATCTAATGACCTTCACAATATGGCCAACAGATCGGTCCACGGTTACTTGTTTAAAAAACAAAGCCTACTAGTTTAAACACTAAAAAACAAAACAGCATTTAGTGTTTGAGTAAGCAATTTCGGAGGAAGCAAAGCTCTCTACAGACTATTGAAACATGGATTCAAGGTGAATTGAGTGCTCTAAATTGCCCCATATAGAACGTGTGTGAGTGAATGTGTCCAGTGATGGATTGGCATCCTCTTCTGGGTGTATCCGCCCAGCGCCCAAAACGTTCTCCACTGGATGGCCATGTTGCCCCCGCCCCCCCACGACCCCAGTAGAGGATTAAGCGTCCAATTTTTGAAAACGTTTGTGTTTGATGGCAGCAGCTGGAAATAGAATACATTCAATAAACGTTAACCTCGACAGAAAATACGATAATAAAGGAAACGGCGCGGCGTCTCCAACACGGCTGCGCGGTGAAAGGACTTCATGCAAATGAGCTGAATCAGCATCGGGGAGGCAACAAAGCACCAGCGCCAGAACGCAAACCACGTTTATACAAATGCCCCGGGGGCAACTCAGAGGTCAACTCCGAGTTTGCATGGAAGCATTTTTATTAACGACGGTTTGGCACCCCCTGCTGCACGACCCTGACCCGCATTTCACCTCGCCTTCAATAAAAACGCTTTTAGTAAATTTAGTAAATAGGTTAGTAAATTTACACCAGGTTGAGACAACAATCCGCAAAATCAGACTTTTTGAGGAGTACGTACAGATGTAAAAATGGTACGTGATCCATACAATCCCACCCCTTACCTCAGGTGGCGCTACTCATACTGCCATGCTAGCAGACTGTTACCTCAACGCCCTGGCGACCGCGACACAAAATAAAACAAATAAAATAAAACATAACGAGCAAAGAGGAGTAATGTTAACACTTGAGCAGATGCAATGACAGTGCCGAGACACTAAGGGGGAGCCCTTGCTCACCATAGCTACTTAGCTACATAGGCACACAAAGCCAGCACGAATTAACGAGTCTGCAAATTGTAATGAGGTAACACATGCCACAACTTTTCCTTTCACACAGGAAACAGCGAGGCATGACCTTTACAACATGGCCGCCGCGATGTGCCTGAAGCTGCATAGCGCTACACAGGCCACTTAGATCTGACGTGCCGCCCTGCTGGCTCACCGGGGAACTGCATGAGAACCAAAACAGTGCAGAACTGGCCGTGTGGTCCTGTTTAATGGAACATACTGCAGCAGAGTAAGTGAGAGAGAGAGAGAGAGAGAGAGAATGAGAGAGAGCGAGAGAGAGAGAGCATGAGAGTGAGAGAGAGAGGGAGAGAGAGAGAGCGAGAGAGAGAGAGAGAGAGCATGAGAGAGAGAGAGCATGAGAGAGAGAGAGAGAGAGAATGAAGGTGGGGAGATGATTGCTCGTTTTCTCTGAACTTTGATTAAAAGCCTTCATTCGACATCAAAGGCTTTTAAATCGTCACGCGGTGGTCGGGGGGGGCCGGGGGGGGGGTCAAGGGAGGCGAGACTTCAGCAGAGTCACCACGTCGTTAAAGACGAAGCACTTAAAATCATTAAACCACTAATAAAGAGAAACGAGGACATTAATTAACTCCAAGTTGTTTGGTCAAAGTGTGTGTGTGTGTGTGTGTGTGTGTGTGTGTGTGTGCGCGCGCTCCGGCGCTGTTCGGTGGTTGATGAGGTGGGGGTGTAGAGTGGGGTATGTGCAGTGCTGAGTGAGTGTGTGTTAGGTGTGTGTGTGTGGGGGGAGTCTGGAATGTGTGTGTGTGTAGTATGTGATGTGTGTGTAGTATGGGGTGTGAGTGGTGTGTGTGTGTGTATGTGTGTGTGTGGAGTATATATTGCGGGACATGTGTGTACTGTAGAGTGTGAGTGCTGTGGTGTGTATGTAGAGTGTGTGTATGTGTACTGCAGTGTGTGTGTGTACTATGGGGGAATGTGTAGTGTCATGTGTGTGTACTGCAGTGTGTGTGTGTGTGTGTGTGTGTAGTATTTGATGTGTGTGCAATATGGGGTGTAAGTGGTGTGTGTGTGCGTAGTGTGGAGTATATATTGTGGGATGTGTGTGTACTGTAGAGTGTGTGTGTGTGTGTGTGTACTATGGGGGAATGTGTCATATGTGTACTGTAGTGTGTGTGTGTGTGTGTGTGTGTGTGTGGTATTTGATGTGTGTGCAATATGGGGTGTAAATGGTGTGTGTGTGTGTGTGTAGTGTTTATTGCGAGACATGTGTGTACTGTAGAGTGTGAGTGGTGTGTGTGTACTGCAGAATGTGAGTGGGGTGTGTTTGTGTTTGTGTGTGTGTGTGTGTGTGTGTGCAGTGTGGGAACACAGACACAGTGACAGGTTGCAGTTCTGCGGTCGGGTTCTAAATCTCAGGTTCAGAAACGTCTGTCTGCAGTCAGCGCCGGGTTCCTCCACCCACTCCAATCGGACGAGTCGTCTACACCCTCACCCCCACCCTCACTCTCACCCCCACCCTCACCCCCACCCTCACACGAACCCCACCCATGTTTAAATCCCCGATCCGTCACGCTGTCGACACGAGCGTTTGGTTATTGACCAAGAGCGGATTCCAATCTCCTGATGCTACAGACGCCGGCCGGACTGACTGACATCCACCCACTCTGCACTGTGTGTGTGTGTGTGTGTGTGTGTGTACACAAGAGACAAACCTCCGACAACCTCATATAGATGTAAAGGTTAATAACAAACGTAGTTTAATAAACCATTGAGGTCGTGCATCATGCTGTATTCTTGTTTCAGCTCTAGAGGGCACTGTGAACACTACAGTTACATTAAAACTAGTACATACTGTTCAGTAGGCGATTTCCGATGAAGCAAATCTCCCGTTTGATACAGTGGGGGCGTGTCCTCTTACCTCAGATAAGATAGACCTTTATTTATCCCACAATAGGGAAATTCACAAGATGACTTTCCTAATATGGCCGACATTGTGAGGACACTACATACTCATGTACACAGAGTGTACTGCTTTACCGTCTACACTGTACTAACTGTATCAGAACTAGTATC
>JAFMOC010000231.1:792500-915000 GCA_019802505.1 Corydoras sp. C115
CTCCCGAGTCAGCTGGATGACTCACAGCGCTGCAGAACATGTGTTCCGGATCAATGACCTGATGGAACTCATCACAAGCCCCTGGTGGCGGGAGGAGGCAGGCGCATTTTCCCAAGATGCATTCCAGGTCCATTAGGGAACGAAAATCCATCCATCCATCCATTATCGTCCGCTTTATCCTCTATTGGGGGGGGGGGGTTTCCCCATGCCCATCCAGGGGAGAACGTTTCGGGCGCTGGGCAGATACACCCAGGACAGGGGGGCAATCTATCACTGGGCACACACCCACCCACACAGACACAAACAAGCTCTATATGGGGCAATTTGGAGAACTCAATTGACCTTGATCCATGTTTTTGGACTGTGGGAGGAAACCGGAGAACCCAGAGGAAACTCACATGGATTCAAACCGGGAATCCCCAGCACTGAGAGGAGAACATGCCAAACCACTAAGCCACCGTGCCGACCGGAACGAAAATCAGAATTAAAAATACAATAAACCAACTTTTCCTCGTTTTAATGTTTGTGTATAACGCTTTTTAAATGTTCTGAAAACGTAAACGTGTATGATTCTGTAGAATCTTGTTTACGGCGGGAGTTTGGTAACTTCTCCCTAACATTACTAAACGAGTTCGACTTTATTTCGTCAGCATTTATGTTTAAAACGTAGATTTTAATTCGAAACAATTAATTATTACTATTATTACTAAACTTATTCGCATCAGAGCTTCAAACGAACGAAATTAAAACAACCAGTGAGTTTAATCTTATTTTAAAAAACAACGTGACCATCTGAGTCTGCGTTACGATTGTAAGATTAAAGACACGTTGTTTTTCTGAATGGAGAGAATTCAGAACGTTTAGCACGAATCCCAAAGACGCACCGCGGCTCTCAGCTTGTGTTCTGTTGCCCTCTGGTGGACGGATACGGAATTACACTAAATCTCTGCACGCAAGTCCATCCATCATCTTCCGCTTTACCCTCTACTAGGGTGTGTGAGTGTGGGGGGGTGTTCCATGCCCATCCAGGGGAGAACGTTTCGGGCGCTGGGCAGATGCACCCAGGACAGGAGGGCAATACATCACTGTACAGCACACTCATTCACACAAACACACTCTATATGGGGCAATTTGGAGAATTCAGTTAACCTTGATCCATGGTTTTGGAACCCGGAGGAAACCCACGCGGACACGGGGAGGACATGCAAACTTTGCAAATCTAGATTGGGATTAGAATGGGTAATCAATAGCGCTCAGAGGTGAACATGCTAAACCACTAAGCCACAGTGCTGCCCTGCAAGTCTAGTGCAAAAAAAAAATCATAAAATGACAATTTAAAGTGACGTTTGGACCGTAGTTTATAGTGTTATTTGCCCCCCCCCCCCCCCCGATGGGCGGAGACTTACTGTTAGCAGGACCTGAGAATTAAAGGAGAATTTTAGATTGAATTAATATGAATTAATTCATTATCTTCCGTTTTATCCGGTCACGGGGGAAGGGGGGGTTCCCCTTGCCCATCCAGGGGAGAACGATTCGGCCGCTGGGCAGATACGCCCAGGACAGGGGGGGCAATCTATCACTGAACACACACTCACTCACACTCTATATGGGGCAATCTGGAGAATTCAATTCACCTTGAATCCATGTTTTTGGACTGTGGTAGAAAGAACCCAGAGGAAACCCACGCGGACACGGGGAGAACATGCAAACTCCAACATGGGAACCAAACCTGAGAGGAAAACACGCACCGTGACTTAGTGGCATGTTCTCCTCTCAGTGCTGGGGATCCAGGTTGGAATCTCTGGGTGGAGTTTGCATGTTCTCCCCGTGTCTGCGTGGGTTTTCTCCGGTTCCCTTCCACAGTCCAAAATACATGGTGAATTGAATGCTCTTAATTGCCCCATATAGAATGTGAGCGTGTGTGTGTGTGTGAGTGATGGATTGCCCCCTGTCCTGGGTGTACCCCCCCCCCCCCCGCGACCCTAATAGAGGATAAAGCAGAAGATGATGGATGGATGATTTTTTTGTTATGGGCGCTATGGTGGCTTGGTGTTTAGCATGTTCTCCTTAGTGCTGAGCTTCCAGATTCGAATCCCCATCTGGGTGGAGTTTGCATGTTCTCCCCATGTCCGTGTGAATTCTCCGGTGGTTCTCCGGTTTCCTCCCAGTCCAAAAACATGGATTCAAGGTGAATTGCCTGCTCTAAATTGCCCCATATAGATTGTGTGTGTGAGTGTGTGTCTAGTGATAGATTGGCACCCTGTTCTCCTCTGACTGTGCATGGGGAACCCACAAAAAACAAACAACAACAACTAACAATGAACAGCATTATGACCTTTAATGAGTTCTACAGAGGGGGCGTGGCCTTTGTAATACAGCCAATCCCGTGTGTTGATGGTACAAACTCGTTTACTCAAACAGCCTTCTGCTCTACAGGTTAGTAAATTACTTCCTACAGGCCGAACCCGAAATTTACACACAAAGACACCAGGAGGCGACGTGGCCATCGGTGCGCCGCACGTACAAACGATAGAAAAGAGCGCAGGTGCAGAATAAATTAAGGCACTTGAGTTCGAAACTAAGAAAATCAACAGCTCCTTAAAAAAATACAGTCTTCAGAAGAGAGAACCGCACACCAACGGAACATCGCCCACGGTCCAGAGTCCTCAGCCATCGCTGAAATACAGTGTACATCACCAGATCGTCCAAATTTAAGCCCCGCCCACTCTCACACACTCACACACACACCATGTAAGCCAGCACTAATATAGCACTCGCTCATGTCCAATAAAAAAACACAAAAAAACGCATCGTTTGTTAATTATGTAGCTTCAAGCTACAGCTTCACGCACGAGTTCCGCCGTCCCGGTCACATGTTCAATTCCAACGGAACGGTGGTTCTCAAACCGGGGGGTACACCAGATAACGGTCTTGATATGCAATATTTAATTTTTCCCATTTTATTTTCTTAAAAACTGTAATTTGGCCACTAGACGGCAGTATTGGATTGTTGTAGAAACCGGAATCCTGTTACTCTGGGCTCAGGGTTCACTTTGAAACAGCAGATTATTAACGATTTATCTTTCTGTAAACGCATTTAAACGGTGTTTTTTTTTATTATGGTGCGTCGTGAGTGTTTTATTTAAACAATAAGACACTCGAGGTTGTGTTATTATTGTGAATAAATCACGTAACGAGGTGGAGCTGTACTCCGCTGCACGTCGGTTCTAATAACACCTCCATATGTGATTTATTAACAATGATGCCACACCCTCTCGCAGTCCAATTCCAAATGACATTTGTTCCGTGACGAGAAACCTAGGTCGGATAATAAATTGGCGCCAATTTTGAGAACCCACCGCACCCAAGGTTCCACGTTGGGCGCCGTCACTGCAGCCCGTTTCGCTCGATGTACATTTTGGACAGGGTGGCCGCCATGGACTTGGCGAGCTCCTCGTCGCGTTGGCGCTGCGCCCGCGTGCGGCGGCACCACTCGTCGTACTCGGGGTTGGGCCGCTGCTGGTCCAGGAGCACGTCGTAGTGCCCGTTGCTCAGCCAGCTCAGCCAGATGGCGGGTCTGCTCAGGTCCTCCCGCCCCAGATGGTGCACCATGGTGGAGACGGTGGGACTCTCCAGGCTGCCCCCGGTGGTCAGGTAGATGTTGACGTTCAGCATCTGGCTCATGGCCAGCAGCTCCGGGTAGCCCGCCCACGCCCCGTCCTGGGCGGCGTTGATCAGGAACTGCCCCGCGTCGCCCTCGATGATGGGGCAGAACTCGTCCAGGTGGTCGGCGATGTGGTGCACGGTGCGCTCGCGCAGCTCCGCGTGGGCGGCCTGCGCGCCGCACGTCGCCATGGAGACGGCGCGGTACAGGCAGTTCCCGTCGGGGATCACGTGGTAGCGGTGCTTCCGGCGCTCCCGCAGGTATTTGTTCTGCTCTTCCACCTCCGCCAGGTACAGGCTCACCTGCTCGCTCGGATCTGCTCTGCGGCTGCGCGGCTCCACCATCAGTTCCCGACCCCCCTCCTCCTCCTCCTCCTTGGGCCCGTCCAAAACGTCGCATGCCCCCCCTGGCTGCGGGATACCCCCCGACAGAGGGTCCGGACAGCCGTCCGCCGGCGTCTCGGTGACGTCACGGTGCCTGATGACGCACCTCTGCACGCCACCCGGCCGCGTGATGACGAGCTCGGCTCTGGAGGTGTAGAACAGCGGCCTCATGGAGGTGGCCTCGTAGCAGGAGAAGGCGGGCATGTCGGCGGCGCCTCGTTCTCCGTCCGGTCCCGGTGCTCCCGGTGCTCGCGGCGCGCTCTCGGCGGCTCCCGACGTTGCGGCGGCGCTGAGTCTCCGCGGCGGGTAGTGCGTCAGCGCGCTGCTGTACAGCTGCATCCTGCGCCGCCGCCGCGCTTTATACGACTGCGCGCCGCGGGATGAGCGCACGGCCCCGAAATAACCCCCCCCCCCCGTCACGCGGCTCCGTCACCGCGTCGTCATGCCGTTCCCGGCCTCTCGCGTCAGTCGCCCCCTAATTTTAGAAGGCGGAACGTGGAACGCTCCGCTGCGCGACGCGTCGGTATCCGTGCGCCTGGAATCCTGCGACTCTAGGGGGCGCTGCGGTCGCTGTGACAACCGGCCAACACCTCTGCGAGTATAGAGCAGAGATCAGACTGCTGGAAATTGTGACGTCATAAAGGCATCTAATATATATATATATATATATATATATATATTATATCGTTATGAAAGGCGCTTTCTTTAAAGCGGGGGGCGATGGACGAAACAGCGCCCCCCGTGGCCACAAAATCTAACGGCCGCATCTTATGATACAGCACCGGCGCCACCATGCTGCCCGAGTGTTTGGTGTCATGGATTATGCAGCGTGCCTCTGTGTGTGTGTGTGTGTGTGTGTGTGTGTGTGTGTGTGTTTTGCAGCGTCACGGGAACGGAATGCACGCCAAAGAGCTGAGCAGAAAAAAAAGAAAAACATTGCTGTTTCTGTTCCAGAGAGGAAACTGTTATTCTCAACAACATGCTACAGTCTCACCGAACCCACCACACACACACACACACACACACACACACACAAACACACACACACACACACACACCAATGAAATAGAATAATAATAAATACATTTTTAAAAAATAGAGAAAAGAATAAATAAATAAAAATAAAAATAAATCAATAAATATTTTATAATACAAACAGAAATAAAAATAAAAATAATAATTATATACAATAATAATATAATAAAATAAAATAATAATACAAATGTACTAATAAAAAGAATAATAAATAAAATAAATATTGAATACATAATTTATACTAAAAAAGTAATAATAAATATTTGCTGATAGAATATATTTATAAATAATAATAAAAATGATAATAATAAATATTAAATAAATAATAATAACAATACATATTACAAAATAAATACAATCAATATTAATGATAATAATGATAATAATAAATATTAAATAAATAAACATTTATACACATAAATAATAATGTTAAAGATCGAATAACAGAGACACCTCAATGCCTTATTAAAGACCAAGAGCTCATGGACGACATCACCATATATTTAGATTGAGTGATGTCACGCCATTGAGTGATGTCACACACACTCTGCTTCATGACAGTGTTTTCAGTATTGTTATTATTATTATTATTATGAGTAAAGTGGAAGACACGAGTATGTGCTGTGACATCACTCGATCCAAATACAGCATGTGATGAGTGTGAGTAATCTTTAAATCATGCAGAGGAAATCTTACACACACACACTACTCTGTAAAGTTCATCACAACATAAAAGGCAGACGAGAAAGCCCTGAATGCTGCTAATACTCACGGTTACTCATTACTGTTAGCACTGTAACGATCCCGACTCTAAACTCATCCAATAATAATCATAAACAGTTGTGAAGGCTTCTGTAGGTTCTGTCATGAACTCATCAGACTCAGAATGTGTATTACACAGAGTTTAATAAAACTGCGCAGCACTCAGTTCATCCATCCATCCATTATCTTCTGCTTTATCCTCTATTAGGGTTGCGGGGGGGGAGGGGGGTTCCCCATGCCCATCCAGGGGAGAATGTTTTGGGCGCTGGGCAGATAGACCCAGGACAGGGGGGCAATCTATCACTGAACACACTCACTCACTCACACACTCTTTATGGGGCAATTTGGAGAACTCAATTGACCTTGATCCATGTTTTTGGACTGTGAGAGGAAACCGGAGAACCCATCCATCCATCATCTTCTGCTTTATCGTCTACTAGGGTCGGGGGGGGGGGAGAATGCGTGCTGGGCAGATACACCTAGGACAGGGGGACAATCTATCGCTGGGCACACACTCACTCACACACACACAGACACACACACTCTATATGGGGCAATTTGGAGAACTCAATTGACTTGATCCATGTTTTTGGACTGTGGGAGGAAACCGGAGAACCCGGAGGAAACCCACACGGACATGGAGAGGACATGGAAACTCCACCCAAATTGGGATTCGAACCGGGAAACCCTAGCGCTAAGAGGAGAACATGCTAAACCACTGAGGTTTTTGAGGTGTGACCGGCTTCCTGGAGATCTTCATCCATGGCTCTGCTGATGAATACTGGATGGAACCTGAATATTAATTGGACTGGCGGTCCTGCAGGATTCCCCCTAATGGACTCACATATAGTTTTCCAGTTGTTAGAGTTTTTCCATTTGTTAAATATCTCTACATGGCTGTCCTACACTGTTGTTGCTGCCCGGCCACTCAAGGAGGATGAGTCCCCCACTGAGTTTCGGTCCTCCCAAGGTTTCTTCCTTAAATAACAACATAACAGGGAGTTTTGTCTCGCTGCTGTCGCTACGGCTTGCTATTTGGGGGTTTAAAGGCTTTTCATTCTGTAAAGCTGCTCTGTGACGATGTACTGATGTAAAAAGCGCGACATAAATAAATTACTTGAATAACTTAGTTCAGAATCAGTTATCAGTAATCAGTAATCAGTTCAGAAGAACAATATTTAAACTTACGAAGACAGGTTCCAGTTTAGAATGAATCTGTTATTTTAGAAACGCGATGAACCTCACCAGAACCGGAGCCCACTGCCGTGGAACGGTCAGCAGAGTCCAGAGGACAGGGTACTAGCTGGAGGCACCTCTGTGATGGAGGAGAACCTGCTGAAAGATCTCCAGAGTTCCTCACTGAGATGTTCAGAATGAATGAGAACAAACTGAATCCAGAACAAACACACAAAGCCATCCCTCAGGCCTGTCTGATTCTCCCTCTCAAAAATCAACCTCTTCCTCTGTGGTGGCCGACACCGCTCCCCACTGCCCCTAGTGGCTGCTACTGGGATTTCCATTAATGGATTGACAGTAATGACAGTACTAATACTAACATCTAAAATCCATCCGTCCATTATCTTCTGCTTTATCCTCTACTAAGGTTGTGTGTGTGGGGGGGGTCCCTATGCCCATCCAGGGGAGAACGTTTTGGGCGCTGGGCAGATACACCTAGGACAGGGCAATCTACAGGCAATCTATCACTGGAAACACACTCAATCATACACACACACACACTCTCTATATGGGGCAATTTGGAGAATTCAATTGACTTGATCCATGTTTTTGGACTGTGGGAGGAAACCGGAGAACCCGGAGGAAACCCACACGGACACGGGGAGGACATGGAAACTCCACCCAGATTGGGATTCAAACCGGGAAGCCCTAGCGCTGAGAGGAGAACATGCCAACCACTAAGCCACTGACATCTAACGTCATTAGTACTAATACTCACTGTCACTACTACGAATAATTATAATAATACTATATTAAATACTACTATTTAGCTATGACGGTTGACGTTTAGTTGTGACGTTTGACTCTTAGTATTGCTACTGTTACTATTGACACTACAACCATTACTAATTATAAAAATGCTACCAATACTACATCTATCCCAGTACTGCAGTTTTTTTTATTGATGCTGCTACATATTTGTCACGATCGTATTAAAGGTTATAAACAAACTGTTGCCAAATCAACACAAAACATGACTTTAAACGCGGGAATACTTTGTAAAGGTGTAGAATCTCTTTAAGACAATAATCAAATCAGCAGCTTTTTTTAACGCACAATTAGCGACAACGCCCACAAAATAGGAACATAGTCTTTATTTAAAGCGTCTGATCTTAGCGATAAGCTCTCCCTTCTGTAATGATCGGATTGTGAACTTTTATTTTTCAGCCATCGCATTTAAAGCAACAGCAGAAAACAAGGACGCTTCAACATCCTGTCGCTAGAGGGCGCAAAGAGACCAAACCGTCGACGTTCTCGACCCGGATTGACTCGGTTCAAAGAGTCGATTCCGCACCAACAACATGTTTATCACACGTGCAAGAGAAGCATAAAGACGACATTACAGCAAGAATACAAGTAATAGAACATGACGTCATTCATGTCTAACCAATCAGCTGTCTGTAAATGAAAGTGTATTTATGTTGTATGTAGTATAAAGTGATGAAATCACAGGTGATTGGTTGGTTCTCAGTGTGTTCTGGGGGTGTACTCACCTCCACATGGCGTTTACCCCCCCCCCCTGTCCCCGCCCCCCGTCCGTGTTCCGGTCAGCAGATTAAGGCCGAGGACGGAGGACGGGTGACGTGGTTCTGGCGCGAAGCAGCCGCCGGTCTGACCTACATTCCCCGGCTTTACTGCAGGGTTCCAAACACTCAGCTGAAGCGGGAGCACCAAACCACGAGTCCACGAAAGACCTGTTACAGCAACCTTCAGACGTCCCACAGACATCCCACAGACACTCCACAGACCTCCCACAGATGTCCCACAGACATACCACAGACACTCCACAGACCTCCCACAGATGTCCCACAGACATCCCACAGACGTACCACAGACACTCCACAGATGTTCCACAGACGTCCCACAGACATCCCACAGACACTCCACAGACATCCCACAGACGTACCACAGACGTTCCACAAACGTCCCACAGACACTCCACAGACATCCCACAGACATCCCACAGACGTTCCACAGACGTTCCACAGACTCTCCACATACACTCCACAGACGCTCCACAAATGTTTCACAGACACTCCACAGACATTCCACTGACGTTCCACAGACACTCCACAGATGTTCTACAGACACTCCACAGACGCTCCAGAGATGTTCACAGACGTTCCACAGACTCTCCACAGACATTACACAGACGGTCCACAGACGCTCCAGAGACGTTCACAGATGTTCCACAGACATTCACAGACACTCCACAGATGTTCACAGACGCTCCACAGACGTTCACAGACACTCCACAGACATTCCACAGACGTTCCACAGACACTCCACAGATGTTCCACAAATGTTCCACAGACGTTCACAGATGTTCCACAGACGCTCCACATACATTCACAGATGTTCCACAGACGCTCCACAGATGTTCACAGACGTTCCGCAGACGCTCCACAGATGTTCACAGACGTTCCACAGACGCTCCACAGATGTTCACGGACATTCCACAGACGTTCCACAGATGCTCCACAGACGCTCCACATATGTTCCATAGATGTTCCACAGATGCTCCACAGATGTTCTGTCTAAACACTTTGCTCCCACTGGCTCTGTATTTGAGGCGGGGAACCCAAATGATTCTGACCTGTGTTAGTGTGTGTGTGTTTTTTAGTGTGTGTACTTACTTTTTTTGTCCCACAATGGGGAAATGCACAATGAAAAATGTGTGTGTGTGTGTGCTTATATGTTAGTGTGTATTTGTGTGTGTGTGTGTGCTTATATGTTAGTGTGTGTGCACCTATGTGTTAGGGTGTGTGCTTATATGTTAGTGTGTGTATTTGTGTGTGTGTGTGTGTTTATATGTTTAAGGATGTACAGTTTGTGTATATTCTTATTTGTTTATTAAAGTGTGAGCACTTACACTGTGTAAATGTAAAAAGTGTGTGGGTGTGTACTTATAAGTGAATGTGAGTGTAATTCAATTGCAGTGTGTGTGTGTGTGTGTGTGTACTTATATGTTAATGTATGTAAGACGTGTTTCAGTGTGTGTGTGTGTGTGTACTTATATGTTAATGTATGTAAGACGTGTTTCAGTGTGTGTGTGTGTGTGTGTGTGTGTGTGTGTGTGTGTGTGTGTGGTCACTGATGGCTCTCAGACCTTCAACCTCAGTCACAGTCACTCCACCGTGAGATCAAAGAACTCCAGATGACCGACGAACCGACTCAGTGGCAGTGAGTCGTCGGCTCGTGTTCGGTCTTCGTCAGCGCCGATGTCAGCTCGGTGGGCGGGCCTTAAGGGTTGAGTCACGCAGCTGTCAAAGATAGCTGTCACCCAGCTTCATGATCAAACACACACACACACACACACACACGCTCTCTCTCTCTCACACACACACACACACACACACAGTGGATGAGCGCGCGCAGGACGGAGCGCCTGGCTCAGGTAGACCGCGATGCGTCGGCCGGTTCGAACCTGAACGCGCGCGGCTGAACGCCACCGGACCGACCGACCGACCACGCGCACTGTGGGAGCCCACGCGGGACTTTTCCACGGACATGAAAGCGAAAAGAGGTAAGGCTGCGCGCGCGCGGCGCCACCGAGTTCTCGTGGACGTTTTGATTCGATTTGATTTGATAGTGTGTGTGTGTGTGTGTGTTTGTGTGTGTGTGTGTGTGTGTGTGTTTGTTGTGGGTTTTTTTTGCCCCTCGTTCGCTCGCCTCGTGCGCGCTATTGTTTCCGCTCCAGACCCGAAAACAGCCCCCCGTCCGCTCCCCACGCGCTGGCACCCTGTCAGCAGCCCCTCCAGCCTATCCCGGCCGTTTCGGGAAGGACACGCGGAGCGGGACAAACTTTACAAAAAATAATAACAAAAACAAACCAAAAAAACAACAAAGAAAAAGCGGCTCGACTTCAAAGCCGCAACGTCGGCGGCTTTGAAGTCGCGTCCCGCTACTCTGTGTAGCGCGGTTACAAGTTGCGCCCCCCCCCGCTGTGGTATTTGGGGGAAAGTTCAAAAGTAGCGCCTCGCGCATAAAGTCGGCAAAATTGTCAACTATAAAGTTAAAGAAGCGCCGCGTTTTACAACCGAAGACCAACAACTGTTTACCGACCAGGTCCCTCTGAAGTTCACTTTACTTCCCCGAGGCGACGCTCTCTGTCTCTCTCTCTCTTTATGTCTCTCTCTCTCTGTCTTTCTGTATGTCTTTCTCTCTCTATGTCTTTCTGTATGTCTTTCTCTCGACCTCGTGTTACACTCACTCTCTCTCTCCCTCTTTCTGTATGTCTCTCTCTCTGTCTTTTTGTATGTCTCTCTCTCTCTGTATGTCTCTCTCTCTGTCTTTCTGTATGTCTCTCTCTCCATGTCTCTCTCTCTCTCTCTCGTCTTTCTGTATGTCTCTCTCTCGACCTCGTGTTACTCTCTCTCTCACACAATGGAGCTCTTTCTGCTCGCGCCATGCTCTTGGCTTTCCATATTTTTTGGGAAGTGGGACACACGGCGGCGGGCTGTGTGCGGATTCGAACCCGTCTGGAGGCGCTGCGGACGGCCGGAGAACGCACATTCTTTTGTTCCATGGAGATTCGCAACAGGTCCTCCTCCTCCTCCCCCCCTCACCCCCCCCCTTCTTCTGACAAGCCAGAGAGTTCAGTGCCAACTATGCGCCGCTCTGGAAACATGAGACTTTTTTTTAAAAAATGGGTTCCTCAGTGTCCACGGTTCTCCCTCCCTGTCCCCCCGTCACCCGGGGTTGAGGTTGGACGCCGTAACGGGACGCACTACCCCAGGACGAGCCGTGTGCTCCGTGCCACAACACGGGCCCGGCTCGTTGTGTTTGGTTTTCGGGACGCTCCTGTCCCCAGAGCTCCGCTGGGACACGTTCTGCGTTCCTCGTCTGCGTTCTGCGTTCCGCACCGCGTGGCCGGACGTGACAGCCCTGAGTTGACACATCAGCTGCTCATAAACATGCAGATATACAGGCCCTCGGGTGCACCGCTCAGATTTAGGAATTTCGGAGGGAGTGTTTGGGGATGGGGGAGGGGAACGGTTCTGTGAGTGTGTGTGTGTGGGGGGGGGGTGAGTCTTTTGTCTCACACGGTTACTGCTGAAGTGATTTCCAGGAGCTTAAGGCCCCGTCCACACAGCGGAGGGGGTGTTATTTTCCCCCAAAAGACTTTCTAAGCAATGTTTTTCAAAACTTAAGAAAACTTAAAAAAAACTTAAAACTTAAGAGGACTGATCCCGGACCTGTAGGACGTTACCGGTGGGGGGTGGGGTGCTCTAGAATGTTGGGGGTGGGGTGGGGGGGGCTGCTCTAGAACACACGTCCTGGCCTGTTGTTGGGCGCGCCATAAATAAAAACACAAACACAGCATGAGAACCTAAGCCGTGTCCAGAATCAGCCACCAGTGGGTGCGAGTCTGGTTCTTTGTACGTTCCGTTGACCCGGTAAGCGAGTATGTTGTATGCACCGACCCCCCCCCCACCCCGCTGTCGGAACCTGAGGTTGGACACCATCCACCCATCTCATTATCTTCCACTTTATCCTCTACTACTGTTGCGGAGGGGTGGGGACGGGGGTTTCCCATGCCCATCCAGGGGAGAACCCAGGACAGGGCGCCAATCTATCACCGAACACACACACACACACACACACACACTCTATATGGGGCAAATTGGATAATTCAATTCACCTTGAATCCATGTTTTTGGATGGTGGGAGGAAACCAGAGAACCTGGAGGGAACCCACACAGACACGGGGAGAACATGCAAACTCCACCCAGATGGGGATTCGAACCTGGAATCTGAGAGGAGAACATGCCAACCACTAAGCCGCCCATGGGATGGTATCTCCCAACACTTGACTCCGCCCACTTGCCCACATGATTCGGCAATCAATGAATTATGGGATGGCGCCTACTGCGTACTACATGGGCAAGTAAGAAAACATCGAACGTAGAACGTGGAACGCACCGAGAGGCGGGGGACGGGGACGTTCCTTACCGAAGGAGTCAAAAGCCATTCGGAGGGAACCGTGCCGAGTCATGTGATCAGGCTGAAAGCGGGGAGGCCAACACGTTGGTTGGGTCAGTACACATCCGCTTTCCCATGATGCACTACCAACCGAGATGGCAGGACGTCACCTGAGAGAGAGAGCGCCTAACTGGCCCGGCTAAATAGCTGCGACTCGTCTCTCGTTTGTCCGCAGGAATGCTGGCCGTTTCGGGCAGCGAGACCGAAGACGACGACAACATGGACGTCCCGTTGGACCTGTCGTCCAGCCGCGGGGCTTCGGCCAAGCGGAAGCGACGAGGGAACCTTCCCAAGGAGTCGGTCCAGATCCTGAGGGACTGGCTTTACGAGCATCGCTACAACGCCTACCCGTCCGAGCAGGAGAAGGCCCTGCTGTCCAAACAGACCCAGCTGTCCACGCTACAGGTACGTCGGTCGCCGGCTCGGGGACGCGAGAATGTCGAGGTGCTCCTGCGGAGAAGCTGCCGTTTCTGTGACGATCGAGCTCTCGGTCGGGAAACTGAAAGGTTCTTGTGGGAGACAGCTGGAGGAGGATATGGGAAACGGTGTCCATGCTTTTCAAACAAGACAACCCCCATGCAGTGAGCGAGCGAGAGAGAGAGAGAGAGAGAGCGGGAGAGAGAGAGAGAGTCAGGAATTCCCCCACACTCAGCCAGATGTCTGCGGAACAATAGAACCACAATACACAAGATTCCAAGGTTCACAGGCAACAGTCTGTAGAGTTGAACGGTATCTGGCAGGAATTTGAACAAACGGACTGGACCCCCCAAGCGGAACGTTAGTTCCTTAATTAGTTCCTTAACTAGTTCCTTAAACTGGGAAAATTTTCTAGAGTATTTAACTCTACGTCAAGGTACCCAAGGCAAATTAAACGTTATTTAATACCCCCCATAAAGGCCTGAAGGCTTGCGTTTGCATTCGAGTAGACCCCTGGACTCCCTCGGCCCTCCATTGTAAGGGAGCAGAGTCATTAGCATTATTAAGGGCCCTCATCCCAGGACGAGGGGTGCGTTGGTCTTGGTAGGTCGTTGGAACTTGTCCCTCGCGGAATGCTCGCTGACCTCATGTATTGTGGAAGCAGAATGTCGCCCGAGTCCGGCCCTCTCGGCGCGAAACAAAAGCCGGTGGTGTAAGGCCAGTGGACCGTGGTGTTGTCCGGGAACAAAAAGCGCAGGACTATTTTTGGGACTCTGGAACTTATTGCTGAGGACCAGCAAGGCCGTCCCTAACCTGTTCCCCATTGTGTTCGCCCCATCAGGTGTGCAATTGGTTCATCAACGCCCGGCGGCGGCTCCTGCCAGAGATGCTGCGGAAGGACGGGAAGGACCCCAACCAGTTCACCATCTCACGCCGTGCCAGCAAGGGCCCCGACTGCCTGAGTGACAGTTCCCGGTCCCCCAAACACGAGAGCTACGATCCCAGCTCACCCCTGCGCCCGGGCCCGGTCTCCCCCGCCTTTCCTGCGAAGGCTCCCTCGCCCAAGACGCCACCCTCGCCCGCTTTGCCCCGGCCCTCGGTCATCTGCCACACCACCGTCTCGGCGGTCGGCACACGGGTGGAGGGCTCCACAGAGCTTGCGCCGGGCCTCTTCGGCTGCCCCACCAGCGGCACCGGGCTGGGCACGGAATTTAACACTCCCCCGCCCACGCCACCCGACCTGACGGCGCAGGACTTCAGCGGCTTCCAACTGCTGGTGGATGTAGCACTGAAGAGGGCCGCCGAAATGGAGCTCCAGGCCAAACGAGTGCCGGCCTAAAGAATGCAAACAAAGGACCTAGGAGATGAAGGAGGCAGGGGATTTATTCTTCCTCGACCCCCCCGGGCGTCTTCAAAGTGAACTTTTCAGGACTGAATGACGGTGTTCGGTGGGGGGATGGGCGGGAGTGAGGGAGGGAGGGGTTTTTTTTGTTTTGTTTTGGGTTTTTGATACTTGTATCCGATGAGTTTGTAGAATTCTTTGGTAAGGTGCCTTGGTCGTCGTCTTTTTTGTATTTCCTTTGTATATACATATGCATATCCTCCTTTTTTTTGTTTGCACACAGGGGACCAAAAATGTAAAGTCAGCGAACTGTCGGTTTTCCCCGTAGAGAGGACCGTGTCTTATCCCGTCTCCTGCACCAGGTTGGCGGCGGGCCCGGTTTTGGTTCATTCCGCCTCATTCCTTTGCACAGTACGGCGGATCATCTCGAGTATCTTAAACGTTCCTCCTCTCTCCGCGACCAACTTTTAATCACTACTGTTCCAGATCCGAGGTCCGTTTTCTTTTCTGTTCGCCAATTTTTTTTGTGTTGTATCGCGAACGCCACGAGTATTTTTTTGGTTCCATTTCATCGGCGGAATCTTCGGACGTAGCAGAACTCTAGCTCGGGATTGACTCCCGGGACACTCAGTATAGAAATGGCCAGTGAATGTGCCCCCCCCCCCCACCCCTCAAAAGTCCCATCTGCCTTCTTCACACTACCCCCGGACCAGCCCCCGCTCCCCCTCAGACGCCCTCCCTGCACGCCTCGGCGGGTTTGAGGTATCGACACTACGTGACTGTTACAGAACGTGTTTATTTTATTGTTTAATAGACCACTGTCCGCAGACTAAACAAAAAAAAAAAAAAAAAAAAAAAAAAAAAAAAAACGGGGTCGCCAGAATGTTCTGGGACCCCCGGGACCTTCCGATGATGTCATTACTGTGCAATGTTTGCGGCGGTCATAGTGTTCGAATAAAGGTTTTTGTTTTCTATAAAAACGACACCTGGTCGTTCTGCTTGTGTTCTGAGGTTCTGAGGAGGTATCCCAACCAAACAACCCCCCCCCCCACCCCGGAACAAACAAGCAGGTGGTGGAAAGTTTCTGAGTGGACTCATCCCATGTCCCTCTCTCATCCTGAATATGAGGCTGACAAAGGCGGCGATTAGCATAATCCCGCATCTAATTAGCGGCGGCTGGCATCGGACCCGCCCGCAGCGTCTGGGCGTCTTGGCTTCGACACAATGACGCCGGATTAGGAGAAGCATCCGTCCTGGAAATCAAATTCAGCCAACTTCCCGCCGATTCTGGGGGTTAAGCTACAACTGTACGCCGACTAGATAACAAAAAAAAAACACGTTGTCTCCGTTACGTTCTGTGGTGACTGAATATGTTTAGAACCTGCTGCGTCTTCATCTGTGGACGTTCTCCCGTAAATCACTGTGTCCTCCAGGCGGTCACGTCGCTGAGGCGGAGCTACGGCGGTCATATTGGTCTTCCGCCTTCGAGGACGAGAACGAAGGCGTTATGAGTAACATGACTAGACAACTATTAGGATGGTATGTAGCTATGTTTTAGAATTACAACATGATGCGACAAACATACTTACGTACGTGAGCCTCTTTCGTATTGCCCTCGTTTGGCATCCATGTGACTCCTCCCAAATTCGGTCAATCCACACAGTTGAAAACAGGAAACGTATTTAGTCATAAATCTCAAATCCTGCTTGGGTCAGGATCGCCCCGCCCCCAACCCCCAACTGACAAATTGGGTAGGTCTTTTTTTTTTTTTTAAACCTAAAAATTAAAAACGTTTTAACCAACGCCCACATTCAGACCAGAACGCGTTGGCAGCTAATTGGCAGTTAATTGTTTTATTAAGTAAATTTTTCCACAACATCAACCGTGTAATCATACGAATTACAAAACTTGGACTCGGTTAACATGGTATTAGACCCGAGGTGGCTGCATTTACACTCTGAACGTTCACATATTTACAAGTTCCACCATTCCGTGTGATCCCACGCCCACCCCCCTCTACCCAGAATCCTTTAGGGGTGTTTTTATTTTGATGTTACATTTAAACGTCAGACGTCACGTGCGCTACGAACGAAAGACATTCGCTACGTTCACACTGCAAGTTCTCAAAGTGCGACACCAAGTCCTTGGCCAGGGGGCGCCACAGCGGAGAAGTGTTGGCGACTGGGACAATGAGGACAGTGACGCCTACACCTGGCTAAGGCAATTTCACATTCCCAATTCACCTCTTTGGACGTTGTAAATGGAACCAAACCCCAAGAATTCGACCCTACGGACTTCTCAGGTAGAATTCCGTAAATGCGTAGCCCACGCATTGTTCCGTAGAGTGTCCACCCAAGAGATTTACGTGCATGGGGTAAGTGAACCGGTGGAAAGTAACGGGCCATAGACCAGAGTAACTGTAACGGGCCATAGACCAGAGTAACTGGGCACACACTCACTCACACTTGGCGTTAATCTGGACCTGTGGCCTGATTGTTGGTGCCAGACAAGTCCAAATTTAAGCTTTCAAAACCGGGCCCCTGATTTGAAGCCCTGTTCCACGAAGGCTTGCTGTAAATTTGTGGCGTGGACCCCTGTAGGAGGACAATTTTCCATGTGGGTTATCTCGTAGTTCTACACCATATTCGCCAAGTTTGCCTTTATAGACTTTGCCTTGTGCACTAGGATACACTCCTGTTGGCGACACAATTGGTGGCACCAATTCTGATGGTTGGCATTGAGGTCACGATGTGGTTTACGGGTCGCGGGTACTAGCAGTGTGAACATACCGGGCGAGAGGACTACCAAACCCGGCCGGTACAAAACCGATGTACAATGGCTTAGAACCAGTAAGCTCATCCATGATTGTCCGGTACTCAAAATTATTTGTGGAGCCAAAGAACCTGGGCGTGTAAAACACAAGGACCGGACAAGCCGAGCGACGACGCAAAGATCCAGACGTACACGCGGACGCGCTGTTGAGTCCCCCCTGAGGCCACGTCGTGCATGACGACGCGATTTCCAAACTTAAGGCGGAGAACGGAACGTGAGCGTAACAGTGGGCCACCCATCACGGTAACGATGGGTTGCATAAAATAACGACATGAATACGATACGAACGGCGAAGTGGCATCTCTGCCAGAAGGAGAACGCACGGCGCAGCGTTCGAAAAATCAACTTTACGAACTACCATACGTAAAGTAGCTCTGTTCTGTCGTAAGTGCAAAATGGGTGCGTGTACTTGATTTTGTGATCGACATATTTACAGTTCACACCTCTCTCTCTCTATATATATATATATATTTATTTATATTTATTTAAATTGTTGTTTAGTAAATTGCACAATTCAGGAACATGTGATATTAGTAATAACTGATCGTCTTTAATCTATAAATACAAAAATAGTTTTTTTTTTTTTTGCGACCTTCTTCCTACGAAGCCGCCTCACATGCGCGTTTAGCAAATGTTCTATACGTTCATATAAACCGCGATGACGAGCTAGCTTTCATGCACATTAGTCAGGAGTTGTCGGGAACGTAGCATGTTCAGAGTAACGTGACTTTATCCTAAACCACACCCACTTCCTTCTCGATGCATGTACGATCGCTACCACGGCGACATCCACACTAATATAGTTTTCTGCAAATTTCTTTGTGGCTCTGCCTACATGCTGTCAATCCATGTAGCGGGTGGGCCGGACGTAATTAGTAATTGGTAACGTAATTAGCATTAGCTTGCATGTAGCAACCCTTAAACCGTCGCGTAATCCAAAGAATCCACTATAAAAAAAAATGTCCACAAAATAAAACCAATTGGGATCGGAATATAGTTAGTCACCGATGTGTATGCTGGTGGCCATTTTTTACAAAAAACCCTCTTCATCCCACTCGTAGCGGAATCGATTTGTAGAACGTATCAATTTGGTCACAATTGTAAAACGTAGACCCTCAAAAAATGAGGACAAACTCCTCCCTCGTTGGTAGCTAAGGTAGCTAAAACATTTACCAAAATTGAAATCGTGGTTGGTCACCTACAGATATTACCTTCTAATAATGAATAGTAAATTGTAAATTTCAGTACGCAGGTTGGTACGCAACCTCGCACTACGTTGGCCATGTTTCCCTCTTCCGACACACGTCGTCATTGTTAAAATTGCGCTACTCATTAAACAACATAACAGCTTTCTTTACGTGTTGGTATTCTATTCACACTTGTCACAATAATAATAATAATAATAATAATAATAATGACACCCCATCCCCTTAACCACGGAACTTGCCCAGCGTTTTGGCCCCCACATGACCCTCAGATCGCCCCCAGGTGGACGAGGCCCCCATTTGAGCCGGGCGTCTGTCACAGTGTATCAGACGTGCTACTTGGTCAGCGAAGAAGAGTAAAGCTTTGGATTTGGAACGTCGGAAACCAGGAAGCACCTTAAAACCACGCGAGGGCGAACGCACACGCCTTTAACGCTCACTCGACGTCACACTGTTGTCTTGTTACGCCATTTAATTATGTTTAGAACCCCATTCCGGAACGTACGTGTACATTTTCCTCCTAGTGGAGTAATGCTGAAGCCGTATATGAGCCAAACTAACATGGCGCCGACTACAGGATGACGACAGGACATGGGGGTTCCAATGCTTTTAATGTTTACGTGAACCATGGCTAAATTAAATTCAGGCGATGAATACGCGAACGACGTAACGTGACTAAAAACGGGTGCCGGCTTGATTTCAGGGCTCAATGTCCCGTTTGTCTTTGTCTTGGCTTATTAGGGTTACAGGGTGCCGGAGCCTATTCCGGCCTATCAAAGGACATACACTTTCATGACGACAATTTTTACCCAAGTGAACGTATATCGACTTACGAGTTAGCGAGTCTCCTGTGACAAAAAAAAAAACAAGAACCCACAGACAAGTGGTTCCCCCCGAGCCCGATTTTGCATGTTCTCCACCCGACCCAAAGTCAGAAGAATTTCATATGCGGAGCTAGCTGGAGGTACGCGTGTGTTTATATATTTTAAAATCGTGAGTTGATACATGAGTCGTAGATGTCGTACGATGGGCGGGTTGGCGTCGCATCCTTGGCGCCCCATCCGTGGGAAAGATGGTGGTGTGTGGTATTGCCCTTTTACCCGGGGGGGTGGGGGGGGGTAATACTGACAGACGAAAGCAGATGTGTTGGACGTACGTGGTTTCCATAGCGAAAATAAGTTGCTACAATTTGGAATCAAGCTCTCCGATAGGCTGACGAGAATGCTACATTGCTCGATTGTCCAGGAAACAGGAACTAAAAAAATAAAGTACCACAGTGTCAGACCTTGTTCGTTAGCGAGGGCGGCGGTAAGTCCCCCGCCAGAGTGCGCCATCCAGTCATGTACCAGGGTATCGGAGTGCTTGGAGTGGAAAGGGGGCGGGGCTTGTCGTGACCTCACAGTCGAGTCTGAGCCTCGGGGATGTAGATCTCGATGCTGTCGGCGCACTCAGTGGCCGAGCTCTGCCTCGACAGGGCGGCGGCGCGTTTGGCCGCCAGGAGTCGTTTGCGCGCCTCCAGCCTCTGGGAGCCCTCCAGGGAGCGGTCCCTCACCAGCGCCCCCCTGCCCGGCTTCCGGGGGACCGGAGGGGGAACGGGTCTGTCCTGGGGAGCCAGAGGAAAGACACAAACCTCAGACGACGGAGGCCTTCATTGACTTACGAACAAAAAAAAAAGGTCACGGAAAGCACAGAGATGTGTATGGAGTGGTGAGAGGGCGCCGCATGCAGGTCGCGGGGACATACTGTGTGCAGCCAAAGGAGCAGCGTCTCAAAAAGCAGATCACTGTTCGAAACACAAAACAAAAACCAAAACGGAGCAAACGTAAGAGACCGGGGGCCATGCCGCGAGCGGGAACTCAAGAACATCAAGAACCGGAGAGCATGCCGCGGCGCGGCGCCGACCGAACGGGTACCTTCCGCTCCGGCGGCTCCGGCGACCTCCAGTCGTTGGCCTTGAGCTGGTGCAGCTCGTCGAACTTCAGGCTGATGTTCTCGATGGACAACTGGAGCATGTCCCAGAATCCCGCCAAGTCCTGCGAGACGGGCCGCGGGTGCGCATGGGGGTTCTGGAGGAGAACACAGAACATCGTGATCCCAACCTACGTCTACCCTTCCAAAAGGACGCCGAATCGGACGTTCGGACATAGGACACCTCAATGGCCTGAATATCAATTGGACTGGCGGTCCTGCAGGACACCCTTAATGGACTCACATATAGTTTCCCAGTTGTTAGTTTTTCCATTTGTTTAATATATGTACATGGCTGTCCTACATTGTTGTTGCTGCCTGGCCGCTCAAGGAGGACGAGTCCCCCACTGAGTCTTGGTCCTCCCAAGGTTTCTTCCTTGAATAACAACAGGGAGTTTTTTCTTGCCACTGTCGCTTCGGCTTGCTCTTTGGGGGTTTAAAGGCTTTTCATTCTGTAAAGATGCTCTGTGACGATGTACTGATGTAAAAAGCGCAACATAAATAAGTTGAACTTGACGTGCTCTGGAGAGCTGAGCCATGCCGGCTTCTGATTGGCTGACGGGAAGTCGTCGGTACCTACCAGGTTCTCCTCGCAGAGCTCCCTGAACTGGTGGAACTTCTGCGACATCAGCAGCTGAGCGCTACCCACCGCACTCCGAATCTTCCCCAGTACTAAACAAACAAACAAACAACATAAATTATAAATTTTACAGGCGATTGTGCTCCCTCAGCGCTATCGCCAATAAAGTTTTTGCGCAATAAAATTTTGGTACGCCGACTAACGATGTAGGCGTACAATTTAAGGCTCGGAAAGTGCATGTCCTCTACATCCCGTCACTAGAGGGCACCAGCTTTCCACTTTCGGGGGGGGGGGGGATACTCACTCTCCTCCGACAGCTCGTTCTCGTGCTCGTCTTGCTCCATCTGCCGACACCAGCCCTCCATCCGCTCCACCTCGGCCTGCAGGAGCTTCAGGAACCAGCGTCCGTCGCGCGAGCACACCAACCCGCCGGTGCCCCCGCCCCTCGCCTCCTCCACCTCCTCGTCCTCGTTGGCGTCCATCCAGGGCTCCGGCGGCGGCAGGACAGAGGGGTCGAACGAGGCGTAGTCCTCCTGCGCGCAGGCGTGGTAGTGGTTCCCCGAGCCCTGGATCGACACGGTGGAGGTGGACGAGTCCCGGGAAGACTCGCGGGCCGTGTACCCGCCGCCGGTCCGACCCGACTCCTCCGACAGGTCCAGGTCGGCCTGGACGCCGGCCGTCACGCTGTCAGACCGCGTCATCCGCCGATGGCTGAGAGAGAGATAAGAGACCCATGGAACCATCAATGACTGCTCCCGTTAGGGGGAGCCCCCTCGACTGGGTGCTTGTCAGGTTCTGCCTCTTTAGGTTAAATCCTGGTTGAACTTTATGGTTAACGGGGTTAACGATGCTGCAAATAAGTCCGTGGAAGCCAACAGAACATAGAATCATATCGTCATTTGTGTTTGGTATGTTCTCCCTTCTCTATAATGCCGGTATAGCGCATGGGCGAGTCTGCCTCTAAGGGGGGGGGTGGGGTTGGGGGGGGGGATGCAGGTTCGAGGAGCCATAAATGAGATCGGCTGAAATCCGAGAGGAACGTCAGTTCTAGCTCACGTTCTTCAGGCTGCGCGCCTCCGTCACCCCTTTGATGTTCAAATGAACACCTGCTCCATTCAGAGCCGGAGAGCCGCACCTCCATCCCTCACCACATCCCAAACCCGCCGCCCGTCAGCGCCCGCCGGCGTTTAAGGGCTCTGTGGAACCACAGCGACGTTCCCTTCTGTTTCAAATCCGAGAACGAGAGGGGGCGGTGTCTATGGGCATGCCACACCAACTACCCATCCATCCATTATGTTCTGCTTAATCCCCTAATAGGGTCACGGGATCGGGGGGGGGGGGGTGGCCTATGCCCATTGGAGAACGTTTCGGGCGCTGGGCAGGACGCCAATCTATCACTGTACACACACACACACACACACACACACACACACACACCAGGAATCGAACCGGCGACCTTCAGGTTACGAGGCTGGTTCCTCAACCCCATGTTTATGACTGACGGGTGGGGGGGGCGTGGGGGGGAACTCGTCATAATAGACAGGGAAAGAATCTAAATTCAATATTTATTACCCAAACACTCCTGCTGGTCATCAGTTCTAAAACCATGTGATAAAAACCACACACACACACACACACACACACACACAAACATCCATCCATCCATTATCTTCCGCTTTATCCTCTATTATGGTCGCGGGGGGTTCCCCATGCCCATTCAGGGGAGAACATTTCAGGCGCTGGGCAGATACACCCAGGACAGGACGCCAATCTATCACTGGACACACACTCACTCACACACACACTCTGTATGGGGCAATTTTGAGAACTCAATTGAATTTTTGGACTGTGGGAGGAAACCGGAGAACCCGGAGGAAACCCACGTGGACACGGGGAGAACATGCAAACTCCACCCAGATGGGGATTCGACCCGGGAAACCCTAGCGCTGAGAAGAGAACATGCTAAACCACTAAGCCACCGTGCCGCCACACACATACATACATAAATATACAAAATCACACACTCTTATAGTGGTCAGTATTTTTGAGTGTAGAATAAATAATAAATATTTCTATTTTATCTTTATTCTATTTTTCTTTAAAAATTAACAAATTAATAAATTGAACTTTCTGTGGAGAGGTCAGGTAAGAACTTCACTGCTGGCTCTACCATCTACACATGTGACAAGTAAACCTGAGTCTGATTCTGAAGACAGGACGTTGTTGTGTGTGTGTGTGTATGTATGTATGTATGTATGTGTGTGTGTATGTACAGTATGTATGTATGTGTGTGTGTGTGTGTGTGTGTGTCTGGGGGGGGGGTTAATGATACCTGACCATGTCTGTGACCCTCAACCGGCCTGCTTCATGACTACAGCAACAGATGGCCCCATACACACACACACACACACACACACACACAAACACGGCAGCTGTTTCTGCCTCCCAGGCCGGCCCCCCGTCCCCCCCGTCCCCAGCCCCTGTGTTTAAACTCCTCAGTGGGGTTATATTGTGCACGTGTGTGTGTTGTACGGCGCCCCCTGCAGCAGCCGGACCAAACAGTCCTCTCACAGTGCTGTCCACGGCAGGAAGCGGAACGTACACACCGCCGAGGTGGAACCGGTCAGCGTTCTCCATCAGCGGTCCTCAAATGGCGAGTCCACCATCAAGTTCCGTCGGGGATAATTAATGAGTAATTAGAAATGTGACATTATTTAAAACGTTGATTCACTTTAACATCGGGTTTAAACTCACGCCGTCCACATGGACGCTACACGGCTTGTCATTGGTCGAAAGGAGACATGTGACAGGCGTTGTGCAGGGAACATGGTGCTCACCCGTTTTCCTCCTGAACCTGAACCCCCACGGACTGGAACCTGCACAGTTCTCCAGAAACCTCCGTCTCCTCCGGACCGTCCACCTGCACAGGACGAAAGGAAGGCTTCATTCCTCTAGCCCCACCCACCAGTCCTTTAGCCCCACCCACCAGTGCTCTAGACCCATCCACCATTCTTCTAGACCCACCCACCATTCCTCTAGACCCACCCATCAGTCCTCTAGTCCCACCCACCATTCCTCTAGACCCACCCACCATTCCTCTAGACCCACCCACCATTCCTCTAGTCCCACCCACCAGTCCTCTAGTCCCACCCATCAGTCCTCTAGTCCCACCCATCAGTCTTCTATTCCCACCCACCAGTCCTCTAAACCCACCCACCATTCTTCTAGACCCACCCACCAGTCCTCTAGCACCACCCACCATTCCTCTAGCCCCACCCACCAGTCCTTTAGCCCCACCCACCAGTGCTCTAGACCCATCCACCATTCTTCTAGTCCCACCCATCAGTCCTCTAGTCCCACCCACCAGTCCTCTAGACCCACCCACCAGTCCTCTAGACCCACCCACCAGTCCTCTAGACCCACCCACCATTCCTCTAGTCCAACCCACCAGTCCCTTAGCCCCACTCACCAGTCCTCTAGACCCACCCACCATTCCTCTAGCCCCACCCACCATTCCTCTAGTCCCACCCACCATTCCTCTAGCCCCACCCACCAGTCCTCTAGTCCCACCCAGTGTTCTTCTAGTCCCACCCACCAGTTCTCTAATCTCACCCATCAGTCCTCTAGTCCCACCCAATGTTCATCTAGTCCCACCTTCTTATCCCTCTTGTCCTACCCTCCACCACTCTAGTCCCACCTCTATTCCTCTGGTTCGACCCTCCTGTTCCTCTTGCCCCCCCCCCCCGTTGTTCCTCTCCCACCCCGTTAATCTAGTCCCCCCCTCACCCACCACTTCCTCTCGCCCTTTCCACTCACCTGTATCCCTATGGACAGACACTTCCTCAGTACGTCCCTCCTCCTCCCGTCCTCGCCGGCCCCCGGCCCCTCGGTCAGGGCGAGCGTGCTGCAGGTGACGTGCTGGCTGACGGGGCCGTGGACCTGGGCGTTGGCGGCCTCGATGGCGGCGGTCAGCGCCTTCATGCTGTCGATGCTCTCGGTGGAGTTGCCAAGCGCCGGGTCGGCGGTGATCATGGCGCGGCGGGCGGGCTCGTCGTACGCGTCCTGCGCCGACTCCGTGCTGCTCTGCGTGGTGATGGAGATGTACGGCTGCGTGGGCGTCGACCGCGGTGGCACGGGGGGCGGGGCCTTCTTGTAGGTCGTGATGCATGACGACACTGCGAATGGAGGAGCCGACAGGAGTTACGCAAAAGGACGCCAATACGGCATCATCATCATCATGAAAATACTTCACCTTTAATATTAACAGGTCATGGGGCAATTTGAACATACAACATATTCAGACACACTACATATACTCCATCACGGTGAGCAGTAGGCGGAGTTCAGGACTTTAGGAGGTCAGGGTTCAATGGGGGTGAGGGTGGGGGGTGAAGGAACCCCCCCACAGCTCCACCGCCATGTGTGCGCGCAGATGACGGAGCGGGAGACTAAACAGTGGCTGCTCGCTTTCTTACAGCTCCCTCATTTCCTGCCGCCGCCGGCTGGAGCAAGTTAGTACAGGTCTACACCACCCCCCCCCCCAACACACAACACACACACACACACACTCTCCACCCCCCCACTAAACCCCCCCACCTCACACACAAACATCAAAGAGCAAGATGGGTAGGACTGACAGTGTCCTGTGTCTAACACTGTGTGTGCTGGTGTGTGTGTGTGTGTGTGCTGGTTTGTGTGTGTGTGTGTGGTGGGGGGGTGGAGCTTCTGTTTCTAATTAACCCACTACATGCTGAATAGTAACCTCTTTGTCCCGAGTGACGAACCTCTGAAAGCATACGAGGCTAATGTGCATATGAGGTGTGTGTGTGTGTGTGTGTGTGTGTGTGTGTGTGTGTTTGAGTGGAATGTGTGTGAGTGTGTGTGTGTGTGTCCAGTTCAAATTCTAAACTTTTTGACTTCCTGGAGATGAGGATGGATGAGGTCATGCCTCAGTTGCTGAGTCATTTCCTTTATACCTCGCACAGTTGGCATGCCGGGATAGGACATAATAAATAAAGTTCGGCCTGCTACCAGTCACCTGAGAGAGAGAGAGAGACCTGTACAAAGACACACACACACACACACACACACACACACATATACATATATACACACACACACACATATATATATATAAACACACACACACTTACATATATATATATACACACACATATATATACACACACACACACACACACACACTTTTACATACATATACACACACACACACACACACACACATATATACACACTTACATATACACACACACACACACCATGTGACAGGTTGTGGAATTTATGACATCGTCGGTTGCTAGGTTACTCCGTCACAAAGACCCCCAGCTGTCCATCCAGAGCAGAAGAGACAGAGAGCTGACAGACTCCGCCCACTTTTTCAAACTCCAGACGAAGCCACGCCTCCTTTACCACCCACTGACACACACACTGAGTGTGATCTACATCCCCAAAGTAGTGCACTTCAGAATCGCTCCCTATTACAGATCCAGTGCACTAGTTAGTGTGTCAGCCATATCACTACATAGGTCGCCTAGATTTGTAGTGGAAACTACAGCTGTGTTCATAGAGTTGTTCCCTATGAAAGATCTAGTGCACTAGATAGTGTGTATTGTTGTTCTGACTACCTTCATGGTGCAGTTCAAAAGTCCCCTTGATTTGTAGTGTGCACTACAGCTGTGTTGAGACCCGCACGCTATTACAGATCTAGTGCACTAGATAGTGTATCAGCCATGCTGTAGTGTTGTTCTGACTCCCTACATAGTGCACTACATAGGTCTCCTAGATTTGTAGTGTATACTACAGTCACTGCCTATTACAGATCTAGTGCACTAGATAGTAAGTCAGAAGAACACTACAACATGTCTGACTCACTATCTAGTGCACTAGATCTGGAGTGTGTGTGTGTGTGTGTGTGTGTGTGTGCAGAGCAGCTGACAGACCGAATGATTGAATTGGAACCCCAACTCTGAGCTCACAATGCATTTGCAGGTGATGAATGTCTAAATGACTTCCTCAGTGTGTGTGTGTGTGTGTGTGTGTGTGTGTGTGTGTGTGTGTGTGTGTGTGTGAGACCTCCAAGACAGAGATGGATGACCTTAGGGGTCACGACCCTGCGGCACAAAAGCCTTTCCATCTGAAAACACAGGAATGTGGGCAAGCATTCATAGCTCTACACATCCTCACTATCTAGGCACCCTACATCTAGGGGCTCCTGCTGTGAGTGTTACTTTATTGCCGATCCTGCATTTAATCGAACATCGGGACTTCAGCGTCCTGCCTAAAGTCACATGACGTCCTCTGAAGAGCTGCATCCAGAATGGCATACTGCATACTAAACAGTACACAAGGGCAGTAGGCAAGAAGAAGTAGTGTGTCCAAAATATGTAGTGTGCATCAATAAGTAGGTGAGAATTCTCCGTAGGATGAACTAAACCTAAAAGCAGAGGACTTGGTTGAAAGCGCCTAGTGCATAATATGTAGTACACAAGAGCTAGTAGTGGGATAAGGATCCGGCTGTGTCCGAAATCGCATACTGCATACTAAACAGTACACAAGAGCAGCAGGTGAGAATAGATAGGATGTATAAACATGAAGTGTGTATAAGCAACTGAATGTAAAAACTAAGGACGCATGTCCGAAATCGCGTACTACTTACTACATAGTATGTAAGAACTAGGGAGGGTAGTATGTCCGAAAACACTAAACGCATCAAGTACTACATACTAAATACGTCTGCCTGCATTTAAAAACATGCCTTCTAGTATGTAGTATGCCAATGTAGTAGACGAGAATGGTTAGTATGTCTGAATACACAGTATGCATCAAGTAGTGTTTAAATTTTCCAAAACTAAGGACTTAGGCTCCGGCTGTTTCCTCAACCCCCCCCCCCCCTTCCGAAGTCCCTAACACACTTGCCCTAAGTAGGGAGCAAGTCTAACTCGGAGCCTCACTCTCCTGAAATGCCATTTCCTGCAAATCATCAACACTGAAGTGGCATTTTTGGCTTCCCAGAAGTGTGTTTTCAGACCACACACACACACACACACACACACACACACACACACACAGGACTCTTTCTGGAAAAGTAAAGAGGAGACAGCGTGTAATTAAGGTTAAGCCCCACCCTCGTAATGAAAACCTAAACCATGCATCGGAACACACACACACACACACACACACACACACACAAACACAAACACACTTGCGCGCACACACACACACACACACACACACACAAACACATGCACACAAAATATATCACAATGAACACACACAAACATACACATACAAACACACACACACAAACATACAAACATGCACACACACAAAATATATCACAATGAACACACACACAAAATAAACACACACACACAAACACACACACAATATATTACAATGAACACACACACAAAATAAACACACACAAACACATGCACACACAAAATATATCACAATGAATACACACACACAAACACATCCACACACACACAATATATCACAATGAACACACACACACACACACAAAATAAACACACACACAAACACATGCACACAAAATATATCACAATGAACACAGACACACACACACACACACACACAAACATACATTAACACACACACACACACCAACCAACACAGGCCTCAACAGACAGACCTAAATGAGACGGGGACAAAGCGAGAACCCGTTCGGTTCCGTGTGTGTGGTTCCTCTTTGGTTCCGTGATGGGTTCATGTTTTTGGACTGTGGAAAGAAACCGGAGAACCCTAAGGAAACCCACGCGGACACGGGGAGGACATGCAAACTCCACCCAGATTGGAATTCGAACTTGAATCTCCAGCGCTAAACAACTAAGCCACTTTGCCCCCATCAAGGTAAATTAAATGCTCTAATTTGCCCATATGTAGTGTGTGTGTGTGTGTGTGTGTCTAGTGATAGATTGCCCCCTGTCCTGGGTGTATCTGCCCAGCGCCCGAAACGTTCTCCTCTAGACGTCATCGGGGGGGAACGACGGAAAATCAACAAAGCTAGCAAGTGGGGAAATTGGTGTAGCTGACATGTAACATTATTAGCGTTGCGGGTACTTAACTCTCTCAGTTCAGAGGTTTCACATTCTCAACAGATTTATTGATCGCAGAACGTGACGGAGATGATTGAAAAAAAAAAACAAGCCCACGTCATAACGTTGCACCATGCGGCTTTGTTGTTGTTGTTGTTGTTGTTGTCATCTAGTTCCGTTTTTCAGAAATCCTTTTGCAATATGACCGTTATAGCTAAATATTAGCATTTACGACAATTACTGATGACAAGACACTAGGAATTTTATTGCCCCAGGGAGCCGTATTTGGGCGTAACAAGTCGCGTTTCAATGCCTCACACGTCTGTCACGGTAACGAACGGCCCTGCGGTAAACCCAGGCTGGTTCTAAAACCACCGCTACGTGTGGGACTCGATTTACAGTCAACCCGAACACACACACACACACACACACACACACCTTTGATGCTGAGTGAGGGCGTGTCTGAGAGGAAACGATTACCTCGATTGCAGACATGCCACGACAGACTGAGGGTGCGAGAGAGAGTGAGAACCAGCGTGGAACAGACGGAGACAGTGGAACCTCCTGCAGACCGCTAACTGCGTCCAATAAAACGCTCGTAACGTCCTAATAATAGTAATGATACAGGTTCGGGGCCTAATTATGTCCTCGTGTGTCACCATGCAACCCAAATGCCTCAGCCTTCCACCGTGGGGCACTACGGAGGACACGGTACTGCCGGTCCTCATAAGGAAAGATCCCACACGTCCTGACACACATCCTTTAGTTTTTCCAATTTTTCAAAATGGACACCGCTGAGCCTGGGTCCTCACAAGGTTTCGTTCCTTAAAAGAACAGTTAACACAGCTTTTGCCTTGCCACCGTCGCTTCAGACTGATTTGAGACGTACTGTTGTAAAAAGCGCGCGTCATCGTCGTACGGTCTCGTTACGCACCCGAAAACAAGCCTTCGTCACGTTCTGCAATCAATAAATATGCTGAGAACCCAACGTCTGTGGTCTGTGATCAGCAGAACCTCTGAACGACGAGGTGGTTTAGAAATCGAAATGCCAAAATTTTTCGCGTCACGTCAGCTAATTCGACTGCGCATCGTAACCCGGAACTACATCACAATAGCTATCACTTTGTGGCGACGTAACCCAACAACAACAAAGCTAACGCGTCAAAATATTAGCATTACGATGCAGAGTTTTGGATAAATTGCCGCCATTGTGTTCTGTGTTGAATAGAAATGTTCGTAAATTGGTACGTTTTCCTCCGAGGACATTTCTGCAGATTCTCTGAACTACAAGGTGGGTATAATGTCGTAACGTTACTATTGCCACATGCTAGCTAATACTACTGCGCATTAAATTAAGGCGGGAATGTGGAGGTCGTGGGTCGTCCTACGTCCTAAAGTACTAAGCGAGTAATGCCAGTAAACAAACGTAAAACATAGCTAGCATGTAGCAACGTTAGCATTATTACTCTCGAACCTTCTTGTAATTCAGAGGCTCCTGCGATTTAAGGGCGATTTAAGAAAATTTTCCACAAATGTGTACGTATTTGGTTTTAAACATATTTATTCAACGTAGACCCTGATGGAGGCGATTCTTTGGTAATGTTTGGTGATATTATATTTTAATATTTACATTTTTTCTATGCTGCTATATTTAACTTTTAATTTAATATATTTTTTTCTAACATAATATTTTAAATTAAAAATTTTTAATTCTAAAACTTAGGGTAAACTGGGTCCGTAAACCAGTACCACGTTTCCTGTACCACGTGTTACATAAATAGCGTGACACAAAGTGCATTATGTTTGTCGCCAACAAACATGACACCGTCTGCACTGTGACGACACACTTCACTGCTTTATTCATCCGAACCCGAATCATGAGGTTGTGAGCGGTGAAAAGCTAATTATATGGAGGTTATGGCGACACCTACCGGACACAATTGAAGGAAGTCGTTAGTCAGTCGTAATCCGTTTGGTTCCATGTGATTATTTAAGCAAGACTTGACGTTTGTCGCCATCTAGTGTTCAGAAGTGCGACTGCAGACCCTGTTCGCTTGAACTAGCAAGTTATTTAAAAGTTAACCACGTAAGAAATAACGTACGATAATTCGAATTACAAAATTAGAGGTTTCGTGTAATCAGCAAATTAGCATAAAAATGTCCACTGAAGAAAAAATGATGGGGTTCTAATCATAATAAAGCACCACAGAACGCGATGGAGGTGATTTTTGGAAAAACGCCACGTCACGATGATATTGCTAGTTAAAAGCTTTGTTGTCGTCCAGTTACGCTTTTCTTTTAATACTTTGGTACTCATCCGTGAAAAGTTTTATCCATCCATCCATTATCTTCCGCTTTATCCTCTACTGGGGGGGGGGGGGGTTCTCCATGCCCATCCAGAGGAGAATGTTTCGGGCGCTGGGCAGATACACCCAGGACAGGGTGCCAATCTATCACTGGGCACACACTCACTTACACAGCACACTACATGGGGCAATTGGGAGAATTCAATTGACCTCGATCCATGTTTTTGGACTGTGGGAGGAAACCGGAGAACCCAGAGGAAACCCACGTGGACACGGTGAGGACATGCAAACTCCACCCAGATTGGGATTCGAACCGGGAATCCCTACAGCTGAGAGGAGAACATGCTAAACCACTAAGCCACCGTCACACCCTAAAAAGTCTTATGAATGTTGATAATGTATCGGGTTCTAAATGTTCTAAATATTTGTCCGTCACAGAACGTGATGGATGACATTATTACTTACAGACTAACAAATGCGCACTAGCATTAGATTGCAATTGGGGTTCTAATCTGATCTCATTATCTTCCTCTATTAGGGTCATGAGGGGAGGGGGGGTTCTCATGCCCAACCAGGGGAGAACGTTTTGGGCGCTGGCCAGTACCATCGCTGGACACACATTTACTCAGACACACAAACTTTATGGGGGTAATTTGGATAGGTCCAGTTTGAAGCCGCCAATTCACCTTGATTCATGTTTTTGGACTGTGGGAGGAAACTGGAGAACCCGGAGGAAACCCACGCGGACATGGGGAGAACATGCAAACCCCACCCAGATAGGGACTCGAACCTGGATCCCCAGTGCTGAGAGGCGGATGTGCTAACCACGCGTTATGAGCTACAGGGAACGAATCATTTTGCGGATTGTTCGTCCACTTTGAACCCAAACGCAAACGTATTAACTGAATAACGTAACTAGACAACATTAAAGCTAGCATTAAATATGTTTTCAAAAATGACCAACAGTACATCATTGGTGGACATCTTCCTCCTCTACATCATTATCATCATCATCCTCTGAATTATGAAGAAGTTTAAGAGGTGTTACGTTAATATAAACTAACTAACTAACAACAGTACGCTAGAGCAAATTTAGGCCGGACTAAGGAAGATGGGCGTCGTGTCACTTTGTGGTTCGTCTTCGTTCCTCAAGGACGAGCGTGGAAATATTAAATATTAAAAAAGTACCATGAGTAGACAACAACAAAGCTAGCCTGTCGTTATGTTAGTATTACGACTTTTCGGAATTCTGGGGGAAAAAAATGTACATAGCAGAAAACGCATCAGGTTCTGAACATATTTATCGACCGCAGAACGTGACGGGGTGATTTTTGATTTTTGGCCCAACTGACACGGTGTTGAGCACAAAATGAGACACGACCCCAGTGGTTCATGGGAAAAGTTAGGCCACCCTCAGTGCCATGTCCATGACCTACATGTGCCACCTGCTGGCTTCTATCAAAGGCGTATCACAGATACAGCCGAACACACAGACACGCTATGCCAATTTAGATCTTCATTAATTTTTTATTTATTTATTTATTTATTTATTTATTTTTATTTTTAAAAACTTAGGTAAAAAAAAATGATGTTCAGATAAATGCTCACAGCACTTATTTGTTGATTTCCCAAATTATTTCCTAAGATTATTAATAAACCATTCATTTGTGTTTTATTTCTTTACTTGGTTATGTTTTTAAAAAAAATAAAATGAAATCCCAGTTACTCTGTCTCGTGGGTGCGTGTGCGCATGTGCCGGAGTCGCTGGTTACTCACAGAGGCGGCGGATCCAGGCGCCGCACATCGCGCTTTATTGCTTTCACCGCAGCAGTTTAAATACAGACGATATCGGCTTTTAAACGCAGACTTTCGATCCTCTGCGTCGAACATCAAACGTCCTGCCGGCGGCGCTCGCGGCGGTGGGCGGGTCTCGGCGATGGGCACGCGAGCGATGACGCGTCAGAGCATCACGGTTCCCGCCCTTTCGCCTCACGCGCGGTAACGTCACTCAATAAAAATAAACTCCATTATTAACCTTAACCTCAATTAAATTAATCAATATAGAAATCAACACACTGCCCAATGTTAAAGCAATTCAACTTTCATCATTTAATTAATATTTATATTTGATAAATCAATTTATCAAAAAAAAAAAAAAACTAATGAAATTAAATGATGAAGATCGAAACATCAGGCCAAAACTCTGACAGGAGAATGGATTGTTCATGCGGGATTATAGAAGTGTGGCAACTGCTCTTTATGCTGCATTATAGTAGTTTTGGCAACTGTTGTTTCTTAGGGATTATAGTAGTTGTGGCAACCACTTTTTTTTTTTACAAGGGATTGCAGTGGTTGTGGCAACCAATGTTTATGCAGAATCACATTAACTGCAGCATCTGATGTTTATGTGGGATTATAGTAGTTGTAGCAACCACATTTTATAAGGGATTATAGTAGTTGTGGCAACCACTTTTTTATAGTAGTTGTGGCAACCACATTTTATAAGGGATTATAGTAGTTGTGGCAACCACTTTTTCATAGTAGTTGTGGCAACCACATTTTATAAGGCATTATCATAGTTGTGGCAACCAAATTTTATAACGGATTATTGTAGTTGTGGCAACCAAATTTTTCTAAGGGATTATAGTGTTTGAGGCAACCAGTTTTTTTATAGTAGTTGTGGCAACCACATTTTACAAGGCATTATAGTAGTTGTGGCAACTATTGTTTATGTGCGATTATAGCTGCAGCTAAAACAATTAAAATTCTGGTGAGCCAACAATAACACTTTCAAAAAACAACCCCTGTCCCTGCTGGTTTCCCTAAATACCCTCTCTTACCATCTTACCCTGCCTCGATCAAAGCCCACAAACAAACTATTTAATATATATTATTAAATATATTATTTAATATATTTGCCCCCCCCCCCCCATATTTCCCATATTTCCTTGAAGATGACAACACTGGTTTCCCGGATTTGGGTGGAAACTGTAACATGGCTGACCACAAGATGGAGCCAGAGCCATTTGAGATACATGGAATGCACTATCCAACCATACAGTAAGACACTTTATTTGCCACTTAATCTTATTCTAGAGACTGAGGTCAGAGAGAAACCCTTGTAAGTACAGGGAGGACATTTCGACCTGGATCCCCAGTGCTAGAAGGACAACATGCTAATCACTACGCCACCATGACGCCACCCATTTTTTCTCTTCTACTATTAAAGACTTGATCCCTACCTGTGCTGCTCTGGATGGTCCTGACGGTGGTGGTGGTGGTGGTGGTCTGGGGAGGTGAAGGGGTCCGCAGGGCCACCACTCCCTCATCCTCGCCGTCGTCCTCTTTGGAGCAGCCCTTCTCAATGGCACGCACGTAGCTGTGACTGCGCATCCGGAAGCTTCCGGAATCTGGGAGGTCCAGAGCATCCACCGCTTGCGACTCCATCTCGCTGAAGACGCTCTCGCACACCGCCTCGATTTTCCCGTTTACCTCCACCTCGCTCACCTGTGGGTTAAAACACGGCGTCTTATGGACCAAGACAAGAACCCGTGGACTAGAACCTGTGGACTAGAAGTATTATATTGAATTTTAAAGGCCATTTTACGGTTTTAATTGACACCTCAATTTGAAAATAGCAGAATCCTGAGCGTCAAAGGAAGTATAGTCAGTTAGCGCAGTGGTCCAAGGAGCGTGAAATCATCCATTTTTAGGGATTAGCAATTTTTTATTAGCGATCCCAAGGCATTTCAACAGGAGTGGGACCAAATTTGGGTCCAAAAACGATTTATGGCGAATTGTATACTAGTATAACAAACAAAACGATTGTTATTCTAGTAATTAACCATCCTTGTAGTAATGCAACATACCTCATGCCATCCATCACCCGGCCACTAGATGGAGTCAGAGGTAGTTAAACAGGGACCGATTATTTGTTTGTCGTTGTAAACCTTGTGATACAGCACATGCTGTGCAATTTTTGGCATTTTGCCGCCAAAAATCGCCTTTTAAATGCTACTTACTTTGTTTCACTCAATTTTATGAGCCCTCTATCGAACAGTCAGAATCTCTCCCACACTTGGCCTCACTGTGCACATGATCTAGCCTCAATTACGTAAAAAACTGGCCTCGGGTCAGCAAACGCGGGCGAAGTCATGCCAAGACAGAAGGATGGCAAACCTGGCTTATTGTGCTCATGGCTCGCATGTAGCTCTCGTTTCGGGAGCGGAATTTGGGCGAGCCCAGCAGGCCCGCTGGGTCCAGGCTGTCCAAACTGCGGTTAATGGACACCTCACTCACCGCACGCAAGTAGCTGTGGCTCCGGATCTGTAGCTTAGGGGAATGCGAGTCCGTGCTGATCCTGTATGGAGACACGGAGAAAGCAAAATTAGGATGGAGGATTGAGCAAGGAACACATTCTCCAGACGTTCTCTAAAAATGTAGTTCAGAACCTCTGATTAGAACGTTTTCTTGCATGGACGTGTTCACCTCTGGATCTTCTGAATTACGTGGTTGGTTAAGAGTTAACACCAATGTTGCCAATGACCTGTTGGGGCAACGGGAATGGTACTACCTGCAACGTGGTAGACCTTCTCACTTGGAAGTGTATGTAGCATGCTGTGTTATCCCATGATTCAACTGGGGCAGAATCACATGATTAATTGACCTAAAAAAATTAAGTGACCCTTGCAATATGGCCGACAATTGGAAAGTCCAAAGTAGTGTGCTTGCAACATACTCTCATTCCTTAAAACCCAGCCGAATAACTGGTTATACATTAAACATTTTGGACACAGAACGTGCACATCCTTCTGAGTTGCGTAGCTACCATTTAAGGTTACGGCCCACCCAGCAGGTTTGGATGTTCCCGCACCCCTGTGTGTACAGGGCTCTTGTGGATTGGCCACACTCGAAGGACGTTTAAAGAAGTAGGTGCCATGGCTTCTTATTTTAAATATGACAGACGACGGGTATGGAGTGGAGTAATAACTGACAGAAAGTCGTTAGTCAGGGGGTCATGGTCACGATGCCCTGACTAATATGGACGTCTCCATCTCCTTCCATTGTAGGTCTGCAGTTTGATTTCCAAACCTATGGCACTGCAAAGTCTGGGATCATCTCGTACATTTGGACGTACATTATGACAGTCGTCACGCTCAAACATGCACCCCGGCACACGAACACTCAGGTTCCTCCAGCTTGGTTAGGCTTTAATTATTCATGGCGTTCCCAAAATAGACTCTGCTTACAATGGTGAAAACGTTCATCCTACCCTGGAATAAGAGAGGACAGCAAAGGACGAGGAGGAAGGAGGTGGACGTCCTCAAACGTGATATCCAATGCTATAAAACCAACAACCTGATTTTATTCTGTGGACATTTTGTTGGCGTACATCATGGGATCCTCTGAATTTCAAGGTGGTTTGAGAGTCGTAATGCTAATAATGCTATGCGTGAACTAACGTTAATGCACATCTGTTGTCGTCAATATGTGACACCAGTGTACGGCCAGCTATGGGTGGGGTTGTATCGTTGTGGTCTTCCTCCTTCGAAGACAAACAACAATGGTTTGGAACTGGACAACAGCTAGCTACACCATACGTGCTAGATACCCAAGTACCAGTAGCTACTGTCTGGTAGGAGAACGGCTTGTATGTTTAAATTAGGCTTCAGGTAAGAAGCTCAGTGAAAATGGGAAGGTCCAACCTCAATCCCAGATTGGCAAAAGGGGACCTCCTCCAAAATTTGACAGAAAGCCTTCCAGAAAGAAGGCTGTGGCAAAGGGGGCTAGGGTCCAGGGTTTGCATGTTATCCTAGCTTCTGCTTCCTCCCAATGGCACGCAACTCAGGGGAACAGGACAATGCTAATGCGCCCTCCTAAAAGTCTCCTTTGCTAAAGAGTGCAAGTTCCTCTGGATAAGTCTCCTTTGGTTCAACCCACTTACTTGAGCGTGGTCATCTCCGTGAGGGAGGGGTGTGTTGCTTTCAGGTAGCTGGCTCGTCTCGTCTGGGCCTTTGGTGAGGGTTTGGGACTGGAGTCAGAGTCCCCACTGTCATCCTCCGCCATGGCCTTCACGTAGCTGCCACTGCGTATCCTCCTACACGGGATCTCGTCGTCCTGCCCGAGAGCGGAGAGGCCACTCCACTCATCCTGAGGTACCTTCATTAGAGAGGGAAAGACGGAACGGGAAACAGAGTTACCTCGTCCATACCCTGTGAGGTAAGATAACTCGTGGCTGGCGTCCTAACGATCCCTGTTCTGCAAAAACAGAGTTACCAGTAATTGATTCAGCAAAATAAAGGAGGCAGATCAAAGGAAACAAAGAGCAGCACTGTTCTAAAAGCAACTAAAGAACATGGTTTCTAAAGACGGGGAACAGGAGAGGAGATGGATGGAGATGAGAGTGAGAGCAAAGGCACGGGAAGAAAGCAAAGCAGGTGTGTGAATGCTCGCTTTATACCCCGAAAGTCCTTGTTGTTATAGTGACGACCTCGACCCTACAGCAGTAACGAGAATCTGTTAGTCACGCCCACTTCTGCTAAGGCTGTCCTTAATTCATTCTCACACCACAATTAATACTAGCAAATCCAGCCCCAAATTTTTCGTCTCGGTGCCTGTCTATGTCCAGCAAAGTGGAACAGCCCCCTCTAGACCCCCCAAAAAACAGCCCCCTCTAGGCCCCCCAAAAAATAGCCCCCTCTAAAAGGGGGGTTCAAATCCCAGGTCCACTGGGATTTGAGGGTTCAGGTCCACTGAAGTTACCACTGTGGGGTCCTTGAGCGAAACCCTTAACCCACGTTGCTCCAGAGCGCTGACCCCAACCACCAAGTTGAGATACTTGTACGTCGCTTTGGATAAAAGCATCTGCCAAATAACCCCACGTAACTGTTACTCGCCCACAATGTTCTTCCCTGGATGGGCACAGGGGAACCCCCTCCCGAAAAAAATGCCAATAACATTACCACAATTTGTTTAGGAATAGTAACGCTATCCTAACACCGCTACATGCATCTTTACACATGTATAAAGGTTTGGTGCTAAATGATGACATGCCTACTTGGTGCCCCTATGTAGAGTGCGGGTACTATCCCGGCTGATTCTCTCTAACAAGTCATGGAATAAGCGTATGATGATATGACAGGACGTCTTTGGTAACATGGGTTTTGAGATCAGAGATCAGATTTGGAAGCATGGGTCTTGAGATCAGATGTTCATGATGATGAAGGTGAGTATGACATCAGTATGACATCAGAAATGTGCTAAACATCGCCCCTACCTGTAGGAACTGGCAGGTGCGGCCCTGCTGGCAGGTCTGTGCTTTGATTAGTGCTTTGTTAATATTCACCGAGCCTTTCTGGTACACCTCCCGGGCCCTGCTCACCGTCAGCGTGCCGGACCAGGAGCTCTTCTTCCCCATTGGCCCAGCCTGCTCCACCCGGTCAGGCCCTGGCAGTGCCAAGGCCATGCCTCCTGGAGGCCCCGAGCAGCTGGAACATTTCCCCAGATCGTTATTGCTTTGGGAAGTCCTTACAGACGTCCTCCTTGTTCCGAGGGTATTGTAGGCGTGCTCTGTGAAGTAATGCGACTGGGACTTGTGTGCGGGGCGCCGGCCCATGGTCATGACTCCCGACATCTGGCAGGGCTGGTAGTGGCAGACCTCTCTGTCCAGCATGTCATCGGAACTCCAGTAGCCCGAGGCAGGGGATGGGGTATGGGGTTTGGGTTCGGAGCGGCTGCGTTCCTTGTTCTTGGGTCGTTTTGAACCTTGCGTGCCCTGCAGACTGGCGACATTTGGGTGAGAGGTGGCCGTGGGCATGGCCGTGAGGGGCGAGGTGGGCGAGGCATCCTCACTGGCATCGTTGCCATGCTGGCCAGGTCCCTCCAGCGAGTGGGACTTGGTGAAAAGCTTCTGGACCGAGTGAACCAGATTGCGGATGCGTCCGGGACTGTCGCTCCGCTGGTGCTCGAAGGCCACGGTGCGCTTATACTGCAGTGTGTGAAAGCCGTCTCTCTTTAGGGGCCTCTGGCCCTCCAGCTGCGCCTCCAGGGCAACTGGCATCACACTGCACGCCTCCATCCCTCCATGCTGCGAGCCATAATGCCTGCGTGGAAAGGTGCTGCTGGCGATGTCGCCATCGCAGACCGGGTAGTAGGCGTGGCTGTGATTGGCGCTGTGGGTGTGGTTCGAGCCGTGGGCGTCGGTCAGGCCGAGGAGCTGCGGGTGGCGGTCCAGGCGCATGGCCAGAGAATCGCCGGAGGCGTCACAGCGCGCGAGGGTGTTGTGGTGACTCCGGCTGGAGGGCAAACGTTTCATCGTCATGGCGACTCTCACACGCCCCCCTCACGCCCGACCAGAACCGGTTCCATGTGCCGCTCTGAACCGAAGGAGACAGGAACAGGGACAGGAACAACAAGGACGTAAACCAAAAAAGGGAGGCAGCACGGAGGGACACGAGGAGTCAAAAATGTGAAACAGGGACGGGGTAGGATTAAAACAATGTACGATACTGCGGGAAGAACCAAACGGAGAACCGCAAGAAACCAAAACATGGTTCTGTAAAAGGACAAAGGAGGAGGAGACAGAGGACAGACGTGGACGAGAGACGAGGAGGAAACAAAACGAGATAATGATCACTTACATTGCCTTTAATCTCAACATCACACACTTACAGCCGGCAGAGGAACGTACTTAATCTAGGGTACTAGAACTGGAACCATTTGGTCTGGAGTTCAAGAACCTTTACACCGGATATTTTTTACTATTCACTATATAGTGCACTACAACAGTCCCACAATGCAAACAGTCGCACAATGCACCTGAATTTTTAGTATACATATGTAATAGGGAGCGATTCTGAACACAACTGTAGTGTACACTACAAATCAAGGGGACTTTTGTAGTGCCCTATATAGCGAGTCTGGACAACACTACAACATGGCTGAAACACTATCTAGTGCACTACAACAGTACCACAATGCACCTAGATTTGTAGTATACATTAAAGGACACCATCTAGTGCACTAGATCTATAATATGAAGCAATTCTAAACACAGCTGTAGTGTACACTACAAATCAAGGGGACTTTTGTAGTGCACTATATAATTAGTCAGAACAACAATACATGTCTGACACACTATCTAGTGCACTAGATCAGTAATAGGGAGCGACTCTGAACACAGCTGTAGTGTACAATACAAATCAAGGGGACTTTTGTAGTGCACTATATAGTGAGTCAGAACAACACTATAACAACATGACTGACACACTATCTAGTGCACTAGATCTGTAATAGGGAGCGATTCTAAACACAGCTGTAGTGTACACTACAAAATCAAGGGGACCTTTGTAGTGCACCATATAGTGAGTCAGAACAACACTACAACACTATCTAGTGCACTAGATCTATAATAGGGAGCGACTGAACAGAGCTGTAGTGTACAATACAAACACTACAACATGACTGACACACTATCTAGTGCACTAGATCTGTAATAGGGAGTGACTCTGAACACAGCAGCTCTACTGCACTAGGGCTGTTGGATGCTACATAGGGAGTAGGGGACGAGGGTGTGAGTGATTGGTTTTCATTACCTGATCTGTTTGATGTTCTCGTGGCGGCCGACATCCTCACATGACCGCTGCCATCCTCCAATCAGAGGCCACGGTTCTGTGAGATAACAGCGAGATAACGGCGAGACAGAGGGAGAGACGAGGACAGAATGAATTGAGGATGGGGTTTTGAGAACGGCGTCCTGAATGCTTCCTCCGTTCGTTCTACTGAAACACAGAACATCAGAATGTCACATCAGCTGGAAATCTGCTTAGTCGGCGCTCGCAGCCTGCTGTAGGCAGTCGACTAGTCAGGGCTGCCAACAGTGTTTAAATCACGCAGCGGGGGACAGGGGGTTCCTGTGAACACTGTGGACGCGCACAACATATTACACAATAAATAGTGCGTCCGAATCCGCAGAACGCATCATGTAGTACGTGAAAATTAGCTACTGATACCGCAAGACGGAACCTTCAATTCCGCTGCATCTGAAAGCGCTGAGTAACGGGACGACGGCTTGCGTGTCCCAATCCGCAGTACGCATCACGTAGTACGTGAAAATTCCCCAACAAAATTGGTTTTCGCAATTACGACCCCGACAAAAACCCCACAGCACGTCACCGTTACAGGGCGTCATGACGGTGAGGTGGTTGGCATGTTCTCCTCTCAGTGCTGTGCATCCAGGTTCCCGGTCTGGGTGGAGTTACCACGTTCTCCATGTGTCCCCGTGAAAACAGATGGCGGGGCGCAATTTCGCCGGTTTTTACGTTGGGGGGGGGGGGGTCCACGTGACCTTTGTTTCCATGGTGACACGTTTCAGAGACGGTAACGGAGCAGCGGGCAGGGACGTCCTTAATTATGTGAACTGTAGGATTCTCACGATGTCCTCGTTAATATTTAAATGAGATGCGACTATAAATATGTAAATATGCTGATGGCTGAGGCGCGGACAGGCTGGCCGCCCCGAGCGTCCCGTCAGCAGATGGTGGAGGGGGTCGCACGCCGGGGTGGAGGGAGCGGCTGAGGGAGGGGCATCACGGGGTCGGTATGACACCGGTGGAAAAGGGGACGGCCGCAGAGCGCGGACGGCCGTGTTGTTTCTGCTGAAGTGCAGAGTGGGGTGGGGTGCAGTAAGACGCTAACCCCTAGCCGTGGGCTAACCAAGGCACTAACTATCCACAGGTGCTATAGGAGGTGGAGGACAAGTGCACTAGAACCATCGTAGGGAGCGACTCTGAACATAGCTGTAGTGTACACTACAAATCTAGGGGACTTTTGTAGTGCACTATACAGTGAGTCAGAACAACACTACAACATGACTGACACACTATTTAGTGCAATAGATCCGTCATAGGGAGCGACCCTGAACACAGCTGTAGTGTACACTACAAATCTGACACGCTATTTAGTGCACTAGATCCGTCATAGGGAGCGACTCTGAGCACAGCTGTAGTGTACACTACAAATCAAGGGGACTTTTGTAGCGCACTATACAATGACTCAGAACAACACTACAACATGACTGACATACTATTTAGTGCACTAGATCCGTCATAGGGAGCGACTCTGAACACAGCTGTAGTGTACACTACAAATCTAGGGGACTTTTTGTTGTGCGCTATACAGTGAGTCAGAACAACACTACAACATGACTGACACACTATCTAGTGCACTAGATCCGTCATAGGGAGCGACTCTGAGCACAGCTGTAGTGTACACTACAAATCAAGGGGACTTTTGTGGTGCACTATATAGGGAGTCAGAACAACACTACGCCAAACTTAACTCTTCCCTGGATGGGCATGACGCGACCCAGCTGCGATGGCCTCCCCCTCTAGACGGTTGGATGGCCACCCCTGGATACCCCCCCATGCTTTTTCATTGGGGGGGCATGGTGGCTTAGTGGTTTAGCATGTTCTCCTCTCAGCACTGGGGGTCCCGGTTCGAATCCCAATCTGAGTGAAGTTTGCATGTTCTCCCCGTGTCCACATGGGTTTCCTCCCACAGTCCAAAAACATGGATCAAGGTGAAATTAATTCTCCAAATTGCCCCATATAGAGTGTGTGTGTGTGTGTGAGTGAGTGAGTGTGTGTCCAGTGATAGATTGCCCCCCTGTCCTGAGTGTATCTGTCCAGCGCCCGAGACGTTCTCAATCATCTCGTCAGAACGGACGACGTCAAAACGCTTGGGTTCCTTTGTTCTCGTTTGCACCTTGGTTACCAGACTGACCCAAATTCAGAGCGTCTATCAGGATTAACCAGCAACACACACACACACACACACACACACACACACTTTATCTGATTATCCCGCTGCTCGGCTGAAAGCGGATGAGCATCTGATCTGAGCTCTGTGTATAAATAACTCATCCATTATCGTCCGCTTTATCCTCTATTAGGGTCGTGGGGGGGGGGGTTCCCCATCTCCATCCAGGGGAGAACGTTTCGGGCGCTGGGCAGATACACCCAGGACAGGGGGGCAATCTATCACTGGACACACACACTAGACTATATAGATATGGGGCAATTTGGAGAACTCAATTCACCTTGATCCATGTTTTTGGACTGTGGGAGTAAACCGGAGAACCCGGAGGAAACCCACGTGGAAACTCCACCCAGATGGGGATTCGAACCGGGAATCCCTAGCGCTGAGAGGAGAACATGCCAAACCACTAAGCCAGCGTGGTGCCCTCTGTATAATTAACCTTTCGTTTAAAACGAGGAATCATCCGATTCTGTTCTTTAGACTCTCGAGGTTCCGAGTCTGCGCTTCTGTCCTCGTCCTCGTCCTGAACCCTGCCAGGAACGCCGGTGACACCTCAGGACACTGTCTTCAGATTTGATCCAAAGCCACTTACAAAGGGGGCGGCACGGTGGCTTAGTGCTTTAGCATGTTCTCCTCTCAGCGCTGGGGATTCCCGGTTCAAATCCCAATCTGGGTTTGCATGTTCTCCCCGTGTCCGCGTGGGTTTCCTCCGGGTTCTCCGGTTTCCTCCCACAGTTCAAAAATATGGATCAAGGGCAATTGAATTCTCCAAATTGCCCCATATAGTATATGTGTGAGTGAGTGTGCCCAGTGATAGATTGCCCCCCTGTCCTGGGTGTATCTGCCCAGCGCCCAAAATGTACTCCCCTGGATTTACAAACGAGAGAACGCCACAAGTCAGTAGTTTACGAAAAACAGCTACACTGCAGAATTATCAAACCTGATTTTTATCCTATCCCGTCACCTTTTTCTATATCAGGTGTTTGTGTTAGAGAGGAGTCGCTTCTTAAAGATGCTGACTCAGCGCCTTACAGACAGAGTTGGGTAGATGGTTCCACCGTCGATCAGGAGTGAGAGTCAGCCCCACCAGGCAACATTCATCACTAGAACGTAGTGAACAAGTCGGAGTGTGTCTCAAAATCTAGAGTGAAGGTAAGAGGGGCCAGATCCAGAGATGGTCCTGAAGTTCAGAGTCAGCTACAGGGAGCCAATGAGAGAGGAGAGGTGGAGTCACATGATTCACTCGGGTGGTGGAACACGAGTTCTGAATCAGTTGTGGAGGCGTGATGGTGCATGCTGGGAGACCAATGAGCAGTGCATTAGGGTGACGGAGCCGGGATAGGCTGAGGGTTTGGACTGACCGCTGAGTCACATGTTCAGTTAAGAACGGTCTGATGTTTCTGACTTCTACAGACGGAACCTGCAGACAAGTCAGAGCACACTAAAAAGTAATACTGCGGGGGGGTGGGGGGGTGGTGCTTGGGAGGGGGGCAGTTCAGAGGGCATCCTCACGGAGAACCCCAAAGTGCTCACGTGCTAAGCGGAACCTTTCCAAGACCCTGAAGGATTCCCAAAAGACAAACGAGTCATTGACCGTCAGCCCATCTGGCACCAACCATCACGCCAAGGTCCGAACCGCCAGCCTCCGGACGCCTCCCACGAGCGGGGACCTGGACGGAAAGGTTCAGCAGGTTCTCGGTTCTTCACGGTCCGCGTGTATTTAAAACAGCTCCGGGGCCGGGGGGGGGGGGGGTGCAGTTCCCGTGGGGCTCGAGGCCAAAAGTGCCTTCAACCATTTTTTAAACCGACTTTAAAATATTTACTGTGTTCTAAATCTCTAACGTTCTAAATGTTCCACCACCCCCCACCACCACCACCCCCCATCCTCCCCCGCAGTGTTACTTATTAATGGGATCTGACTTGTTCTCCACCTGAACTGGCGAGAGCGTCAAATCTACCCCCTTAAAGCTCATGGTTACTCATTTATTCATAACCCTCCCTGGGGGGGGGGGGGGTGTTCTCCATGCCTATCCAAGTGGAGAACGTTTCAGACGCTGGGCAGATACACCCAGGACAGGGGGGCAATCTATCACTGGGCACAAACTCACACAGACACACACTCTATATGGGGCAATTTGGAGAACTCAATTGACATGATCCATGTTTTTGGACTGTGGGAGGAAACCGGAGAACCCGGAGGAAACCCACGCAGACACGGGGAGAACATGGAAACTCCACCCAGATAGGGATTTGAACCGGGAATCCAAAGCGCTGAGAGGCAAAGGTGCTAACCACTAAGCCACCGTCCCGCCCTGGGGCATTTTAGAGCATTCAATTCACCTTGAATCACTGAATTGTTAGCTTAGGCAACACTCTGTTGATATCGCAGTTGCTGGCTACGTGGTTGTCCAGTTAGCGTAGTCTTTTAAAACTCAAACGCTCACAATGAAAACGAAAACCTAGCACAAAACGATACGAACTAACTTTAACGTAACTCACTGACCAAGTAGCATTAGGATACATGTAGCGTTATTAGCATTACGATGATAATCCTGTGATAAAATGCTAACGTTTGTTGTTATGTAGTTACTCGTTTAATATCGTCACGATCGTTCTTAGCAGTTTGTACGGAAAAAGGAAAAACCGCGAGATGATTCAAACGTCGTACATTTTCTTTGCCGTAGCTTACACGTAGCATCATTAGGATCACGACTCATCGTAATTCGAGGATCGCGTGATAAAATGCTAACATCACTTCAAGTAGCTTTGTCTAGTTTCCTAACTAGAAAGAGAACACGCATTTATACAGCGTCCAAAAGCGTTAGCTTATATGTTACAATATTACAATTTAAAGGATCCGGTGACGCACAGAACTTTCGGGTTTGGGTTCTGGACATATTTATTCACCTCAGAACGTTGCCATTTTTTACGAATCCTGCTCAGACCCAGAGCGCCATCTCAGGTTGTATCGCGACAACAGCCGACGACATTGTTAAATTATTATTACTTTACTATCCAGTTTTTATGATTCCACCGTTATTGTTTCCCTCTCTTCTCCCGCAATTTTTGAGCTAGCGTGACGGTTTTCACAGAACGCGTCCATCTCATTGCTGAGACCACGGCTTGTATTCGGTTAAGGAATCGGTCGTAGCGTTCCCGAGATATTCTCGTCTTTCCGAGCCAAAATTCCCATTCACTTTGCATCACGGCGACATTTGCGCCCCCGTAACTCGGCCAATTTTCGATCTAGAAAAACGAAATTCGCCGGAGTCGGAGATGGCCACAGCCAATCAAAAGCCACCCTATTACTTGGCCACGCCCATGTCGTTTTTTGGAGCCCAAATACCCATTCACTTTGCATCACGGCAACGTTTGCGCCCCCGTAACTCGGCCAATTTTCGATCAGGAAAAGCGAAATTCATCGGAGTCGGAGACGGCCACAGCCAATCGAATGCCACCCTATTACCCGGCCACGCCCGGAGCCAAAATTCCCATTCCCTTTGCATCACGGCGATGTTTGCGCGCCCCGTAACTCGGCCAATTTTTGATCTAAAGAAACGAATTCTGAGACGGCAGAGTAAACGAATGCCACCCTATTACCCGGCCATGCCCACTTTTTTTTCTGTACCTCATTCACTGTATGACTTCGATGTTTTTGGAATGAACTGGGACTCCAACGCCATGTTACTCAGGAAATGCACTTATAATTCTACGAACATGACGAGGCTGTTACCGGGATGAAGACCTTAAAGAGTCAACCCTGTGGACTGAGGTCGTCGACCTCGTGGTCAGCCCCGCCCTCATTCAAATCAGCAATACGTTGCCATCGCACAAACAAATCCCCATTCTGCACAAACAGGTTTCCAAAGAAAAGAGAACTCCCTCCTCCCCCTCCTCCTCATCCTCCTCCTCGTCCTGGGGTCCAGCTTTTCTTTTGCCTTCCTGTCTCCTGACTCCTGAGTCGTTGGCTCTGAATCGACTCGCATGTTGAGGAGGTCGATGTCGTTACCGTTTTAAAGTCGGGACGTCGGTCCTCCGAAGCCCTTCCCGTCGCAGACCACGTGACCCGGCAGAACCAGCCGGTTGAATAATTAATCATCAGGTTCTCCACGTTCTCCACTATCTGCCTTCGTCTGCGTCTCTGTCGGATTTTATTAAAGGTGTTAGTCTCGCAGGCAGCGGGTGGCGCTCATTTGCATCTCCATTATACTCTGCAGTCGTTTGCATGTCGGCCAGGCAACAACCCCCCACCCCCCCTGCCCCCCACCCACCCCGTCTCTCTAACGGCAACGTGCTCGTCTCGAGAAGCTAGCACAGAATGAAACGACCTAACTTTAACATAGCATACGCGTAGCATCAATAGCATCATGACGAGAATCCCGCGATCAAATGCTAACGTTTGTTGTTTCCTAGTTACGCCTTTCGTTCTTAGCAGGTTCTACGGAAAACCAACGATGATACAAATGTGGTAGACTTTCTTCGGCGTAGCGTACATGTAGCCTCATTAGCATTATGACGAGAATCACGTGATAAAATGCTAATATTGCTAATTGCTAGCTTTGGTAATTCCATCCATCCATTATCTGCAGCTTTATCCTCTATTAGGGTCGCGGGGGGTGGGGGGGGGGGGGGGGCGCTGGGCAAATACACCCAGGACAGGGGGGAAATCTATCGCTGGGCACACACTCACACAGATACACTCTATATGGGGCAATTTGGAGAATTCAATTCACCTTGATCGATGTTTTTGGACTGTGGGAGGAAACCGGAGAACCCGGAGGAAACCCACGTGGACACGGGGAGAACATGGAAACTCCACCAGGGATTGGGATTTCAACCGGGAATCCCTAGCGCTGGGAGGAGAACATGCCAAACCACTAAGCCACCATGCCGCCCGGATTTAAAATGTAACGATTTTTATTTTGCAGAGAAAAATCGACGAACAGGTGGCTTAGTGGTTTGGCATGTTCTCCTCTCAGTGCTAGGGATTCCCGGGTTGAATCCCCATCGGGGTGGAGTTTCTATGTTCTCCCCGTGTCGGCGTGGGTTTCCTCCGGATTCTCTGGTTTCCTCCCACAGTCCAAAAACATGGATCAAGGTCAATTAAATTCTCCAAATTGCCCCATATAGAGTGTTTCTGTGTGAGTGAGCGTGTGTCCAGTGATAGATTGCCCCCCTGTCCTGGGTGTGTCTGCCCAGCGCCCGAAACGTTCTCCCCTGGATGGGCATGGGGAACCCACCCCCCCGCGACCCTAATAGAGAATGAAGATAATGGATGGAACCCCGAGGTCTAAGGTCGACGAAAACGGAGGTTCCACTGGTTTATTTTTGACGAGCTGTCAGAACATGTCCTCAGCCCATGTTCAGGACGCGACCCCCCCCCCCGCCCCTGTTTGAGAAAAGCTGATCGAGCCCCGCCCCAGCTCACTGCCCTAGTAGCATCAACTTAATTTAATTACGGTGAGGACCAACGCAATAAATTGTTCTAACGAGGCAGAAAAAGGCGACGAGGCAGACGGAGGGCGGGCGGAGCGACGGGAACGCGTCCACGTCAGAGGATTACAGTGAGCGGGATTACGCCTGCCGCACGTTCCCATGATCCCAGATTGGGTTGTTCTCTCATGTCGTTGCCAGACCCATCATAAATAACTCCTAATGTCAAAGCTGCCTCTCCTCCAACCACCGGCTGCCTCCATCCTCAGCTGTCCTCTGCCCAAATCTCAACGTCCTACCTATGCCGTCCCTCCAACTGCTCATTTGGAGTTATCAATTGTCTGCCAGTTGGTGGCGCTCGTTCCGGGGATCCGGTTTCGAATCCCCATCTCGGTGGAGTTTCCAGATTGGGATTTGAACCCTGATCCCAGCTCTGAGAGGAGAACATGCCAAACCACTAAGCCAGCACGCCACTGTTTGTCGTATTAACATTCTGACATCACACTCGACGCCACGCCGTTATTTATTCATCATGTTACAGAAACGGGACGAGCGAGCAGGGGGCTGCGCAAATGTCACCAGCTCAGTGTGAGAGTGTGAGAGTGTGAATGTGTGAGTGTGTAAATGAGTGTGTGAGAGTGTGAGAGTGAGTGTGAGAGTGTTAGAGTGTGAGTGTGAGAGAGTGAGTGTGAGAGTGTTAGAGTGTGAGTGTGAGAGAGTGAGTGCGTGAGTGTGAGAGAGTGAGTGTGTGAGTGTGAGAGTGTGTAAATGAGAGTGAGTGTGAGAGTGTGTGAGTGAGAGTGTGTGAGAGAGAGAGTGAGTGTGTAAGTGAGAGTGTGAGAGTGAGTGTGTGTGAGAGAGAGTGTGAGTGAGAGTGTGTGTGTGTGTGTGTGAGAGAGTGTGTGAGAGTGAGAGTGTGTGTGTGTGAGAGAGTGAGAGAATGTGTGTGTGAGAGTGTCTGAGTGTCAGAGTGAGAGAGTGTGTGTGTGTGTGAGTGAGAGAGTGTGTGTGTGAGTGAGAGTGTGTGTGTGAGAATGTGAGTGAGAGTGTGTGTGTGTGTGTAAGAGAGTGAGAGTGTGTGAGTGTCAGAGTGAGAGAGTGTGTGTGTGAGAGAGAGTGAGAGTGTGAGAGAGAGAGTGAGTGTGTGTGAGTGTGAGCGTGTGTGTGTGTGTGTATGAGAGTGTGAGTGTGTGTGTGTGTGAGAGAGAGTGTGAGTGAGAGTGTGAGAGAGTGTGTGTGTGTGTGTGAGTGAGTGAGTGTGTGTGTGTATATACTGTATGTATGTGTGTGTGTGTGAGTTTTTGTGTGTGTATGTATGTGTGTGTGTGAGTGTATATACTGCACTGTATGTATGTGAGTGTATGTGAGTGTGTGTGTATGTGAGTGTGTATATGTGTATGTGAGTGTGTGTATGTGAGTGTGTGTGTATGTGAGTGTGTATATGTGTATGTGAGTGTGTATATGTGTATGTGAGTGTGTGTGTATGTGAGTGTGTATGTGAGTGTGTATATGTGTATGTGAGTGTGTGTGTATGTGAGTGTGTATGTGAGTGTGTATATGTGTATGTGAGTGTGTGTGTGTATGTGAGTGTGTATGTGTGTGTGTTCTATAGGGCATGTAATGAGTTCTGGCAGAGTTCCAGTGCGGTCAGTTCATACACACGTCTCTGTGATGCGCTTCACTCCGTCCTCTGAGTTCAGGGTTCGGGTGCAAAAACATTATATAAACCTAGTACCCCTAAGTAGTGCACATGGGAGAGTGTACTACAGATCAGTACATCCCAAACGGAGGAGTGAAGGGGTGGTGAGGGGTCTTCCTTAAAGTCCATTAGAACCGATCCGGGGCGTGTCCGAAATCACATACTGCCCACTACAGAGGGCTCGAGAATGACCAGAATGAGAATCACTCAGGTCTAGTGCACTACCTAAAGTGCAGTGTTCCAATTCTTAAATGTGATCCTTACCTACTATAAAGTGCACTACAAAAGTCCCACAATGCACCTGGAGTTGTAGTGTTCCTAGTCATACCCTATTAAAGATCTAGTGCACTAGATAGTGTGTCAGCCATGCTGTAGTGATGTTTTGACTCACTATCTAGTGCACTATCTAGTGTCAAAACAACACTATATAGTGCACTCATCATATAGTGCACTACATATTTCTCCTAGATTTGAAGTGTACACTACAGCGGTTTTCAGAGTCGCTCTCTATTACAGATCTAGTGCACTAGATAGTGTGTCAGCCAAGTTTTAGTGTTGTTCTGACTCCCTATATAGTGCACTACAATAGTTCCACAATGCACCTGGGTTGTAGTGTATACATGAGAACAGCCCTGGCCTGTGTCCGAAGTCGCACACTGCCTACTACATAGGGGTCGAGAATGTTTTCATAACTCCACTCACACATAATTACAGATCTAGTGCACTACGTAGGGTGTCAGCCATGGTGCAGTGTTCCAATTCTTATATATGATCCTAACTATATGGATGGGCACTACATACTTGTGTTCTACTGTAAACGTACTAGATCAGGGCAATTAGGGTTCTGTGAAGGGTAATAAGATTACAGTGTTGTAAGCGCACACACACACACACACACACACACACACACCCCACATCACCTCAGATCAGTGACCTGATGTGAGCTGAACACACTCTGCTGACTCGTCAGATTATTTAAGGACACGGTTCGACTCCTCCGCATCTGACTCACTGTATAGTGCACTACAAAAAGTCCCCTAGATTTGTAGTGTAGACTAGAGCCGTGTTCCAAATCACTCCCTACGACAGATATAGTGTACTACGTAGTGTGTCAGTCATGCTGTAGTGTTGTTCTGACTCACTATATAGAGCACTACAAAAGGTCCCCTAGAAAAGTGCACTAGAATCAACCATGTAGTGTTGTTCAGACTCACTATATAGTGCACTACAAAAGTCACATGATGCACCTGGATTTGCTGAGTACACCACAGCTGTGTTCAAAGTCGCTCCCTAGGACAGATCTAGTGCACTAGATAGTGTGCCAGCCGTGCTGTAGTGTTGTTCTGACTCATATATAGAGTGCACTACAAAAAGTCCCCTAGATTTATAGTCTACACTACAGCTGTGTTCAGAGTCCAGTGCACTACATAGTGTCAGCCATACTGTAGTGTTGTTCTGACTCACTGTAGTGCACTACAAAAAGTCCCCTAGATTTGTAGTGTACACTAGGGTGTAGCACTAGATAGTGAATCAACCACGTAGTGTCGTGCTGGTTCACTATATAGTGCACTACAAAAGTCACATGATGCACCTGGATTTGCTGAGTACACCACAGCTGTGTTCAAAGTCGCTCCCTATGACAGATCTAGTGCACTAGATAGTGTGCCAGCCGTGCTGTAGTGCAGTTCTGACTCACTATATAGTGCACTGTTTGTAGATCCACTCATAGCAGACACACACTCACACAGCACCACCACCACCCTCACATGTCTGACCCTGCAGATCTGTGGATGATCCTCCACCCAAATGCTGCTGCTGCTGCAGTGGAGGTGCGGACTGTAAAGAGTGTGTGACTCTACAACCACGAAGTCCACATCAATGAGCGAAGAACCAATAACACACACACACACACACACACACACACACACACACACTGATCAATAAATCCATCACTCCACTCACGAGCAAAAGCAAACGCGCCCACGCGCAATTCCACGGCTTCCACGTTCACGCGGCGGCTGCTGGGTCCGGGTCCGGGTTCGGGTTCGTGTCCGGTGGGTCGGATCCGCTCGCGGGGTTCGGTGCCGCGCTACCTGCCATCCTCCGGAACCGCGGCGCATCCGTGGCCTTTGATCTCCCCTTTCATCTCGCGCTTCAAAGGGGGCCGACGAATCCGAGTCGAGTCGCTCCGCACGCGCGCAATCAACAGATCCGCGGCCGTCCGGTGAGAATAAAGAGAAAACCAACGCGTCGACGGAGGAAGCACACACACACACACACACATACACACACACACTCACACACACACACACACACACACACTGCTCTTACCTCCGGAGCTCTGCTGCGCCGTGGACGCGTCGGTGCGCGGGTTCGGTCCCGAGCGAGCCGCAGAACCCGCAGCAGAACCCGCGCGCACACGCACGCACGCACACACACACATTCACACACACACACACTCCGCTCCGTCTCTGATGGAGGTTCTGCTCGCTGAGAGCTGGATAACGCTCAGGTCCCCCTGCCGCCAGAACCCGACTCTGTCTCTGTAGAACGGAGGGACATTAATCACACATTCCAATTAATCAACAAAAACACACACAACACACTGGAACCTCGCGCTCCCTTTGATGGGGAACCTATCCTGAAATGTGGAACCGTTTCCAAGATGATGTTTAATAAAGCTATTATTATTATTATTATTATTATTATTATTCATTCATTCATTATCTCCCGCTTTATCCTCTATTAGGGTCGCGGTGGGGTTCCCCATGACCATCCAGGGGAGAACATTTCGGGCGCTGGGCAGATAGACCCAGGACAGGACGTCAATCCATCGCTGGGCACACACTCACTCACACAGACACACTCTGTGGGCAATTTTTGAGAATTCAATTGACTTGATCCATGTTTTTGGACTGTGGGAGGAAACCGGAGAACCCGGAAGAAACCCACGCAGACACGGGGAGAACATGGAAACTCCACCCAGATGGGGATTCGAACCGGGAATCCCTAGCGCTGAGAGGCGAACATGCTAACCACTAAGCCACCGTGCCGCCTATTATTATTATAATTATTACTGTGGTGGCTTAGTGGTTTAGCATGTTCTCCTCTCAGCTCTAGAGATTCCCAGTTAGAATCCCCATCTGGGTGGAGTTTCCATGTCCTCCCCGTGTCTGCGTGGTCCTCCGGGTTCTCCGGTTTCCTCCCACAGTCCAAAAACATGGATCAAGGTCAAGTGAGTTCTCCAAATTGCCCCATATAGAGTGTGTGTGAGTGTGTGTCCAGTGATGGATTGCCCCCCTGTCCTGGGTGTATCTGCCCAGCGCCCGAAACGTTCTCCCCTGGATGGGCATGAGGAACCCCCCCACCCTAATAGAGGATAAAGCGGAAGATAATGGATGGATGGATTATTATATCAATCAGGGTCCCGGGTTTTATTCAGGTGGTGGATGTCTCTAGACCAATAGAGAACCTCTAGAGTGGAACCTCTAGAGCAATAAATTAAACGGTACTCATAAAACACAAAAGATTCTTTAAAACACAAAAGAACTTTCATTTATTCATTCATATTAATTTTTTTATTATTAATCCTCTACTAGCGTTATGGAGGGGGGGGGGGTTTCCACATGCCCATCTAGAGGAGAATGTTTTGGGTGCTGGGCAGATGCAAAGGCTATTGCCGGGCACACTCATGCTATCTGGGGCAATTTAGAGCATTCAATACACCTTGAATCCATGTTTTTGGACTGTGGGAGGAATCCGGAGAACACGGAGGAAACCCACATGGACACGGGGAAAACATGCAAACTCCACCCAGATCGGGATTCATACCTGGATTCCCAGTGCTGAGAGGAGAACATGCCAAACCACTACTATATATGGTTCCTATCCCTTTAAGGACGTTAGGAACTGAATAGGAACTGTCATTGTGTCCGGGGGGACTCTTTATACGTACGAACAACACAAGTAGCGGCGCGGCAGTTTTCGGTGCCGCAAAGTTAAAAATAAAAGATAAAGTTGTTTTTTCCCCTCATTAGTATTTCATTAAAAAGTATTTAAGCAGCCAATGAGGCGTGTGCTCGGGTTGCGTGACGTCGAGTTTAAATATTGCGTTGCCGCGCGTACGCAGTGACGTCATCATTTTCTAACATAAATGTAAATTGGATGCGGTTTCGTGATCTGTATTAAAGTAAAGATTGCGATTTATTCGGTTTAAACGAAGAATACTAATTAATTCATACTAAATAAAAACACGTAACGACACCTTCTGATTCACCGAGTCACTGAGTCGATTCACACGTCGGCAATTAAGCTATGAATCTCATACGGCATAATTAAATTGTTTCAATTAGAACAATTATGTCGTAAACGCGGGGTTTTTATTAATAAAGATCTCACTTCGTGTCGCAATCATTTAAAATAACAAAGCACGCTTGGTTACCATGGTAACGGCGGTTTGTTTATAAATGATATTAAACAAATACTTACGTTAAACATCTGAAACATCGCGTAACGATCAATCAATCAATCAATCAATCAATCACGATTTAAAATGATCGATACTCGCATTGCTGCAGTGGATTCAGAGGAAACGATTAACCCTTTATTTAATATATAATTACACAGATCGAAATAATCCGTTAATTAAAACTTAATAGTTTGTTTGAAGGCGACGCTCTTTTTCTTCTTGGATTTTTATTGGCGATTAAAAATGTATATCACTGTCGCCACCTACTGGACTGTTTACAGTATCCATCCATCCATTATTTTCCGCTTTATTCTCTCACCGGGGGAGGGGGGGGTTCTCCATGCCCATCCAGGGGAGAACGTCTCGGGCGCTGGGCAGACACACCCAGGACAGGGGGGCAATCTATCACTGTACACTCACTCACACATACACACTCTATATGGGGCAATTTGGAGAACTCACTTGACCTTGATCCATGTTTTTGGACTGTGGGAGGAAACCGGAGAACCCGGAGGAAACCCACGTGGACACGGGGAGAACATGGAAACTCCACCCAGATGGGGATTCGAACAGGGACTCCCTAACACTGATAGGAGAACATGCCAAATCACTAAGCCAGCGTGCCGCCCGTGTTTACAGTATTCATTCATTCATTATCTCCCGCTTTATGCTCTATTAGGGTCGCGGTGGGGTTCCCCATGCCCATCCAGGGGAGAACGTCTTGGGCGCTGGGCAGATAGACCCAGGACAGGGCGCCAATCCATCGCTGGGTACACACTCACACACTCAAACACACTCTATATGGGGCAATTTAGAGAACTCAATTAACTTGATCCATGTTTTTGGACTGTGGGAGGAAACCGGAGAACCCGGAGGAAACCCACGTGGACACGGGGAGAACATGGAAACTCCACCCAGATGGGGATTCGAACAGGGACTCCCTAACACTGATAGGAGAACATGCCAAATCACTAAGCCAGCGTGCCGCCCGTGTTTACAGTATAATTAACACAAAGTATCGCGATTCGATCGTTGTGTAGTTAACATTTCGCTTGTTTATTTAGAAACAGGAAGAGTTACGAGTGTTAAATTAATAATAATTACATAGCATTGCAGCACGACTAACAAACAGCAGGTGGCGCTATTGCACCAGCCTGGAAGCCAACCGCCGATAAACAAGAAACAAGAAAAAAAAAAAAAAACCTGTAGCTCTGTAAACTGAAATCATCATCATCATCATCATCATCGATGTTCTGCCTGCAGATTGGAGTCCGCGGCAGAGGGCGCTGTTTCTCACTCTGTTACATGTTTATTAAACTCGTTAACTCATTCATTCATTCATTATCTCCCGCTTTATCCTCTATTAGGGTCGCAGTGGGGTTCCCCATGCCCATCCAGGGGAGAGCGTCTCGGGCGCTGGGCAGATAGACCCAGGACAGGGCGCCAATCCATCGCTGGGCACACACTCACACACTCAAACACACTCTATATGGGGCAATTTGGAGAACTCAATTGACTTGATCCATGTTTTTGGACTGTGGGAGGAAACCGGAGAACCCGGAGGAAACCCACGCGGACACGGGGAGAACATGGAAACTCCACCCAGATGGGGATTCGAACCGGGAATCCCTAGCGCTGAGAGGCGAACGTGCTAAACCACTAAGCCACCATGCCGCCCTAAACTCGTTAACTGATTTTCAAATTTTCTAACAATGTTAGAAATCTTAGTGGTTTGGCATGTTCTCCTTTCAGCACTAGGGATGCCCGGTTCGAATCCCAATTCGGGTGGAGTTTGCATGTTCTCCCCGTGTCCGCGTGGGTTTCCTCCGGGTTCTCCGGTTTCCTCCCACAGTCCAAAAACATGGATCAAGGTCATTTGAGTTCTCCAAATTGCCCCATATAGAGTGTGTGTGTGTAAGTGAGTGTGTGTTCAGTGATAGATTGCCCCCCTGTCCTGGGTGTATCTGCCCGGCGCCCGAAACGTTCTCCCCTGGATGGGCATTTTGTTTACGTACGGTTCATTGCGTTGCACTGTGACGTCACGATGTGCGCGTTAAATGGAACGGTGCGTTCATAGAGACACTGACGCGGTTACTAAGCAGACGGTCGGTTTTAATGGAGCAACATGCGAGTCGTGTGTAGTCGTTCCGTCGCAGGACGATCTTAATGATCTTAATTATCTTAATGATCTTAATGATCAAAACGAAGCTGCGGGACGAAAAGAAAAGCACAACTTTCATGTTCCTCTCCGCAGGTTCTGTTTAAATTATGTTTTAAAGTCCATAACGTAATCTAGAACCAAATAATTAAACATAATAATTAATAATAAATGTTAATAACGACCGTAATTATATCTGTAACTTGTTTCTCTGTCGTTAGGCGGCGGTGTTTGATTTCTGGTCCAATCGTTTTGCAGCAAAACAATATTAACCAATAGATATGAAGGAGGCGGGACTTCACTGAAAACGGGTGCAAAGATAAGAATTAGCCGTGGTCCCGGTTGGTACGAAAAACTAATCATCACTGAGTGCCGAATACATTCATTTACCTAAAAACACGATTAGCGGCTAATATTAAGTAGAAATAAAGGACAACACTGATTTACTCATTGATATCTGTCTGTTAATCAAAAACCAATGATGACGCGTTAAAACCGGTGGTGGTGGTGGGGGGGGGGTTCCCCATGCCCATCTAGGGGAGAACGTTTCGGGTGCCGGACAGATACACCCAGGACAGGGGGGCAATCTATCACTGGACACACACTCACACTTTATATGAGGCAATTTGGAGAATTCAATTCACCTTGATCCATGTTTTTGGACTGTGGGAGGAAACCGGAGAACCCGGAGGAAACTCACGTGGACACGGGGAGGACATGCAAACTCCATCCCAGGTTGGGATTCGAACCAGGAATCCCTAGCGCTGAGAGGAGAACATGCCAAACCACTAAGCCACTGTGCCACTACTTGTAAGTTGCATCTGCTAAATAACCAAATATAAACATTCATCCATTATCTCCCATTTTATCCTCTATTAGGGTCACAGTGGGGTGGGGGGGGGGTTCCTCATGCCCATCCAGGGGAGAACGTTTCGGGCACTGGGCAGATACACCCAGGACAGGGGGGCAATCTATCGCTGGGCACACACTCACTCACACACTCACACACACTGTATATGGGACAATTTGGAGAATTCAATAGACTTGATCCATGTTTTTGGACTGTGGGAGGAAACCGGAGAACCCGGAGGAAACCCACGTGGACACGGGGAGAACATGGATTGTTCTGAGGACATGAGAGGACAGGTTGATTCTGAGGACATGAGACAGAGCCGGCTCAAAGCCAAAACCAAGGAACGATCAGCTGGTTTGACGGCATGGTGACGGCATCCTCTGGGTTCTCCGGTTTCCTCCCATAGTCCAAAAACATGGATCAAGTCAATTGAATTCTCAAAATTGCCCCATATAGAGTGTGTGTGTGTGTGAGAGTGAGTGTGTGCCCAGCGATAGATTGGCACCCTGTTCTTGGTGTATCTGCCCAGCGCCCGAAATGTTCTCCCCTGGATGGGCATGAAGAACCCCCACCGCGACCCTAATAGAGGATGAAGCGGAAGATAATGAATGAATGAATGAATGAATGAATAAAGTAACGTGGAGAGACGTTTCATTTGGCGTTTGCTGTGCGTGCAGTCAACGGGAATGGACGTAAACCATTGCGAGATCCAGGACACCCACCAGGAGACACGTTGATATCGATGGAAGGCCGTGATCTCCAACGTGCAGGAGTGAAGAAGGTGAACATATCCACGTTCTGTAGATGCTCAGAAGGTCCTCCTGCTTTCTCACCTTGCTTCTTAAAATCATGCAGCAGGACATGAAGTCGCCTCAGGCCCCGGGACGCCTCAGGCCCCGGGACGTTTTGAAGACAGACGTGTTGGTGGAGAGGATCAGGAGCGTGGCGGGAAACAACACGTGCTGCGAGTGCAGCCGGCCAGAACCCAACTGGGCCAACGTCAAACTGGGAGTGACGCTGTGCCTCCTGTGCTCCAGCGTCCACAGGTACACCACCACCTCCACCACAGAGGTGTGGGACACCAGACATCTCCACCTTCCCTGAATATTAGATGGACAGCAGAATGACCCTGGTTTGATCTTTTTGATCAGGAACATGAAAGGACACTTCTACAATGTGAAGTCTCTCAGTCGGAATTTGTGGAAGCCCAACGTGGTCGAGGTAAGCGAGCGGGGGAATGAACGCCTACGGAAGTGAGTGACTGCAGACCCTCATGTGAACACAAGATTAAATATCTTAACACGGCCGAACACATCCGGTAGAGTTTGTGGTGGTGCCAACATCTTGCGACTGGGCAAGTGGGCCAGTTAAAAATAATGGACGTGGGCCGGCTCGTTCCGCGATCTGGGATCCGTTAGCTTTCAGATGTAGGCCACTTCTGTCCTGAGATACAGCAGTGCTGGCCCACTTACTGCACCTGAGCCAAAGATGGCCCTCAGAAGAAGACTGTAATGTGGCCCACATGTCGCAAAACACATCTGGCTCACAGCGGGTAGAGATCTGGCAGTGCTCCCCAAACGGGAACCCTTTCTGGCCCTCACCTGGTCCACATGAGGCTCACATCTTGGAGATCTCGGTCCCAACATCATGTGGTCCAGATGCCCTTGGTGGACATGTCTCTGTTTCTGTTTGGTTTCTTCAGTTCATGTGCAATAAAGGAAACCACTTCATTAACACGCTCTATGAGGCTCGCCTGGAGGAACTCGGGGTCCGGAAACCACAGCCGGGAGATTCCAGGTACGCCCATCTCGAATACGGACAATGCATTGATTCGTTACAGATGTTTAAACCCCGTGCCGTGCCATTTCTCAGGCAGGACGTCGAGGCATTCATCACTGACAAATACCTCAAAAAGAAGTTCCTTAGATGGACGTCAGACAAAGGCGCCATGACGTCGGGCGAGGAGCAGGAGAAACCCGGATGTTCCCTCACGCAAGCGGAAGCCGACACTTTCAGTAGGTTTGAATGATACCAGAGTCGCCTTCGCTTAAAGGGGGTGCTCGCATGGAAATGCTAACACAGCCCACTTGTCCCAGAACACATTTGCTTCACATCTGCTAACATAGCAGGAGGGCCATGTGAAAACGGAGGACGTGGGCTCGTGGGCCACAATCATTTTACGATCTATGGCAGGGTTCCCAAACTTTTCAGAAGTTAGCACCCATCAACAAACCAAAAACTTTAAAGTAACACCTACGTTTATTGGCACGGAACACCATTGTCATATGGTGAACACCAATTAGGTGCGAGTGTATGTTAAAGCAATAAAATACGAGAGGGCGTGGCTTTATCCCGAATACATCACAGTTCCACCTCTAATACACAACCTCCAGTGTCTTATTGCTTCAATAAAACACTTACAAACAAACTATAATGCCGTTTTTAAAGTGAACGCTCATCGCTGAGTAACAGGATTCCGGTTTCTCTAACAAATACTGCCGTCTAGTGGCCAAATTACAGGACACAGTTTAGTTTTTTTTTTTTTTTACATCAGGATCACAGCAAAGCCACACCATTATCTGGCGTACCATCCCGCGAAAACCACGGTTCTAAGACAAGTACACCGACCAGGTAGAACCTTCTGATTGGACCATGTGTTCATACTTTACCAAGCAGGTTCTGATAAAGAGGCGTCAGATACACAGTGCATCATAGCTCACAGTCAGGGTTCCAATGCTGACCCCAGCCCAGTCATTCAGTCTCACTGTTTTGCGTAAAGCGGCGCTAACTTCATAACGACTGTCGCTGGTTTTTGTTACAGAGGTCGTGTCCCTGCGCTACGTTCAGGGAAGCCTGCTGGGGAAGGGAGGCTGCGCGTCAGTGTACGCGGCACGGTGTAGGGAGACCGGGAAGGCGGTAAGTGTTATCGCGGCAACATGACCCCCTACGACCAAAACACAAGGACCACCTACGAGGGCGGTGCCTACGAGTGGCAGATACCGAAAAACGTCCATGACCTGCGATCTCACAATCATAGTGACCACCGAGCAGTTTACCGAGTTCCGAACCCCCAAAGAGCAAAGTATGAAAAAATCTTTACCTCATTTAACTCATTACCGTTGACATTTTAAGGAATAAATCTTCTGAGGACCGGGGCTCAGTGAGGGACTCCTCCTCCTTGAACGGGGGGGGGGGGGGGTCCCCCATGTCCATCCAGGGGAGAACATTTTGGGCACTGGGCAGATACACCCAGGACGGGGGGGGCAATCTATCACTGGACACTCACTCACACACACTATATGGGGCAATTTGGAGAATTCAATTGACCTTGATCCATGTTTTTGGACTGTGGGAGGAAACCGGAGAACCCGGAGGAAACCCACGCGGACACGGGGAGGACATGGAAACACCAACCACCGTGCCGCCCCGTGATCAGATGTCCATTTTTTTTTTAAATTGGAAAAACTATATCAGTTCAGTTGGGTCGTCCTGCGGGAACCCAACTCCGCCAGTCCAAGACGTCCAGGTTGGGTCCGCCAATTGTCGTTGCCAAATTGTCGTTGCCGTGCTGATGACGCCTCAAAGAAAATGGATTAGAAAAAGAGTTAGAGCGAACAAATCACAATACTTACGTAGTAGACAAAGGTAGCTTTGACGAACATTGATGACATTGCAAAACTCGACGTGAACGTTTACTAATAAAACGTCGTATGTGCGAGCAGGTAGCGCTGAAGTACGTGCTGAAGAATTCAAAGCTGCTGTTCATCAACATCGTAAGTAGTTACGTTATTTACAACTAAACTCGATGGGTCGGTAAAGTCGACGCTAACTGGACTGAACTCCGCAGCCCGGTGAGACCAGTCAGCTCCCCTCGGAGGTCGCCGTGATGAAGGTGCTGTGCCGCCCCCCGGGCTGTGAACACGTGGTGGCGCTGCTGGACTGGTTCGAGACGGACGGTCACCTGATCTTGGTCCTGGAGCACCCGCCGACCTTCGTTGCCCTTCTGCCGTTCGTTCGGCGAGTAAACGCAGACGAGGGTGTGCTCAGGGTCGTCCTGCGGAAGGTCGTCCTGGCGCTCCGGCACTGCCGCGACCGCGGCGTCGTGCACGGGGACCTGCATCTGGCAAACGTCCTGGTCGATCCAGAAACGCTGGACATCAAGCTGATCGATTTCGGCAGTGCGGCATTGCTCCCGGACGTCTCAGGTACTCACCGCTTACTTCCTTCGTCGTTCTCGATACTAAAAGATCCTAAAACGTTCTCCCGACTGGACAGAGGAACGTCTGCGGGACACTCTCTGGAGTCTGGGTGCGCTCCTGTACGAGGTCCTGCACCAGGAGACGCTCGTCAAACCTCTGAACCCCGAGCAGCTGTGCTTCAGTTCCACCCTGTCCGACGGTAAGAACGTCCAGACGAGGTGAAACCGTGTCCCACGGAGTCCAAAGTCCAGAACCTAATTCTCTCTTTATGTCCTGACCAATCTCAAAGCCTGTCACGACCTGATCCGTCGCTGTTTGGATGAAGGTGCTGCCGACCAGCCGACGCTTGGGGACATTTTGGCGCACGAATGGTTCCAGTCGACGCTTCCTGCGGGTTCTGAGCCCCAGACCATACAGAACCGGTGATCGGTATGGGGACAAGTCGTGGAGAAGATTGGAACGTTGTGTCTCATTGCTGAGACACTCATGCTGCTTTGATGATGGATGATGGGTGGACCGGTCCTCCAGCGTTGGCTGGGTGTGGCTCCAGTGAGGACCGGAGACAGTGGAAACGGTGAACACAGCGTTATGTGGTTCTCCGGTCCGATGGAGATGGTGGTGAAGTGGTTACCGTATGTTCTCACTTGGGGTCCACCTGATTCGTCTCTGCCGTGTGGACGAGATTCTGACGACAACGTCGTGAACGCCAAGGAGGTTGTTTGAAAGACCATTGGTTCACGTCTTGGGCAGCACGGTGGTTTAGTGATTGGCATGTTCTCCTCTCGGCGCTAGGGATTTCAGGTTCGTATCCCAATCTGGGTGGTTTGCGTGTTCTCCCTGTGTCCGCATGGGTTTCCTCTGGGTTCTCCGGTTTCCTCCCACAGTCCAAAAAACATGGATCAAGGTCAATGAATTCCTCCAAATTGCCCTATAGGCGGCACAGTGGCTTAGTGGTTTGGCATGTTCTCCTCTCAGCGCTAGGGATTCCAGGTTCGTATCCCAATCTGGGTGGTTTGCATGTTCTCCTCATGTCCGCATGGGTTTCCTCCGGGTTCGTCCCACAGTCCAAAAACATGAATCAAGGTCAATTAATTCCTCCAAATTGCCCTATAGGCGGCACGGTGGCTTAGTGGTTTAGCATGTTCTCCTCTCGGTGCTAGGGATTCCCGGTTCGTATCCCAATCTGGGCGGTTTGCATGTTCTCCCCGTGTCGGTTTCCTCTGGGTTTAGCTACATCAGCTGTAATATTTCAATGTATACGTTTGTTGTCTGCGAGATCTTTTAAAATAAATAAATGTAGCTTTCAAAAGAAAAGCATTGCAGATGTAAAGAAGTGCATGACTCTTATTTTGAAGTACCTTTAGCTACATCAGCTGTAATATTTCAACGTATACGTTTGTTGTCTGAGATCTCCCGCTTTCAAAAGAAAAGCATTGCAGACGTAAACAAAATCAGAAGTGCATGACTCTTATTTTGAAGTAGGTTGGCATGTAATATTTCAACGTACACACGTTCGTGATAAAAATAAATAAATAAAAAAAAGGCTTTCAAAATAAAAGCATTGCAGACGTCTGCATGTACAAGCGCATGGCTCTTATTTTGAAGTACATTTAGCTACAATGACGTAATATTTCAACGTATACGTTTGTTGTTTACAATAACTTAAAAAACCAAAAAACATCGCTTTCAAAATAAGAGCACGGCAGATGTACAAGTGCATGGCTTTTATTTTAAAGTGTGTTCGGCTACATCGCCATCAAATATTTCAACGTATACGTTTATTGTTTGCGATAACTTAAAAAAGACATTGCTTTCAAAATAAGAGCAATGCAGATGTATCAGAAATACACGTAAAAGTGCATGGCTCTTATTTTGAAGTAGGTTTAGCTACAGACATGTAATATTTCATTGTATAGTTTGTTCGTAAAAACTTAAAAAAATAGACATTGTTTTCAAAATAAGAGCACTGCAAATGTATTGTTAATACACATACAAGTGCAAGACTTTTGTGATATTTCAACGTACACGTTTGTTGTTTGCGACAACTGAAAAAAAAAATGTTGCTTTCAAAATAAGAGCACTGCAGATGTATCGGAAATGAATGTACAAGTGCATGGCTCTTATTTTGAAGTAGGTTTAGCTACAGAGACATGTACTATTTTAACCTATACGTTTGTTCACAAAAACTTTAAAAAATAGACATCGCTTTCAAAATAAGAGCACTGCAGATGTACGCATGTACAAGTGCATGGCCTTTATTTTAAAGTGGGTTTTTTAAATTACGCTCAGCTACATCGGCATCTAACATTTCAACGTATAACTTAAAAAAAGGCCTTCAAAATAAAAGCATTGCAAATGTATTGTAAATGGAATCAGAAGCGCATGGCTTTTATTTTGAAGTAGGTTTCAGCTACCTCTGCATAATCTATTTCAACGTACATGTTCGTCATTTTTAAAAATAACAGCGTTGCAGATGAGCGGCTAATACACATACAAGTGCAAGGCTTTTATTTTGAAGTAGGTTTAGCTACATCAATAATATTAATAACATTCATTAATAACATTAATATTCAATAATATTTCAACGTACACGTTTGTCGTTTGCGATCTCATTAAACATAAGACAGGGCTTCAAAATAAAAGTGTTCCAGATGTATCATATATAAACTCAAATGCTCTTATTTTGAAGGCGGTCCAGGTTCACCTGTCGGCTGTAAAAAGGTGTTAAAGGTAAAGAAGGGCGGAGTCGTCAGACTGGCACCGTATACGTTTATTCATCTCCCACGACCCCGCAGATCCGACCTAATAAATAAATATCATACACTAGTACTGCACAACTCGTAACATTGTAACGACAGGTTCGGGATTCTTTCGGCACGAACACCAATGGCCACAGGTGGCGCCGGCGGGCGTGGACGCCGAGGCATGCAAAGCGCTAACTCGTCTACGGAAGCGGCGCGGAGGTAACCGGAAGGTTCGTTTTTTTGGCGCATCGCCGCTCGTCCGTTCGAGGTTGTGCTGTCGGGGTTGAACCTGGCGCCCCCTGGTGGCGGCGGCGCCCCGACCCCCTGCGAATAATGTGTCCTAAACGCGTTCCGTGGGTACAGCTACGGATTTAAAAGAGTAAAAACCCCGCCCCCTGCTGGTCCAGTCAGGGACTGCGGGTGAATTCCGACCCCCGGGTTGAGAGCCGGTCGATCGGCGTTGGCAGTCTGTCGGCGGACAGGACATGGATGGACATGGATGGATGGATGGACGCATGCTGCGGGTAGTCGTCGTCGCCACTCCCCTGCCACACCCCCTTCCCCACCCCCACCCCCCCGGACTCGGGTGGTGGATGTATGCCACGTGGAATTCTCCTTGGCACTTGCAGAGGTCGCGGGCGGCACTTGGGGTGCGGCTCAGCCGTCCAGGGGCTTGCCCAGGTACACCATGGTGACCTCGGTGTTGCCGTAGACGGCCGAGACGGCCGGGAAGAGGCAGGTCTTGGGAAGGCCGCGGAAGGCCACGCCCAGGAACTCGAAACCCCGCTCGAAGGCCAGCGTCTTGTCGTCCATGTCCAGGATGACGCGGATGCGCTCGCCGATCTGCAACGGGAGGAGGGACGCGCCGTCAGGTCACTCAGACGGACCTCGCCAACCGAAGGGCGCACGTAGCTCGTCTAGTCCATCCCCATTACAGATCTAGTGCACTAGATAGTGTTGGTCATGTCATAGTGTTATTGACTCACTATATAGTGCACTAGAAAAGTTCAGAGTCGATCCCTATTACAGATCTAGTGCACTAGATAGTGTTGGTCATATCGTAGTGTTATTGACTCACTATAGTGCACTAGAAAAGTTCAGAGTCGATCCCTATTACAGATCTAGTGCACTAGATAGTGTTGGTCATATCGTAGTGTTATTGACTCACTATATAGTGCACTAGAAAAGTTCAGAGTCGATCCCTATTACAGATCTAGTGCACTAGATAGTGTGTCAGCCATGTGCTAGTGTTGTTCTGACTCACTGTATAGTGCACTAGAAGAGTCCCCTAGATTAGTATACACTATAGATGTGTTCAGAGTCAATCCCTAATACTGATCTAGTGCACTAGATAGTGAAAATCATGTTCTAGTGTTGTTCAGACTCACTATATAGTACACTACTTGGTCTCCTAGATTTGTAGTGTATACTATAGCTGTATTCAAAGTCGCTCCCTATTACAGATCTAGTGCACTAGATAGTGAGTCAGTCAGGTTGTAGTGTTGTTCTGACTCCCTATATAGTGCCCTACATAGGTCTCCTGGATTTGTAGTGTTCTGACTTACTATATAGTGCACTAGAAAAGTTCCCTAGATTTATAGTGTGCAATACAGCTGTGTTCAGAGTCGCTTCCTATGACAGACCTAGTGCACTAGATAGTGTGTTAGCCATGTGCTAGTGTTGTTCTGACTGTATAGTGCACTAGAAAAGTCCCCTAGATTAGTGTACACTACAGATGTGTTCAGAATCGCTAATCGCTATTACGGATCTAGTTCACCAGATAGTGTAAATCATGTTCTAGTGTTGTTCAGACTCACTATATAGTGCACTACTTGGGCTCCTAGATTTGTAGTGTACACTACAGCTGTGTTCATTCGCTCCCTATTACAGATCTAGTGCACTAGATAGTGTGTCAGACATGGTGTACTGTTGTTCAGACTCACTATATAGTGCACTAGAATAGTGCCCTAGATTTGTAGTGTACACTACAGATGTATTCAGAGTTGCTCCCTATTACAGATCTAGTTCACTAGATAGTGTGTTGGCCATGTGCTAGTGTTGTTCAGACTCACTATACAGTGCACTACATAGGTCTTCTAGATTTGTAGTGTTCTGACTCACTATATAGTGCACTAAAAGAGTTCCCTAGATTTGTAGTGTACACTACAGCTGTGTTCAGAGTCGCTCCCTATTACAGATCTAGTGCACTATATAGTGTTAGCCATGCTGTAGTGTTGTTCTGACCCCCTATATAGTGCACTAGAGAGCTAGAGTTTCAGAGGCAGTATACATCACTCACTCATCTACACTGTAACTCTGGTGCCACCTGGTGGACATTAACGGCACGGCTGGGATTAATTAAACCCAGTGAAGGCGATTTACACTACAACATGTGTATTTTTACAGCCATGGGGTGGCGCTGCGGAGCTCACCTGGTACTTGGGCGCGTTGTTGCACTGCGGGAAGTTGCCGTTGACCTCGCCGTTGTGCAGCAGGTTGTTGTCCACCAGGTTCCAGCCCCAGCTCTGGTCGTCGCTCCCCAGGAGGGCCACGTAGCCCTGGCACTGCATGGGCGCCCGCTTGGTGGCGATGCCGATGACGGCCACCGTGCCCAGGGGCCCCTCCCACCAGATCTCCCAGGCGTGCCGGCCCTCGGAGAAGCCGATCTTGCCGCGGGCGCCGTCCGTGCTCTGAGCGATGGGGTTCCGGTGCAGCGTGAAGCCGTTCTTCTTGACGTAGACGTTCCGGGAACAGTCGTTAGAGCTCAGCGCGTGCTGGTACGACTTCAGCTGCAAGGGGACAGGGACATCAGAAACGAGGGACACACAGCTAGTGCACTAGATAAGTAAGTGTGTCAGATATGCAGTGCTGTTCTGACTCACTACAGAGTGCACTACAAGTGTCACACAATGCAACTGTGTCTAGTGCACTAGATTGTGTCAGTCATGTTTAAGTGTTGCTCTGGCTCACTACATAGTGCACTACAGAAGTCTCTGTATGGTGTTTGCTTGAGTGTCCGTCACTCATCGCTTTGTAATAAACACTATGTAGTGAACGAGGGATCGAGTGGGTCTGCTTTCTTTCATTCTCTAAAACAGAACCCCGGTGTTCCCCTGCCATGTGACATCACGCCGCCGAGTCACCTGACCTCAACAATAACACCGAGGCTTTCCCTAAAGAGGTGTCCTACACTACAGCTGTTCCAGTGCACTAGATAGTGTGTCAGCCATGATGTAGTGTTCTTCTGACTCACTATATAGTAAACTATAAATGTCACAATGCACTGCGTCTAGTGCACTAGATAGTGTGTTAGCCATGTTTAAGTGTTGCTCTGGCTCAATATATAGTGCACTAGATAGTGCGTCAGCCATAATGTAGTGTTGTTCTAACACCACAGTGCACTATAAATGTCACACAATGTACTGGATAGTGCACTAGATAGTGTCAGCCATAATGTAGTTTTTCTAACTCACTACATAGTGCACTACACAATGCACTGCATCTAGTGCACTAGATAGAGTGTCAGCCATGTTTAAGTGTTGTTCTGGCTCACTATGTAGTGCACTAGATAGATTGTAGGCCATCTTGTAGTCACTACATAGTGCACTACAGAAGTGATTGCTGTAGTGTCGGTCACTAATCGCTTTGTAATCAACACTACGTAGTGAGTAGTGAACGAGGGATTGAGTGGGTCTGGGTTCTTTCATTCTCCAAATCAGAACCCCGATGTTCCCCTGCACTGGATAGTGCACTAGAAAGAGTGTCAGCCATGTTTAAGTGTTGTTCTAACTCACTACATAGTGCACTACAAATGTCACACAATGCACTGCGTCTAGTGCACTAGATAGAGTGTCAGCCATGTTTAAGTGTTGTTCTGGCTCACTATATTGTGCATTAGATAGTGTGTCAGCCATAATGTAGTGTTTTTCTAACTCACTACATAGTGCACTACACAATGCACTGCGTCTAGTGCACTAGATAGTGTGTCAGCCATGTTTAAGTGTTGTTCTGGCTCACTATGTAGTGCACTAGATTGTAGGCCATGTTGTAGTCACTACATAGTGCACTACAGAAGTGTTTGCTGTAGTGTCGGTCACTAATCGCTTTGTAATCAACACTACGTAGTGAGTAGTGAACGAGGGATCGAGTGGGTCTGGGTTCTTTCATTCTCCAAATCAGAACCCTGGTGTTCCCCTGCACTGGATAGTGCACTAGATAGAGTGTCAGCCATGTTTAAGTGTTGTTCTGGCTCACTATATAGTGCACTACAGAGTGTCGGCCATGTTGTCACTACAGAAGTGATTGCTGGAGTGTCCGTCACTAATCGCTTTGTAATCAACACTACGTAGTGAGTAGTGAACGAGGGATCGAGTGGGTCTGGGTTCTTTCATTCTCCAAAACAGAACCCCGGTGTTCCCCTGCCATGTGACGTCACGCCGCCGAGCCCCGGACCTTTGGCGGCGGGTCTGCGGCGGCGCGCTGCCCGCGGCGGGCGCGCCGTCCCCGGCCTCACCTTGGCTCTGTAGGTGGGCAGGTTGCAGAGGATGTCGGAGCGCAGCGCCTCGTCGCTCAGCAGGCGGCCGCAGAGGCTCCGCCACACCTCGCTGTTCTCGTCCGCCAGGCAGCGGCTCCAGTGGACGCAGACCAGCGCGCAGCGCGGCAGGTCCGGCAGGTCGAGGTGGGAGAAGACGAGCTCCAGGACGCGGGGGGGCAGCCGGCCCGCCACCCCCGAACCGACCAGGCTTCCGCCCGCAGCGGCCGCCGCGGACATGTCGAGCTGCGGCAGCCGCGCCCCGCGGACTCGCGTACGATTCGCGCGGGAGAGCCGAGCATCCACCGGGGCCGAGCTCCGTCAGCGGCGGCGGCGGCGGCAGCACCCGGGCCGAGAGCGCATGTTTACGGCGGCGGCGACATCCGAACCCGCTCGCTGCGGCGGCGGTTTGTAGTGGCGGACCGTCGGCCAGGTCCCGGAAGGACGCCCGGCGCACAGCGGGCGGTTATCGGTTTAGAAATCTGCGCACAGCGAAATTAGACGCAATTAAACATTAAAGCCTCACATTATTACACAAAACAAACGCAACAGTTTTTTTGTCCTAACACGGCACGCTGTCTTTGTTGTGATTATTAGCACACGTCTTTAAGGACCTTGATAAGGATGACGTCGCTGTTGTCGTCCCGCTCTGTTTGACCAGCAGAGGGCGCTGATGAGGCGGCAGCGAACCTAAAAGCCAATTTATTGTTCCATCCATCCATTATCAATTGACCTTGATCCATGTTTTTGGACTGTGGGAGGAAACCGGACTACCCGGAGGAAACCCACGCGGACACAGGGTGACCATGGAAACTCCACCCAGATTGAACCGGGACTCCCTAGCGCCGAGAGGTGAACGTGTCAACCACTAAGCCAGCGTGCCTAATAATAATAATAATAAAAACGTATTTAACGGTGGAACATGTACAGCTACACTGCAAACACTATGAGGGTAAGAGGAATCAGCTTGTTTAATCCTCGGAAACAGTCAAGCATGATTATTTAGTTTGAATTATTAAGTAAAACATCTAAACATACATATTTTATTCTCAAATTTCTGAAAGAAAAAGGGGATATAAGTTACTATTATTATTTTAAGTAGTATAATTATAGCATTCGCATTCCAAACATCCACCTGCTCCACACTCCAGTCCACACGGTGGCGGTAATGCACATTTTCAGTTGGTTGCCAACCGCCAATAAAAGCCGAAAGAAAGAAAAACGTATTTAAATGTTTTTATAAGTGCGTAAACACAAAGACATTGACTTTTTTTGTTGAAAAACGTTTAAATAAACGATCTGAGATGTGGACTGTGCGTCATTAGAACCATGAAGCCGTAACAGACTTAGTTTCAGAACCATTCTTATTCTGAGGTTAACTTGGTTCTTCTCACCTGGAGAACCAGGTTCTATTTTCATATGGGGGGGGGGGGGGTCCTCATGTCCATCCAGGGGAGAACGTCTCAGGCGCTGGTCAGATACACCCAGGACAGGGGGGCAATCTATCACTGGACACACACTCACTCACACAGACACACTCTATATGGGGCAATTTGGAGAATTCAATTGACCTTGAATCCATGCTTTTTGGACTGTGGGAGGAAACCGGAGAACCCGGAGGAAACCCATGTGGACACAGGGAGAACAAACTCAGATTGGGAATCAAACCAACCAGATTGGGAATCAAACCGGGAACATCCAGCGTTGAGAGGAGAACATGCCAATCACTAAGCCAGCGTTTCGCCCAGATCACCATCCATCCATCATCTTCCGCTTCATCCTATATCAGGGTCACGAGGGGGGAGGGAGGTTCCCCATGTCCATCCAGGGGAGAACATTTCGGGCACTGGGCAGATACACCCAGGACAGGGGGGCAATCTATCGCTGGGCACACACTCACTCACACAGACTCTATATGGGGCAATTTGGAGAACTCAATAGACCTTAAATCCATGTTTTTGGACTGTGGGAGGAAACCGGAGAACCAGGAGGAATCCCATGCGGACACGGAGAGAACATGCAAACTCCACCCAGATTGGGATTCGAACCGGGAATCCCTAGTGCTGAGAGGAGAACATGCCAATCACTAAGCCACCATGCCGCTTGAATCACCATGTAGTGCCCTCAAATATCCCACAATGCACTGTGTTTAGTCTCACTGCCCATTACAGGCCTAGTGCACTTGATAGTGTGTCAGCCATAATGTAGTGTTCTTCTGGACGTTCAGAACAAGGGTGGAACGGTGGCTTAGTGGTTTAGCATGTTCTCCTCTAAGCACAGGGATTCCTGGTTGGAATCCCCATCTGGGTGGAGTTTTCATGTCCTCCCCGTGTCTTTTCCCGAGTTTCCATGGTCACCCTGTGTCCGCGTGGGTTTCCTCCGGGTTGTCCGGTTTCCTCCCACAGTCCAAAATGGATCAAGTTTCCTCCCACATGGATCAAGGTCAATTGAGTTCTCCAAATTGCCTCATATAGAGTGTGTCTGTGTGAGTGAGTGTGTGTTCAGTGATAGATTGCCCCCCTGTCCTGGGTGTATCTGCCCAGCGCCCGAGATGTTCTCCCCTGGATGGACATGGAGAACCCCCCCCCGCGACCCTAATATAGGATAAAGCGGAAGACAATGGATGGATGGGTTACAGAACAACTTGTCACCGAACCCGTTCTTTATCTCGATTTAAAGGCAGGTCGGTGCGGTTCGCCCCTAGATGGCGCCAAAGAATCAGAACGCCACGGATCACGAAACAGGAGACGTTTTATTCACGCCAAAAATACGATAAACTCTTAATATCACTATAGTACTGATCACATGACCATGATGTATTATACATAACAAGTGATTCGTTACCATGGTTACAGTGCCGCGGGAGAGACCTTCATTAAACCTAATTGCCGGAGCTATGCGTCCGGGTGAGCTGTATGCGTCCAGGATTGTGGGAACAGTTTAGGGAAGGCCCTTTTTAAGTCCATAGAGACCTGGTTGGCTGAGAGGCGCAGACTTTGGGACCCGTCCCAATACGTTTCTCCATTCGGTGGTTGGCGTCCCTTCGTCCGTCCTCACTACAGCTGAGCGAGGAGCTGCGCCGCGCCGTCCACGTTCACCGGTTCCCTCGCGTTCTTCTTCATGACCTGCAGGACACAGGGTGGAAGACATGACCCAGAGGTGTACAACTATCCAACATCACCGGTGGGTTGGGGTAAAAAAACTCCCCCAGTGTCTGATGGGTGGGTGGCCTGACTGAGGACTGCTACGATGGAGACATCTGCTGGCTGAAGAAGGAACAGCACTAAGTGACAGCGACCTGCAGCACATCCATCCATTATCTTCCGCTTTATCCTCTACTAGAGTCGCGGGGGTGGAGGGGGGTGTTCCCCATGCCCATCCAGGGTAGAACGTTTTTGTCGCTGGATAGATACATCCAGGACAGGGGGCAATCTATCACTGGGCGCACAGGACATACTCTATATGGAGCAATATGGAGAATTCAATTCACCTTGATCCATGTTTTTGGAATGTGGGAGGAAACCGGAGAACCCGGAGGAAACCCACGCGGACACGGGGAGGACATGCAAACTCCACCCAGATTCGGACCGGGAAATCCCCAGCGCTGAGAGGAGAACATGCTAAACCACTAAGCCACCGCGTCGCCCGACCTGCAGCCATGAGAGCATTATACAGTTTCAACACTAGAGGGCAGACTGCTACTCTGAGGCTCATATGACGAGCCCACGGGTGATCACAGGAGCAGATTTGGGGGGGGGGGCATGCAATATGAACATTGCAGCCGTGCGTGGACGTGCCGTTTCCTGCTCCGTCAGCAGATGGCGCTCCGTAGCTGTTGTAATGATAAAGGACGGACTCTTTGTGAGGACCGTACCACTTACCACTGGGGTGGCTTTGCGTTCTTTGGCCGCTGGTTTGGACAGACTCCTGACGTCCCGCTGCACCTCAGAGAACATCTGGTTCAGGTTCTCCACCTTCTCGTTCTTTAGAGCTTTGATCTTTAAGGGACAGCAGATCATGAATTAGAGACTTTACCCCCCCACCCTAAGAACACTACAACAACATGATTCAGGGTCAGAGAACCGGACATGACACCGCCCCCTGGAGTAACGAGGGAGAAGGACGACCTGCAAGGGCTGGACAGTGTTCGAGGGATTAGAATAGTTGTGGCAACTGTTGTTTATGAGAAACTATAGTCATTGTAGGCCACAGTTGTTAATATGGGATTATAATCAACATGGCAACCCTTATTAACGAGCGATTATAGATGTTGTGGCAACTATGGTTGACGACGGATTATAGAAACTGTGGCAACCAATGACTACGAGGGTTTAAAGTCGTCGTCGTGGCGACCGCTGTTTTACAAGAAATCATAGTAACTTAGGCAAAGCATGTTTATGGGGAATTATACCAGCTGTGGCAACCACCGTTTTAACCACAGGATTACAGTTGTTGTGGCAAACGTTCTTTGTATGGAATTAAAGTCGTTGTGGCAATGTGTGTATGGGGGAATTCTGATAAGTGTGGCAACCATAGGGTTATGAAGGATTATAGTCATCATGGCAACCATAGCGTTAATGAGGGATAATCGTAATTGTGGCAACTGCTGTTTATAAGGGATTACAGTAACAGCGGCAACCGTTGTTTATGGGGAATTATACTAACTGTGGCAACCACCCTGTCTAAGGGATTATAGACATGGTGGAAACCGTTGTTGATATGGGTTACAGTAGTTCTATTACAGTAGTTCTGACAACCATCATTAATATGGAATTAAAGTCAAGTGATTTGGAAACCCATATTTCTGGGGAATTCTAGCAGCTGTGGCAACCCGTTTTCTGAGGGATTATGGTCGTTGCAGCTGAAAGTAAAGCGTTCTCAGATTACAGCGTCGTCAGATTACAGCATCCTCAGATTAAAGTGTCGTCAGATTACAGCGTTCTCAGAGTAAAGCGTTGTCGGATTAAAGCGTTGTCGGATTAAAGCATTCTCAGATTAAAGCGTTGTCGGATTACAGCGTTCTCAGACTAAAGCGCTCTCGGATTAAATCTTATTCGGATTACAGTGTTCTCGGATTAAAGCGTTCTCAGATTACAGTGTTCTCAGATTACAGTGTCGTCAGATTACAGCGTTCTCAGAGTAAAGCGTTGTCGGATTAAAGCGGTCTCAGATTAAAGCCTTCTCAGATTAAAGCGTTCTCAGATTAAAGCGTTGTCGGATTACAGCGTTCTCAGACTAAAGCGCTCACGGATTAAATCTTATTCGGATTACAGTGTTCTCAGATTAAAGTGTTCTCGGATTAAAGCGTTCTCAGATTACAGTGTTCTCAGATTAAAGTGTTCTCAGATTACAGCGTTCTCAGATTACAGTGTTCTCAGATTAAAGCGCTCTCAGATTAAAGCGTTCTCAGATTACAGTGTTCTCAGATTACAGTGTTCTCAGATTAAAGTGTTCTCAGATTACAGTGTTCTCAGATTACAGTGTTCTCAGATTACAGTGTTCTCAGATTACAGTGTTCTCAGATTAAAGTGTTCTCAGATTACAGTGTTCTCAGATTACAGTGTTCTCAGATTAAAGCGCTCTCAGATTAAAGCGTTCTCAGATTACAGCGTTCTCAGATTACGGACCTGCTTTAAGGAGCTCTTCACGGCTTTGGTTTTGTTCTTCGGTCGGTTCTGTTGCTTAGCAACCTGAAACACGCTCTGCTGCTTCTTCTTCCCCTTCTGCTTATTCTTCGCCATGATGACGCGATTCAACCCCGAAACTGCAACGAGTCAAATCAACAAAAACAACAAATTAATAATACATTAATAACAAATTAATACTAAATGAATACTAAACAAACGAAATAAAGAGAAATAAACGTCACAACACGAGGCACCTCGAACTCACGTGTGCGTCTGCACTTCCGTAAGCACGCGCTTCTTCTGAGCAGCAGCCCGCCCTCTGCCGATGAGCGCCCTCTGGCGGTGAGAGAGGGAATCGCGTTTCGTTTCGTCCACCTTTAATAATGGGAATCTCAGCGCGTCTCCAGAATTAAAACACAGCGCCTGCTTTATTCACCTTTAAACTTCGAAGCGTTTAAACTTCAGGAATTTCATATAAATGCAATAAAATAAAAAACTTAACTAGTACAGACCCTGCTCAACATACATTTGATTTATTTTTACTTTAGCAATTTGTTAAAGTCGGGCGGCACATTGGCTTAGTGGTTTAGCATGTTCTCCTCTCAGCACTAGGGATTCCTGGTTCTAATCTCAATCTGGGTGGAGTTTGCATGTTCTACCCGTGTCCACGTGGGTTTCCTCCGGGTTCTCTGGTTTCCTCCCACAGTCCAAAAACATGGATCAAGTCAATTGAGTTCTCCAAATTGCCCCATATAGAGTGTGTGTGTGTGAGTGAGTGAGTGCCCAGTGATAGATTGCCCCCGTCCTGGGTGTATCTGCCCAGCGTCGGAAACGTTCTCCCCTGCAATAAAGAGGAAGATAATGGATGGATGGAAAGTAATCTAATGCCAAAATCATGACATGTAGATTATATATTATAGATGACGTCACTGAAGATCAGATTATTAACAATTTGATTTTTAATAAACGCATTTCTGAATTAAACTTAGTTTTTTTTATTATAGTGTGTTTTATTAAAACAATCAGACTCTTGAGGTTGTGTATTATTGGGAATAAATCACGTACAGAGGTGACGCTGTTCTCCACTACACACCGCTTTCTAATAACACCTCTTTTTTGGGGTTTATGCATAACGATGGCGCCCTCTGGTGGCTGATTGCTGTAATATACGTCTGTCAGACGTGTGGGGCACATGTGGGCTGTTTAAAGGTTTTCATGTGAAGGTTCATACACACCGCAGTGTTCTTAGTCATCCAGAACTGACCCACATCCAGCAGCTGGACCGTCGTGGGGGCAACCTGGCAGCGACGCTCAGATGTTTGCTGATGCTGAGGAATGGAGATGTGTACCGCCTCGCTGTTTAAGGGTTTTGCATAAAAGTAGGAAACAAAGTTTTCATCCAGAGAACGCTGTTCTCACACCGACCCCGGAACCAAACGCAGAATGTTCTGCTGGAGATCCACAATCAACTGAGCCATGGTGATGGAGGTTCTCCAGCTGGGTCTGCTGGTGGTTCTGCTGTCAGGTGAGTTCGTCCTGAAGGTGGAGATGTGAGGAAGGTGGGGATGTGATGACGGCGGAGATGTGATGACGGCGGAGATGTGATGACGGCGGAGATGTGGAGATGTGATGACGGTGGGGATGTGATGAAGATGTGATGACGGTGGAAATGTGATGAAGGTGGAGATGTGATGACGGTGGAGATGTGATGATGTGATGACGGTGGAGATGTGATGATGTGATGACGGTGGAGATGTGATGATGTGATGACGGTGGAGATGTGTTGAAGGTGGAAATGTGATGACGGTGGAGATGTGTTGAAGGTGGAAATGTGATGACGGTGGAGATGTGATGACGGTGGAGATGTGATGATGTGATGAAGGTGGAAATGTGATGATGTGATGAAGGTGGAAATGTGATGATGTGATGAAGGTGGAAATGTGATGATGTGATGAAGGTGGAAATGTGATGATGTGATGAAGGTGGAAATGTGATGATGTGATGAAGGTGGAAATGTGATGATGTGATGAAGGTGGAAATGTGATGATGTGATGAAGGTGGAAATGTGATGATGTGATGAAGGTGGAAATGTGATGACGGTGGAGATGTGATGACGGTGGAGATGTGATGACGGTGGAGATGTGATGACGGTGGAGATGTGATGACGGTGGAGATGTGATGATGTGATGAAGGTGGAAATGTGATGACGGTGGAGATGTGATGATGTGATGAAGGTGGAAATGTGATGATGTGATGAAGGTGGAAATGTGATGACGGTGGAGATGTGATGACGGTGGAGATGTGATGACGGTGGAGATGTGATGAAGGTTCACTGTGTGGGGTTTCAGGTTAAAGAACCATGTGGTGTGTTCTTTGTTTTGATTGGTCATGTGGTCTTTGGTTCTAAAGGTTTCTGAGTTTTTAAGAACAAAATTTAAAATTAAACATTTAAATTTGTTGAAGTGTCTGGAGTGTGTGTGTGTGTGTGTGTGTGTGTGTGATGGTGTGTGTATAATTTGGAGTGTGTGTGTGTGTGTTATGGTGTGTGTATAATTTGGAGTGTGTGTGTGTTATGGTGTGTGTATACTTTGGAGTGTGTATGATTTTGTGTAGTGTGTGTGTACTGTGGTGCATGTGTAGTGTGTTGTGTGTGTACTCTGTGGTGTGTGTGTGCGTGCTGTGCATTGCGAGCAAACTGTAGGGTGTGTAGTGTGCGTTGTGTGTAACAACAATAGTAACAACAACAACAACAACAACACAATAACAACACAATAATAATAACAACAACAACAACAACAACACAATAATAATAACACATTAATAATTATAACAACAACAACAATAATATTATTATTATTATTATTAACACAATAATAATAACAACAACACAATAATAACAACAACAACAACAACACAATAACAACAACACAATAATAATAACAACAACAACAACAACAACAACACAGTAATAACAACAACAACAACCACAATAATAATAATAATAATAATAATAATAAACAACAACACAATAATAATAATAATAATAATAATAATAATAATAATAATAATAACAACATAACACAATAATAATAATAACAACAACAACAACACAATAATAACAACACAATAATAATAATAATAACAACACAATAATAATAATAATAACAAAAACACAATAATAACAACACAATAATAATAATAATAATAATAATAATAATAACAACAACAACACAATAATAATAACAACAACAACAAACGATAATAATAATAACATGATAATAACAACACAATAATAACAACACGATAATAACAACACAATAATAATAACAACATCAACACAATAATAATAACAACAACAACAACACAATAATAATAACAACACAATAACAATAATAATCTGATCTCAGATCGAGTTGCTGGATCGCCCGTGACAGGCACGCAGCGGGACAGCTACGCAAATGACTATGCAAACGACGACAACGCAGACGACGACTACGCAGATGACGACAGCTACGCAAGTGGCAGCACCACAAGTGAGGGCTACACAGACGACAGCTACGCAGAAGACAGCTACACCACTGCTGTTTACGACAGCAGTGAATACAATGACTGCCGTCAGGTGAGACGCCGCAACACGTAGTTTAATAAAAGAAACGAGCTAGTTAGCATCGTATCCCGGAGACCATACAGACGTGGACCTCTGAGACACGGCGCCGCCGGCCCACCGACTGCACCGAGCCGAAGGTCCTCACATGACACCCCAGGTTAACTCCCTCGGCCCTGCTAGCCGCCCGCTGGCATGACCTACCGCGCTCTGCCGCCAGCCGCCGCTGCTGAGTGTGCTGCGTGGGCAAAGTTTAAAATGGCGAGGAATCAGCGGTGGGCAGGTCTGCCCCCTGGCTGTATATCTGGTGCAAAACGTTAGCAGAAGGTTAGCAGAATGTTAGAAGCTCCCTACGTTCACTACAAACTAAAAAATACCGTCGGTCCCGCTACTCCTGCTTCTGCACCTGGCAACAGGTGTTAACTTCGGAGATCGTGCACCACTACGCAAAATAAATAAAATAAAATAAAGGGTGCAGAGTGACCCGGTGCTGATCCTGCAGCAGCGACTAAGGACATGGGAGTCCACGACACCTGGACGTATACCCACCGAAAAATTGCTGGACCAGAGGCTCGGCGCTGTTGTCTCGCAGCCAGAAGTGGCCCACGTCTGTAAGCTGACTGGGATAGGACGTGTGGGTGTGGCTCAGGACGTCCCAAGTGGTTTATTTTGTAATGTCCAGAACTCTTTTGTCTTGTGTTCCAGAGTCCACTCGTTAAAGATACCGCCTACATCATCCTGTCATTCTCCATCATGTGTTCCAGCTTCACTGCCCTGATCCACGTCCTGACCAAGTGAGTGGAACCGCATCCGCCCGAGAACCAGAGAACCGGAGCTGGACTCAGGTGACCCACATGTCCCAATAAACAAATGTGGGGGCATGTCATAGGCTTGAGGTTGAGGAACCAGCCCTGAGACCGGAAGGTCGTCGGTTTGATTCTCGGTCTAACCAAGTGCTAACGCTGAAGTGCCCTTGAGCAAGGTGCCTAGGCCCAGTTACTCCCTGAGCGGCGTATATCCACTGGTCCCCGCCGCGCCGCTAACTAAAATGTTAATTCTTTCTAAATGGACGTCTTAATTGTTCCTGCAACTCTTTTCGCAGAACGTCCAGAGCGACGCCCTCCACGGTTCTGATCGTCAGCGTCTCCGTGTCCTTGACCGGCTTTTATTTCACCTGCATTCTCACCACGAAGTTTCCCTCTGAGACGGTGCTTTCTGTCCTCCTCCACTTCTGGTTGCTGGCCGTCCTCGTCTGGGGTCTGCTGTACGACGTCCACGCCCTCCTGGTGGTCAGGGGTGGAACCTCGGCTCCCTCACAGTACTGCAGTGTTGCGTTCTGTGTAGTCGGCTGGGGTAAGGGTTCGAGGCCTGTCCCGGTTTCCTGATAAACTGTCCTGTTGAGTGAGAGACTGAGTGTCCTGGTGTCCTTGGTCCTCAGGTCTTCCTGCTGTCTTAGTCTTGCTCTCGATCCAAACATCATTTCATTTTGGTCTTCTGCTCGATTACCAGAGGACGTAAGTAGTCCTGCGTCATCCGTCGTCCCTTTCATCACCCCTCTATCATTGTCCCTCTGTTGCTGCAGTCCCCCTCATGCCTCTGTGGTCGTCCCTCTGACGTCGTTCCTCTTTCCAGGCTGAGTGACTGGAGGGCCCCGATGTTGTGGAGTTTCCTGGTCCCCGTCCTCGTCCTGCTGGTCTGTAATGCTGCATTCCTCACGTTCTTCTCCATCCTGACCTGCAGGGGGGGTTCAGCTGTTCAGGGGTAATTAGTGCACCGGATTCCGTTAACCCTGTGTCTCCGGTCCGGGCGAGGCTCTTGTTAACGCAGTGACTGTGTGTCCTGCAGGTCTACCGAGTCGTCCGTTCGTACCCTGGTCCTCAACGCCGTCTTCTTGGCGTCCGGCTCGGCGCTCTTCCTGCTGGCAGTCCTGATCAGGCTCTGCTCGGGTCTGAGTGACGACTGCACTGTGTCCTTCATCATCTCCTTCACTGCGATGTCCAGCTTCACAGTGCAGGTGAGCTGAAGCCCCTCCCCCTCACACCGCCTTCATTATGCAAATGAGTCGTTAAAATACGGGTCGTCAACCGTGGGAGTGGAAATCAAATTGGATTTGGGGATGTCCCTTCGATATGTATAGACTTCCCGCCTCCATGCCCAGTGACTCCACCCACTACGTAGCAGTGTCTACCGACAACTAAGGAACTAATCCATCCCACAGAAGCTCATTTGCATATTTAAATTAAACGATGTCTTGTTTCGTGGAACCCCAAACCAAGGCGTCTCGTGTTTGTTCCTTCCTTCCACAGGGCGTCCTGGGCTTCATCCTCTTCACCTTGAGGGTGCCGATCCTCAAAGCCCCGCCCATGTCCTGAAGGTCCTCCACCTCGCACGCTTCGGGAGTTGATGGCCGATCCGGGGACAGAACGGTGTAGGACAGTACAGACCGTCATGAGCAATAATGAATCGGAATGCTGAATGAGTCGCTGCGTTGATGTGAGATTTTAGATGAATCTGTAGTTTTCAATAAATTCATGAAACAAGTCACATGGTTTTGGCTCATCTGTTTAATTTGGTTCCTGCACCCTGAACCAACCCCATCACTGACCCCTGAACCAAACCCATCACTGAACCCTGAACCAACCCCATCACTGGACTCTGCACCACCCCCCATCACTCTGCAACACTCAGATGTTTCCTGATGCTGATGATGTTGATGATGATGCTGATGATGAGGTCGTGTAACATGTCATGGTTCAAATCTTTTTGCATATGGAAATAAAATGCTCATCAAAAAAACAATTGTTCTCACGCACACCCTAGAACCTGAAGAGAAAAAATAATGCGCATTATTAAGCATTTAATATTTACAAGTACTGAATGTACATAAAAGCATTATTCGTTTATTTCTGACATTAATGAGTTCTTTTAACGAGCTACTGCAGGGTTCTTTCTCTAATCAGACCCTCCTTGAGGTCTGATTAGCAGAAGGAGTCGGTTAACTACAAACGTTCTGATAACAAGAAGTATCATTATATGACACTAAGCAGAATAACTGTTCTGCTCGGGCGGGGTGACCCACAGGTCCACAGGTGATCCATCTGAGATGGAAGCAGCAAAGGTGGGGGCCTGTGCAGAGGAGTGTATGAAGATGGAGCTGACTCCATCTTCATACACTCTTCAGGAAACATCTGAGTGTTGAAGAGTGATGGGGGGTGGTGCAGGATTCAGTGATGGGTTTGGTTCAGTGATGGGGTGGGTGCAGGGTCCAGTGATGTGGTTGGTGCAGGGTCCAGTGATGGAGGTGGTGCAGGGTCCAGTGATGGGGTTGGTGCAGGGTCCAGTGATGGGGCTGGTGCAGGGTCCATTAGAGGATTAGAGGGAACACTGTTGTTCTGTGAGCTGATGTTCAAACTGTGTCATTGTTAAAACATTTGCATATGCAAATCAACCACTCAGTTTTCCTTTTTGAAGGTTGTTCATCGTACAGACACCAGAGCTCAGATGCAGAACGTTCTGTTGGAGATCTTTATTGAATGGAACCATGATGCCTGATGTTCTCCAGCTGGGTCTGCTGGCCGTTCTGGTTTCAGGTGAGTTCTTACTCTATTGAAGAACTATTGATGTGATCATCATGATAATAATGATCTATATGGCAACTCTTTAGAACCCTCGGGTGTTTTCCATGCGTGCTAAAAAAAACAATAACAGAACGGTGAGAGACGAAGTGTTGGGAGAAGAACGTTGGGTCTCGAAAGAGGAAAATTAAGGAAGAATGTTCCACAGTTTTTGTGCCGTTACGTTCTATTGCCAACAGTGACAAAGAGGGACTGGCAAGAGGTGGTACCAGAGGACCATTTTACAATGGGTTCTTTAATTGTCCACAGCTCGGACACTGTCCACAAATTCACTTCAGAAAGCCCAAGCCATGGGGACAGGCATATGTTGTAGTATATACTACAAACCAAACCACACCTTTGATGGTTCCACTCTACATTTACCCCCAGCCCGCCCAAACGAGAACCACATACAGGGTTCCAGACGGTAAAAACGGGTGACGTGGCCCAGAATCGAGCGGAAGGAAAAGGGGTCGGTTTGTTCCGGTTCAGGTTTGTCTGGAGAACAGCTGACACCATTTGGAAAGGTGTGTTTAGGGTTTGGTCTCAGGCTGACTCGGGTTCCACCGTCTCTGGGGTTTGATTCCTCAATTCAGAGGGCGGGGTAGTTCAGTGGTTCGGGTGTTGGGCTGTCAATCAGAAGGTTGTGGGTTCAAACCCCAGGTCCACTGAAGTCACCAGTGTGGGTTCTTGAGGGAGACCCTTAACCCTCGTTGTTCCCGAGCCAACCCTGCGTTCTGACCCCAACCCTCAAGACAGGGAACCTGTCGGTCGCTTTGAATAAAGTTGCCGGCTACGTGACCGACTGTAACTTATTTTATTTCTGGTTTAGATCATGTGACCATATCTCTGAGGACATATCATCAGAAAGACAAATGCAGAAAAAACTGCACGGGTTCCGCCTGTGACTTCAATGACACGGGTTCCGTCTGCGACTTCAACAGCCCCGGTTCGGTCTGTGACTTCAACTGCACCGGTGTTCTCTGTGACTTCAACTGCTCCGGGTATGCCTGTGACTCCAACTGCCCCGGTGCTGTCTGTAAATTAATCTGCCCCGGTCCCACCTGCGCCTCCAACAGCACCGGTTCTGTCTGTGACTTCATCAACGGCAATTCAGGCTTTGATTTCAACCTCACCCATTACGGCTGCGACCCGGTAAGGAACCACCATCGCATGATCTGCACGTCCCCCCAAGGAGGACGAGTCCCCCACTGAGCCTCAACTTAAAAATGTCCAGAGGGCGTGACTCAGGACTCAGGACTCGCAACGTTCTGTTCTTGTGTTTCAGAAAACAATCAATAGCCGAATCCTGAACGTCATCATCTTCATCTGCCTTTTTTCGTCCATCACCTGTTTGAGCGTCACAGCCGTGTTCCAGATCCTGACCAGGTAATCGGACCTCCATCTACAGTTCTAATTTCACCTGAAACCAGAAGAGACCAGGATGATGAGACCAAGATGATGAGACGAAGATTATGAGACCAAGATGAGATCAACATGAGATTAAGATGATGAGACGAAGATGATGAGACCAACATGAGATTAAGATGATGAGACCAAGATGATGAGACCAAGATGAGATCAACGTGAGATTAAGATGATGAGACCAAGATGACGAGACCAAGATGATGAGATCAAGATGATGAGACCAAGATGAGATCAAGATGAGATTAAGATGATGAGATCAAGATGATGAGACCAAGATGATGAGACCAAGATGAGATCAAGATAAGATTAAGATGAGATCAAAATGAGATCAAGATGAGATTAAGATTATGAGATTAAAATCCTTTAAAACTGATATTGATGACAAATCAAATCAATCAATAAAAAATCTGGGCAGAACTTTATGATCAACTATCGAGAACCAAACTCCATCAAACCGGTTAGGAACCAACCCTTGTTGGTGTTTTAATCAAACCTGCCGGCTGTCGGTTCTGTCTTGACCTCCTGGGCAGCGCCTCCGCCAAACCACCCCATCGGCCACCTTAGGAACGTTGACCTTCTGGCTTCACCTCACACATTAGCGCCCAGCACTTTGGTTTCCTGTCGCCACCTCTTTACCTTCCATTTCCGTGACCTCTTTACCTTCCATTTCCTGCCCCATCTCAGATAGGTTCTCAGCAATGTCCTCCGTTAGACCGCGCCCTGCCACTTCCTTCTCAGCGGGTCCATCAACATCACCCAGAGTTCACAGAGAACATTAGAGGAACGTTGCTGGTTTTTATAAACGTTCTAATTGTTTCTCAATTTCTTCCTGTAGGAAGTCCAGAGCAAGAACCTCGACCATGCTGACCCTCAGCATCTGCGGGTCTCTGCTGTTCTTTTACTTCACTGTCGTCTTGGACATCCCTCGCATGTCCTCCTGCACTACTGGCTGCTGGCCACCTTCACCTGGGGTCTGATCTACAACCTCCACATCTTCCTCATCATCAGAGCGGGCATCTCGGGTCCCTCTCGGTGCTGCAGTGTCGTCTACTGTGTGGTTGGCTGGGGTAAGGACTGGAAGCCCGTCCTCACGTTCTAATAAACATCTGAGGTTCTGGTCATCAGGTCCGTGTCCTTGTCCTCAGGTTTGCCTGCTCTGTTGGTCCTAATCACCGTCATTGTCTCGTATCAGACCGGAGAACTGCTCAACTACCGGTGGATGTAAGTAGCTCTGCTAGAACGTCTTGACGTACCGTCATTAGCCCCACAATTGGGAAATTCCAAAAGGGAGACTTGGTCACGGTTTTTGGTCCGACCTCCAGCTCTCAGGCCAATCTTACCAGAACAGGAGAGTAAGCGGTGGAGGCGTGGGGGGGGGGGGGGGGGGGGGGTGTTTGAAGAGTCTGTTTTGGGTTCTCAGATGTCACAGCAACACAGCATTTGTCCTTGGAACAGTTCTTGGGTATCAGCACTTCCTAACACTGGTTCTTCTGGGGGAGCGAGAGTGGGTGGAGCTAACAGAACGAGCAGATCGATGATTGGTCTACAGTGCACGTAGGACAACAAACACGCCCCCCGGAGCAATTGCAGATTTCAGACCAGTGGACGTATTGTGTTGAGCTTGGTATATCTGATGTTCGCGTGGAACTGTAGCATATCGTTCCCATGTGGCGCCCCCTAATGGCCAAGAGAGGAAGAGGAGCACGAAGTCCTCAGGCACCCATGGGCGTTTCTTAGATTTGGAACCCGTGATGGGAACGTGTCGTGCTACAAAGGCGTCCTTTAACATCGTTCCGTTTACGTAGATCGCCACCTAATGGACGCCAACTGGTTTACGTACTAAATACAGTTCTTCTGTGCATTTGTCCTTGGAACAGTTCTTGGGTATCAGCACTCCATAGAACCAGTTCCTCTGGGGAAGGGTTCTCCAACAACTTGCCCCTGAAGGCTACATTCTGAGAACACGCTGCCGAATCAGCAAAATAAGACGTTATGTTTCGACGAGGCTCACGCAAATTTAACGTGACTCTCTCCGTCTTAGTCCAACGTTCCCTCGTTTGCGACGCCGAAAGGTTCTCCACGACGCCTTCTGAGTCACGAATAACCGTCAAAGTCGGAGTTCCAATGGCTCCACCCATCACATCAATCCTAATGGGCGACTTGAAGGGACGCTTGACTTCACTTCCTCGATACACCACGGCAATGCCTTGTCCAATCAGCAGAGACCTCATCATCATAAATCTGAATACAAACACATCCTCGATGTCCTCAGCATGAAGAGGACATCAAGAACGTCCCCGAACGCGTCCATCGTATATCCAGCTGCCAACGTTCCGTCAAGTGGACCTGTGGGTTCTTGTTGAGAAGATAATGTTGAGGGCATTGAGGGGACGTTTAGTCAACTCCATGACGTTCTCGTTTTGAAGAGCGGTCGCTTAAAGGGTCCTCGCAGATGGGATAGGACCAAGAAAAATGTGACCGCCTTCCACGAAGGTGCCAGATTGGACCATTTCACCTTCTTTCACCCTAAAAACACCTTCTCCTGGGTCTTCCTCCCTTAGAACCCTAATGCTCACCATCTTCTTCACTCCAAAGAGAACCACAGCCTCCTCACCTCATCTCCCTCCTCTGTGGTTCTGCGGTACTACACCTCTGAGTTGTTTATTGTCTTTACATTCGTAGAGAAGCGCTACTGAACGTCCGGTTCACCCGGGCGAGCGACTGGATGGACCCGCTGCTGTGGAGCTTCCTGGTTCCCGTCATTCTCACGCTCTTACTCAACGCTGCGTTCCTCGCGTTCTTCTCCTTCACCACCTGCAGGAAGGACCCGGTTCTCCGAAGGTACGCGGTGCACCAGACCCGCCCCCACTCCCGTCGTCCACGCTTTCAAACCTTGTCTGTATGTTTCCCGCAGGTCGAGCGACTCTTCCCTCCGTACGAAGGTCCTCAGCGCCATCTCCCTGACCGCCAGCACCTCCCTGCTGGTTCTGGGGTTCCTCATCTACCCCTTCCTGCTCCTGAGCGTCAGCTGCACAGTGTCCGCCGGGATCTCCTTCTTTACCATGTTGTGCCTCTCATTACAGGTGAGCCGAAAGAACCGTGGCCCCGCCCCACCACCCACACACCTGTTTTCTGATTGGCTCTCGATTTGGAAAGAAAACACATTGACGGCATTCAAATTTGCATAGAACGTACGACATCGTACGCAAAATAGCTAGCATGGCCGAACACCAAGTAGGTTGAAGGAAAGTGGGCGGAGTCGAAGTGTAAATAAGTTATGACCACAGAAGTAACAGTAACATATCACGATGGTGTCCAACATCAAACACCAGCAGAACACGTACAGCAGGGGGCGGGGCCTGTTACCACCCGACGCCTACGTAATAAATTTAAGGTTCTAATGTATTTTACGTTCTTGTCCCTCCCATCCAAAGGGCATCCCGGTCTTCGTCCTCTTCACCTTGAGGTCACCGATCTTCAAGGAACGTCAGGAGGGGGTCTCCTGAAGAAGCTTCTCCTCGCACGCTGGTGGAGCTAACCTGGTGCAGCTCCACAGGAGGAGGTTCGTCTCCACAGAACATCTAACCCCGCCCCCCCTTTAATCTTGTTACGGCACCACTCCCATCTCCATCGGGTTCTGTGGTGAATAGAACCTCACGTTCGTTACTGGACCTTCTGAATGTTGAGGTGGTTTAAGATGGCCGCCCACACCAATATGATTCTGGTTGAACCCTGTAGAACCTTCGTGGAACCACCAGAACACGTTTAAATAGATCCGCCCTCTGCCGTCCGTCCAATGCTGAAAGCGTCGTGTGGTCTCGACGATAAGAGACAGCGGCAAGGCAAAGGAACTTCTGAGGACGTGGGACGTTCCCCTACGTGAGGACCCGAGAAATGAAGACCGGACTCCAGAGATGGATTTTTTGTAATTTTTATTGAACACAAAAATAACGAGATAACATCAACTTACAACAGAGTTCATTAATAAGTCGATTAATTAAATAAAACATTATTATTATTATTTTATTATTTATTTTTTTTAATTATTATTAGCCTCTTCAGCGCCGGCCTTCAGATCCTCATTAAGCTGTGCCCTTACCTGGTCACAAAGAGTCAGGGGGGTTCTCCACGCCCAGGGGAGAACGTTTCGGGCACTGGGCAGATACACCCTGGACAGGAGGGCAATCTATCACTGGACACACACTTACTCTATATGGGGCAATTTGGAGAATTCAATTGACCTTGATCCATTTTTTTGGACTGTGGGAGGAAACTGGAGAACCCGGAGGAAACCCACGCGGACACGGGGAGGACATGCACCCATATTGGGATTTGAACCGGGAATCCCTAGTGCTGAGACGAGAACATGCTAAACCACTAAGCCATTTTGTGTTTACAAATATATTATTGATCATTTAAGCCCCGCCCCAATGGCTACGTTCCCCCCAGAACCTCCCCGCAGACCGAAGCGCGGGGTAGCAAACCTCCACAGGTTATTGGGGGCTGTGGTTAATGGGGGGTGTAGTTAATGGGGGCTGTGGTTATTGGGGTCTGTGGTTACTGGGGTCTGTGGTTAATGGGGAATGTGGTTATTGGAGGGTGTTGTTAATGGGGGGTGTGGTTAATGGGGGCTGTGGTTAATGGGAGGTGTGGTTAATGGGGGTGTGGTTAATGGGAGGTGTGGTTAATGGGGGCTGTGGTCAATGGGGGCGTGGTTAATGGGGGTGTGGTTAATGGGGGTGTGGTTAATGGGGGCTGTGGTTAATAAGGGTGTGGTTAATGGGGGTGTGGTTAATGGGGCTGTGGTTAATGGGGGTGTGGTTAATGGGGGTGTGGTTAATGTAGGCTGTGGTTAATAGGGGGTGTGGTTAATGAACACGAAGCCAAACTATAAACAAAAGGGTGGCATGGTGGTTTAGCATGTTCTCCTCTCAGCGCTGGGGATCCGGGTTCGAAATTCGATAAGTGCGGAGTTTCCAGGGATGGGTTCTCCGGTTCCACCCCCACAGTTTAAAGACATGGATTACTAAATTGCCCCTATATAGTGTGTGTTTGTACCCAACAACTGGATTGGCGCCCTGTCCTGGGTGTATCTGTCCAGCGCCCAAAACATTCTCCCCATCCCTTGGATACGGTACGTTACCCAGACCCGATGATGGACAGAAAAGTACACACCAATCTGACAACCCGGAAACCGTCAGATGAGACGGAGTAAATGGACCCCACTGCAACCACCGCTTCCGCGTTCTACACCAGGACTCGCTACTTACTCAGTTGAGCTGGTAGAACAGGATGTAGGCGCTGTCCTGCCGCTCCTGTAGTACGTTCTCCTGTGTGGTCCCGCTGACGTCCCGGTCGTGGTAGGACAGCCAGCAGGAGGAACGCTGATCATAGCAGTCACTCATGTAATGTCCTGATGGAGACAAGGAGTCGGTTCTGAATGTGAGCGTCCCAGAAACAGAATGCACGTCCAGGGCTCGGGTCGCGGGGGAGGCAACCCAAGTAGGGAGGCCTGGACTGCCCTTCCTCTCCCCAGCCACCTCTACCGGCTCAACTGGGGGAACCCTAAGGTGTTCCCAGACCAGCTGGGAGACATAATCCACCTCCCCCAAGGAGGGGGCACTCCGCTGGGGGTCCGGGAGAGACTCGGAGTAGAACTGCCACTCCTCCACGTCCAAAGGAGCCAGTGAAGGAGGTTGAGGCATCTGGTAAGGATGCCTCCTTGGCACCTTCCCAAGGAGGTGTTTCAGGCAAGTCCCTAAGGAAGGGGGGAGCCCCAGCGGAGTGCCCCCGATCTCGTTCTTTCGGTCATGACCTGAAGCTCACAGTCGTTGATGATGGAAGGAACGTAAATCGAGAACCTTGCTTTACGCCTCAGCTCCTTCTTCACCATGACAGACCGGTATAAAGTCCACATCATCGCTGACCCTGCCCCCATCCGCCCGTCTTGTGGTTCTATGAGGTGTGAGGTCTTACCTGAATGGAAGCTGGTTCCGATGTGATTCAGGACACTGATCAGAGAACAGTTGACGTGTCCAAGTTCTGTCTGTCTCACCACGTCAGGGGTCTCCGGCATCTCTCCTGACACCTCAGTTGCTATGAGAAGACAATAAATAAATCAAGAGACGCTTAATGTTCTAACACCGTGGACCTCACAAAGGTGCTGCATGTCAGACCAAGATGGTCCTCAGAAGAAGACATGAACGTGGTCCACATGTCCCAACACCCGCCAGGTGAGGAGGTCCTTATGGCTGAGACCTCAAGGTTCTCACCACCAACACCACCACCCCTCAGATCTACACCTTTAATCTACAGAATTAATTAAACACTAAATTCAATAAATTAATGAGATTAAAGGTCACTGACCAGTCAAGGTCTCGCTGCAGTCTAGGGTACTGCGATCCGGGAGGTTCAGCTGTAACTCCGGGGAGATTGGAACATGGTCCCCACACTTGCTCATGGAACCGTCAGCCAGAACCTGAAAACGCTTGAGCTGCAATATCAGAAATCTGGAAAAAGAGAGAGATGAGGTTGAGATGAGGTTGAGATGAGGTTGGGTTTGAGTTTGAGATGAGGTTGGTTTTGGGTTTGAGGTTGAGATGAGGTTGGTTTTGGGTTTGAGGTTGAGATGAGGTTGGTTTTGGGTTTGAGGTTGAGATGAGGTTGGGTTTGGGTTTGAGGTTGAGATGAGGTTGGGTTTGGGTTTGAGGTTGAGATGAGGTTGGGTTTGGGTTTGAGGTTGAGATGAGGTTGGGTTTGGGTTTGAGGTTGAGATGAGGTTGGGTTTGGGTTTGAGGTTGAGATGAGGTTGTGTTTGGGTTTGAGGTTGAGATGAGGTTGGGTTTGGGTTTGAGGTTGAGATGAGGTTGGGTTTGGGTTTGAGGTTGAGATGAGGTTGGGGTTGGGTTTGAGGTTGGGGTTTGAGGTTTGGTTTGAGGTTTGGGTTTGAGGTTGGGGTTGGGTTAGGGTTTGAGGTTGAGATGAGGTTGGGGTTTGAGGTCTGATTTCTCACCTGGACAGAGAGTCAATCTGCCAGCTGCAGCTGGATGAGTTCCCTCCACAGACCTGACACGTACAATCCAGATGTTCCTCTTTCTACAACAAACACACACACACACACACTTAAGAACTGAGACAGGTCCTCCGGGTGGAGGGGGACCGCAGTGTGATACATACACTGAAGTACTGATTCAGACTGTCTTGAACCGAGACGCCAGGAACCAAACCCAGAGACAAGTGGTTCAACTCCACGTTGTTGGATTTTGTATGTCCACACCTGCACTCACACGAGAGACACACACACAGAGACACACACACAGACACAGAGACACACACACACACACACACACACACACACACACACACACACAGACACACACAGAGACACACAGAGACACACACACGAGAGACACACACACAGAGACACACAGAGACACACACACGAGAGACACACACACAGAGACACACACACAGAGACACACACACAGAGACACACACACAGACACACACACACAGACACACACACAGAGAGACACAGAGACACACAGAGACACACACACACACACACACACACACACACACACACAGAGACACAGACACACACACACAGAGAGACACAGACACACACACACACAGAGACACAGACACACACACACACAGAGACACAGACACACACACACAGAGAGACACAGACACACACACACACAAACAGAGACACACACACACACAAACAGAGACACACACACACACAAACAGAGAGACACACACACAAACAGAGAGACACACACACACAAACAGAGAGACACACACACACAAACAGAGAGACATACACACAAACAGAGAGACACACACAAACAGAGAGACACACACAAACAGAGAGACACACACACACAAACAGAGACACACACAAACAGAGACACACACACACACACAAACAGACACACACACACACACAAACAGAGAGACACACACACACAAACAGAGAGACACACACACACACACAGAGACACACACAAACAGAGAGACACACACAAACAGAGAGACACACACACACAAACAGAGACACACACACAAACAGACAGACACACACACACACAGAGAGACACACACACACAAACAGAGAGACACACACACACAAACAGAGAGACACACACACACAAACAGAGAGACACACACACACAAACAGAGAGAGACACACACACAGAGAGAGACACACACAAACAGAGAGACACACACAAACAGAGAGACACACACAAACAGAGAGACACACACAAACAGAGAGACACACACAAACAGAGAGACAGACACACAAACAGAGAGACACACACACAAACAGAGAGACACACACACAAACAGAGAGACACACACACAAACAGAGAGACACACACACACACAAACAGAGAGACACACACACAAACAGAGAGACACACACACAAACAGAGAGACACACACACAAACAGAGAGACACACACACAAACAGAGAGACACACACACAAACAGAGAGACACACACACACACGTCCATGAGGAACATAATGCAGATGTCCGATCCACTGTGGGGGGGGGGGGGTTCTCGTGTTCTCTTACCCCTCACACCTGGTGGTGCAGGTGAGAATGCAGGTGAAGTGGGATCTGATGGGGCAGCAGGTGGTGCTCTCGCTCAGACTCATTCGACTCAACAAGTGGAGCAGGAACTCATGAGCGTCCTACAGACACGCACAACAGGTCCTCATGACTCGGGTTCTACACAACTGTGTGTGTGTGTGTGTGTCTGTGTGTGTGTGTGTGTCTCTGTGTGTGTCTGTGTCTGTGTGTTGTGTGTAACTGTGTATCTCTGTTTCTGTGTGCGTGTGTGTATCTGTGTGTGTGTGTAACTGTGTGTCTGTCTCTGTTTGTGTGTGTGTCTGTGTGTGTGTGTGTGTGTGTTTGTCTGTTTGTGTGTGTATCTGTGTAATTATGTGTGTGTGTGTGTGTGTTTCTGTCTCTGTGTGTGTGTGTTTGTCAATGTTTGTGTGTGTATCTGTGTAACTGTGTGTGTGTGTGTATCTGTCTCTGTGTGTTTGTGTGTGTCTGTATGTGTGTGTGTCTCTCGGTGTCTCTGTGTGTGTGTGTCTGTGTATCTGTATGTGTGTGAGTGTATCTGTGTAACTGTGTCTCTGTTTGCATGTGTGTGTATCTGTGTGTGTGTGTGTGTGTGTGTGTATATCTGTGTGTGTGTGTGTGTATGTGTGTGAGTGTGTGTGTGTATATATGTATGTGTGTGAGTGTGTGTGTGTGTGTGTGTGTGTGTGTGTGTGTATCTGTGTGTGTGTGTGTGTGTTTACATTTTGTTTGTCGACGGTAAAATCCGGGTTGCTTTCACTGATTTCTCCGATCAGATCGAGGAGGACGGAGGACGGGAGGACCTTCCGTGAACCGTCCCTCAGAGACCAGAGTTCCACAAACAGCCTGCGGGAGAACCGGAGAACCGTTTAAGATCCAGAACCCAGCAGCTCACGTCCACATCAAGACGAAAGGGGGACATGGGACGTTCCACACCTCAGTGCTGGACCTCTGGTGGAACCCACAGACGTGGGACGTCCCACAGTGCTGGACCTCTGGTGGAACCCACAGACGTGGGGACGTTCCACACCTCAGCGCTGGACCTCTGGTGGAACCCTTTTGGACAGACCTGTCTCTCCCGGCTTCAGGGAGGAGCCATCATGGTTCCCCTTTCTGAAGCTTTGTCCCAGCATTAGGGGACTAACACCCCAGACTGTTCTCTTATAACAAGTGTGGAACGACTCCACCACCCACTCACCTGGACACGGCCGATGAGGGACCGTCCCCCCAGTCCGTTTCCACCAGCTGTCTGCAGAACACGTCGGCGCTGAAGAGACACTGAAGAGTCGCGTTGATGTAACAACTGTTCCCAAAGTTCATCAACCTGGAACCAGAGTCAGGACATTACTACACACACACACACACACACACACACACACACACACACACACACACACACACACATCATACCCCTTGCTGGACAGTGTTTGGTTCCCTGCAGGATCCTCTTCGTCCCCTTCGTAGATGATGCTCATATTTCCACAAACAGCCGACGCGAGAACCAGAGAACTGTTTAAGAGTCCAGAACCGAGCAGCCTCCCATCATCAAGAGGAGAACAGGATCCTGACGTGGAACCCTCTGTAGAGCCCATGGGTTCCTCCACCTCCTCAAGGGATTCTGCAGGAGGTACGTTGGTCTGTTCAGGAGAAGACCGGGCTTTGGTGGAACCCTCTGTAAAGACCATGGGTTCCTCCACCTCCTCCAGGGATTCTGTAGGATGCATTGTGGTCCAATGTTCAGGAGAAGATCGGGCTTCAGTGGAACACTCAGGTTCCTCCACCTCCTCCAGGAATTCGGCAGGAGTCACGTTGTTCTGTTCAGGAGAAGCCCGGGCTTTGGTGGAACCCTCTGTAGAGCCCATGGGTTCCTCCACCTCTTCCAGGAATTCTGCAGGAGGCATGATGGTCTGTTCAGGAGAATACAGGGCTTTGATGGAACTCTGTGTTGAGTTCCTGGGTTCCTCCACCTCCACCAGGATTTCTGCAGGAGGCACGTTTGTCTGTTCAGGAGAAGACCGGGCTTTGGTGGAACCCTCTGTAGAGCCCATGGGTTCCTCCACCTCTTCCAGGAATTCTGCAGGAGGCATAGTGGTCTGTTCAGAAGACCGGGCTTTGGTGGAACCCTCTGTAGGCTTCTTAGGTTCCTCCACCTCTTCCAGGAATTCTGTAGGATGCATTGTGGTCCAATGTTCAGGAGAAGACTGGGCTTTGGTGGAACCCTCTGGTTCCTCCATCTCCTCCAGGAATTCTGCAGAAGGCACATTGGTCTGTTCAGGAGAAGACCGGGCTTTGGTGGAACCCTCTGTAGAGCCCATGGGTTCCTCCACCTCTTCCAGGAATTCTGCAGGAGGCATGATGGTCTGTTCAGGAGAATACAGGGCTTTGATGGAACTCTGTGTTGAGCTCCTGGGTTCCTCCACCTCCACCAGGATTTCTGCAGGAGGCACGTTTGTCTGTTCAGGAGAAGACCGGGCTTTGGTGGAACCCTCTGTAGAGCCCATGGGTTCCTCCACCTCTTCCAGGAATTCTGCAGGAGGCATAGTGGTCTGTTCAGAAGACCGGGCTTTGGTGGAACCCTCTGTAGGCTTCTTAGGTTCCTCCACCTCTTCCAGGAATTCTGTAGGATGCATTGTGGTCCAATGTTCAGGAGAAGACTGGGCTTTGGTGGAACGGTCTGGTTCCTCCATCTCCTCCAGGAATTCTGCAGGAGGCACATTGGTCTGTTCAGGAGAAGACCGGGCTTTGATGGACCTCTCGAGTTCCTCCACCTCCTCCAGGAATTCTGCAGGAGGCACGTTGGTCTGTTCAGGAGAAGACCGGGCTTTGATGGACCTCTCGAGTTCCTCCACCTCCTCCAGGAGCTCTGCAGGAGACCCGTTGTTCTGTGTAGGAGAAGCCCGGTCAGCTTTGGTGGAACTCCGTGTTGAGCTCCTGGGTTCCTCCACCTCCTCCAGGAATTCTGTAGGATGCATTGTGGTCCTGTGTTCAGGAGAAGACCAGGCTTTGGTGGAACTCTTTGTAGAGCTCTTGGGTTCCTCCACCTCATCCAGACGTTCTGCAGGATGCACTTTGTTCCTCTGTTTAGGACGAGGGACAGATCATCTCCACATTCAGGTTCTTCAGCACAGCAGCAGAGCCTCCAGTTCTAATGAACACCTACCTTAGTGAGATGACTCCACCACGGCTTGAAGGAGAACCGGAATTTGGTGGATCCCTTTGTGGAGCTCCTGGGTTCCTCCATCTCTTCCAGACGTTCTGCACGATGGACTTTGTTCCTCTGTTCAGGACGAGACACAGATCAGCCTCCACATTCAGGTTCTTGAACACAGCCTCGGGTTCTAACGAAGACCTACCCGAATGAAAAGTCTCCACCACGGCCTGTAGGAGGACCGGGCTTTGGTGGAACTCTCTGTGGAGGCCCCGGGTTCCTCCGTCTCTTCTGCTGGATGCACTTTGATCCTCTGTTCAGGACAAGACACAGAACAATCTCCACATTCAGGTTCTCGAGAACACCAGCAAAGCCTCGGGTTCTACTGAAGACCTACCCGAGTGAGCCGTCTCCACCACAGCCCGATGGAGAAGCGGGCTTTGGTGGAACTCTTCATGTCCTCTGTCCTGGCAGCAGGTCAGAAACTGAAGTTAGTCAAGGTTACAGAACACACGGAACGTGGATCGATGGTGTTGGGGACAATCAATGCGGGGTATAAACGGGGGCAGAAGGGCAACAGAGCCTGCAGGGCCATGTGGACTGTGGCGGGACTCAGGAGCTAGGCACGTGGAGAACATGCAAACCCCACAGAAAACACCAGCTTCTTGCTCTGAGGTGATGAGGCCACCAACTGCCACCCCAGCATCTGTCACCACTCTGCCACCCCACCGACTGCCACTACTCTGCCACCCCACCGACTGCCACCACACCAACTCCCACCCCATCAACTGCCCCCCACCAACTGTTACCCCAACTACCACTGCACCAACCACCACCACCACCACCACCAACTGTTACCCCAACTACCACCGCACCAACCACCACCAACAACTGCCACACACCAACCGCCACTGCACCAACTGCCACCCCAGCATCTGTCACCACTCTGCCACCCCATCAACTGCCACCCCACCAACTACCACCCTAACTACAACCACACCAACTGCCACCACCACACTAACCAACTACCACCACCACCAACTGTTACCGCACCAACTTTTACCCAAACTGCCACCAGCACCAACTACCACCGCACCAACTACCACCCATCACCAACACCACCACCCCACCATCACAACTACCACCAAACCAACTGCCACCAGCACCAACTACCACTCCACCAACTATTACCCACCCCAACTGCCACCAGCACCAACTACTACTCCACCAACTGCTACCCCAACTGCCACCAGCACCAACTACCACTCCACCAACTGTTACCCCAACTGCCACCACCACCAACTACTACCCCAACTGCCACCAGCACCAACTGTTACCCCAACTGCCACCAGCACCAACTGCCACCACCACCAATTACTACCCCAACTGCCACCAGCACCAACTACCACTCCACCAACTGTTACCCCAACTGCCACCACCACCAACTGCCACCAGCACCACCAACTACTACCCCAACTGCCACCAGCACCAACTACCACTCCACCAACTGTTACCCCAACTGCCACCAGCACCAACTACCACTCCACCAACTGTTTCCCCAACTGCCACCAACACCAACTACCACCACCACCACTAACTACTACCCCAACTGCCACCAGCACAAACTACCACTCCACCAACTGCCACCACCAACTACTACCCAAACTGCCACCAGCACCAACTACCACTCCACCAACTTTTACATACACATATATAGTAAGGAGAACCTGCTCATTCTCCGTCATCGGTCTGGGACCCCCGGTGGCTCCTGGCTCCGGGGCCCTCTCATTACCTCTGCTCTGAGCTGATGGTCTCGGGCTCCTCCTCTCGGGCTGGAGAACGTTGTGGAGAACGAGTCATGGTGGCGGCTCCACGTCGCAGTCAGACCTGTCGATAACACAAACGCTTCCCAACACCTGCTGCTCACGTCGACTGCCCTGCTCTGCCCAACCAGCGTTCCGATCAGAACGTCAGCGGGGTCGCAGGGAGCCGTTGTCACGGTGATCCGCTTCAACCGTTTAAAGGTTCTAACGTTCAACTCACAAATAAAGAGGCTTTGATTTAACGAATCAGAGTTCGTTTCATATCATCACAGAGTTGTGATGGAACTTTAAAGGTTTAAACGGTACTGGAACCGGGGACCAAACCAAGAACCGAACCGGGAACCGAACCGGGGACCAAACCGGGGACCAAACCGGGGACCAAACCGGGGTCCAAACCGGGAACCGAACCGGGGTCCAAACCGGGAACCGAACCGGGGAACCGAACCGGGGACCTTCAGGTTGCAAGCCTACGACTAGAACACAGAAACTTTTCAAATAGTTACCCTTCATTCATCGTCCTTCACTTTACCCTCTAGTGGGGTCGCGGGAGAGGGGGGGGGGCCCATCCAGGGGAGAACGATTCGGGCACTCGGCAGATACACCCAGGAGAGGGCGCCAATCTGTCACTGTGCACACACTTCCACAGACTATATGGGGCAATGTAAAGCAGGCAATTCACCTTGAATCCATGTTTTTGGACTGTGGGAGAACATGCAAAGTCCACCCAGATGCAGGGGTGGGGGGTTGATCATTCCACAGGGGGATCCAATTCAATTCAAAGGTGAATTGAATGCTCTAAATTGCCCCATGCGACATGGTGGCTTAACGGTTAGCACGTTCTCCTCTCAGCGCTAGGGATTCTCGGTTCGAATCCCCATCTGGGTGGAGTTTACATGTTCTCCCCGTGTCCGCGTGGGTTTCCTCCAGGTTCTCCGATTTCCTCCCACAGTCCAAAAACATGGATCAAGGTCAATTGAGTTCTCCAAATTGCCCCATATAGTGTGTGTGTGTGTGTGTGTGTGTAAGTGAGTGTGTGTCCAGTGATAGATTGCCGTCCTGTCCTGGGTGCATCTGGCCAGCGCCCGAAACGTCCTCCCCTGGATGGGCATGGGGAACCCCCCCCACACACACACACACACAACCCTAGTAGAGGATAAAGCAGAAGATAATGGATGGATGGAAATTGCCCCATATAGAGTGTGTGTATGTGTGTGAGTGTGTGCCCAGTGATAGATTGCCGTCCTGTCCTGGGTGTATCTGTCCAGCACCCGAAACGTTCTCCCCTGGATGGGCATGGCGAACCCCCCCCTCCCCATCACCTCACCACCCCACCCCCCTCCCTCCCGTGACCCTAATGGCCTAGAATTAAGCACAAGGAATGAATGAAGCATCGACTGCTGTTCTCCTCATCCACCACCAGATGCCGCCAAAGTGCAACACTGTCCTTCAGCACTCACTATGTGCGTGTGTTTGTGTGTGTGTGTGTGTGTGTGTGTGTGTGTGTGTGTGTGTGTGTGTGTTGTGGGGGGGGGGGGATTATCGCGCTGCAATGATTGACTCATGTCGGCGTCGTGTTGGAAGTGACGCTGTTCTTTAGTCCGGACGGCTTTCGACGTCTTAACGGACCGCTGAGCCGCAGAGCCGCAGCAGGACGCGGTGTGCGACGGCATCTGTGACGGAGGGAGGGGGGGCAGGGGGCAGGGGGGATGGGGGGGTAGGTGTCTGTCATGCAGGATTGCGCTGTAACCTCCTCCCATCTGAAACGCTTCTATATAAAGCCGCCGCGCGCCGCCGCTGAGGCTCAAACCTCGTCCCGCCGCAGCAGCAGCATCATCATCCTCCCTCTTCATCATCCTCATCATCCTCAACACCCCCCGCGGCTCGCAAGCGGAACCATGGCTCACGGATGGGGCTACGGACCGGACAACGGTGAGTCTGTCTGCCCCGATGCCCCCCACGGGGGGGGGGGGGGTAAAGTGATCGGATGCCTGCGCTCTCTGCAGCGCGCTCACTGTGACCTTGTGCGGGACGCGCGCCTCCAAAACCATTTACATCTGAATTAATATCTGAATTAATATCTAAATTAATATCTAAATTAATTACTATATTAATGTCGGTATTTCTGTCTGTAATGATGAACTCCACTGACTGTCCTGCTTCTACACATCGGGGAATAAAACGAGCGCAAAAACCCGCAGCGAGAAACACGCACTTTAAACATCCAGCACGAAAGTACTGAATTTCAATGAATACTGAACTTAAATACACACTTATAATTACATACACAGTAAGAACTCTACACACTGAATTTAGATCGGAAATGTCGAATTCAGAGCGTCCACGTCTAAATTCAATACCAATGAACCCGCAGGTGCAGCGCTGATTTTAACTATTTAGTGCTGAATTTGCACAAAAAGTAAAAAAAGATTTAATGCAGAATTTTTTTTACCTACAATGCTAAACCCGCACTCACAGTGCTGACTATGAACACCCAGCACGAAAGTACTGAATTTGAATGAATACTGAACTTAAATACACACTTATAATAACAAACACAGTAGGAACTCTACACCCAAAGAACTGAATTTAGATGTAAAATGCCGATTCAGAAGTGCAGGTCTAAATTCAGGTGCAGTGCGGATTTTAAACATTTAGTGCTGAATTTGCACAAAAACGCACTGATTTAATGCTGAATTTTGACCTACAATGCTAAACCTGCACTCACAGTGCTGACTATAAACACTCAGCACGAAAGTACTGAATCTACAGAGTTAAATACACACTTACAAAGCTGGATCATCATACACAGTAAGCACTTTACACACAAAGTGAATTTAGATCTGAAATGTCGATTCAGAAGTGCAGGTCTAAATTCAGTACCAGTGAACCTGCAGGTACAGTGCTGATTTTAACCATTTAGTGCTGAATTAGCACAAAACATTCTGATTTAATGCTGAATTTCGACCTACAATGCTAAACCCGCATTTTAAACATCCAGCACGAAAGTACTGAATCTACAGAGTTAAATACACACTTACACATTAAGGTGTATTTAAATATACAGTAAGAACTTTACACATAAAAATCTTAATTTATACCTGAAATGCTGAATTCAGAAGTGCAGGACTAATTTCAGTACCAATAAACCCACAATAACAGTCCAGATTTTAAACATCCAGCTGGAAAGTACTGAATCTACAGAGTTAAATACATTTAAATACACAGTAAGGACTTTACACAAAGAACTGAATTTAGATCTGAAATGATGGAACTCACTGTCCTGGATTTACACCTCTGGGGCTGAATGAAAAAAAAAACCTACTGATTCCATGCTGAATTTTTACCCACAGTGCTGAATTTCGACCTTGAGTGCCGAATTCAGAAGTGCAGGTCTAAATTCAGTACCAGTGAACCTGCAGGTACAGTGCTGATCTTAAACATTTAGTGCTGAATTAGCAAAAAACTTACTGATTTAATGCTGAATTTCGACCTACAATGCTAAACCTGCACTTTAAACATCCAGCACGAAAGTACTGAATCTACAGAGTTAAATACACACTTACACATTAAGGTGGATTTACATAGACAGTAAGAACTTTACACAAAAGAACTAAATTTATATCTAGATGCTGAATTCAGAAGTGCAAGTCTGCAGTCCTGACTTTGAACATGCTGAATGAGGACAACTAGTACTGAATTAGCACAATTTAAAAATCATCTGCAGAGCGGAATGAACATACACAGTTACGGGTTTACCTCTGAAGTCCTGAATGTGTACCCACACTACTGAATGAATGCCCGCAACATCAACTCCTGAACACGGGTTTGATTTCAAACATCAGGGATGCTGTAGCACAGTCAGTACTGAATATTCAGAACTGAAACTACATGATCTACAAGAGTGACTTTACACCGGAGACACGTCATTTACACGTGGTACTGAATTTATACCTGCACTACTGAATTTAAACTTGCAGCACTTAATTTATATTTGCGCCATGTAATTTATATTATGCACTACTGAATTTAGACATGCAGTACTGAATTTAAATTTCCACTACTGAATTTATATTTGTACAATTTTAGCTGCATGTCACAACGGTCCACCTGGAATGAAACGCGGCTGCGCAAATACAGCGCAGAGCCGCGGCGCTCTAACGCGCAGAAGGGAGCCAGGCACACAGGTGGTACGAATGGAGAATATTTATTGAAGGTGCTCAAAACACCAAACACACAGGTAAAAGGACAGTGTAACATAAAACGAAGACGCGCACGGAAGACATGAAACCCCGGAACTAAATAACCGAACGCATCCCATCACGTGTACAGAAACAACCAGTGAAACCCAGACGCTAATTAACTAAACCACCCAGACGAGACAGCCAATTAATTAGACAAACACAGAAACCAAAAACACCCAAACACAACGGCCGAGAAACGGGTGCCCTAGGCACCCGTTACACTGCACTACTGAATTTACAATCCCATCCATCCATTAGCTTCCTCTTTATCCTTTACTAGGGTTGCGGGGTGGGGGAGGGGGGTTCCCCATGCCCATCCAGGGGAGAACATTTTGGACGCTGGGCAGATACACCCAGGACGGGGGGGGGGGGGGGGGGGGGGGGGGGGCAATCTATCACTGGACACACACTCACTCACACAGACACACTCTATATGGGGCAATTTGGAGAACTCAACTGACCTTGATCCATGTTTTTGGACTGTGGGAGGAAACTGGAGAACCCGGAGGAAACCCACGCGGACACGGGGAGAACATGCAAACTCCACCCAGATTGGGATTCGAACCGGGAAACCCTAGCGCTGAGAGGAGAACATGCTAAACCACTAAGCCACCGTGCCGCTCTGAATTTACAATTACGGTACTAAATTTGTACGTGTAATACTGAATTTAAACTGTAGTTGTACTATAATAATGCACATCTGATTTTCTAAGCCATTTTCCCAAACAGGGATCGTGTGACGGCTGGTTGTATTGATGTTGGAGCCTATCCCAGCACATTTTAAGCTGCAGTGCTGATTTTGCAGTTGTACGCCGCAGTGCATCGTCATTAAACCCGTTTCTGAACCGCAGGTCCCGACAAGTGGAGCAAGAACTTCCCGATTGCACATGGGCCCCGGCAGTCCCCCATCGACGTCGCGACCGGCGCGGCCTGCCACGACGCTGCGCTCAAAGCGCTGGTCCTGAAGTACGACCCCGCGACCTCGCTGGACATCCTGAACAACGGCCACTCCGTCCAGGTCACGTTCGCTGATGACCGGGACCAATCCAGTAAGTCTCTCAGGTTCTCACCACATTAGAAAATTCAAACCCCCCCCCCATGTTCTAGTTTACTCTCTGTTACATCAGCTCCACTGACTCCCCCTTTAGGAGCCCACAGGGGCCCCGCACTGCAGAGCGCTTCCCAAAAAGCTTTCAGTATTTAAAAAAGTTAAGTTTTAAAATTTGAAACAGTAATAAAAAAGAAAGTTGTGAAAATGACAAGATTTTTAAGAAAACGTCGCATTTTGTAAGAAAAACGCTCTGAAAAAAAATTTGGTTTAAAATCGCAACATTTTAAGAACAAAGTCGTAAAATGTTTAAATAAAATTTTTAATTCGTAATATTTTGAGAATAAAGTTTTAAAATTGGAATTGTAAGATTTTTAAGTCTTAAGAAGAAAGTTGTGACAATATTTTTAAGAATAAGTATTTTGTAAAAAAAAATGTTGGAACATTAATAAAAATACAGTTTGTAAGTTTTAAGAGGGAAGTTTAAAAAACATAAAATAAAGTTGTACAATATGTAAAATAAAAGTCCTGTTCTTCCATCCTAATATTGTAAGAATAGTTTTAAACAAGAAGAATATTGTTAAATTTTAATATAAAAAAAAGTTTTAAATTAAAAAAAAGTTCGGACTAATAAGTTAAGATTAAAGTCGCAAAATTTTAAGATAAAAGTTGTAATTTTTTGAGAATGAAGTTGTAAAAGATATTAAAAATTTTTAATTTAAATAAATGTCGTTAAAGTCGTTAAAAATGCAAAAAAAAAAAAAAAAAAAAAAAAAAAAACTGCCAAACCTCCTCCAGGGTGCCGTTGTTCTTTTTTACAAGTCCCTGATATCAGTGTATTGTTTACACTCTGCTGTTGAGATTGGGATGTTCTGCTGGTTGTCATGGCGAGGTGGTCACATGGTCAGGTGGTCACATGGTGTGGGGTGTATGTTGGAGTGACCTTATGGAACGTCTGATCCGGGACGAGTTCCCTCTGAACCGCTGACTCGGTTAAAAATTAAACTCCTGAAGCATCAGAATGTGTGTCAGCCTGCCGCCGATGTGGCCTTGAGATCGACACCCCCCCCCCCCACACACACACACACACACTCACAGACACACACTCACACACTCATACACACACTCACACACTCATACACACACATACTACACACACACCCACACACTACACACACACACATACTACACACACACACACACACATACTACACACATAATACACACACACACATACATACACACATAATACACACACACACATACATACACACACACACACACACATACATACATATATATATACATACATATATATATTCATATATATATATATATACACACACACACTCACACCCACCCACTCACACACACTCACAGGTGCACAGTTGGGATAAGAATAAGGTGATTAAGGATTAACCTCAGTGCAGATAACACACAGCTCTTACATAACACACACTGAAAGTCATTTAAACACAATCAGGGACTCCTAACCTCATGAGGACAGAAGTATGAGGACAGACCCTCAGACCTGCATCAGCTGGCCGGGTGACTTTGTCCAAAGTCAGGCTCTTAACCGGTTCTGTGTTTGTTTGTAGTCTGTAATCAGAGGAGCGTTGATTAGTTTCAGCTCTGATGACACGAGGACAGTGTGTCACGGCTTGGTCTGATTAGGGGACGGGATAGGGTGTAAATAAACCGGGGGACAACCCTAAAATAATGAAGTGGAGCTGCCAATTAGGTACTATAGTGTGTGTGTGCTATATATACACTACATGCACAGTGCATACCATATGTACTACATGCATTATGTGTACTATATGTTCTATATACATAGTGTGCACTATATGTACTACATGCATTATGTGTACTATATGTACTATGTGCATAGCGTGCACTAAATGTACTACATGCATTAAGTGTGCTATATGTACTATGAGCATTATGTAATATGTGCATAGTGTGTAGTATATGTACTACATGAACAGTGTGCAGTATATATACACTACATGCAATATGTGTACTATGAGCATGATGTGTGTTATATGTACTACATGCATAGTGTGTACTATATGTACTATGTTCATAGTGTGTACTATATGCACTACATGAACAGTGTGCAGTATATATACACTACATGCATTATGTGTACTATATGTACTATGTGCATAGTGTGCACTAAATGTACTACATGCATTATGTGTAATGTATGTACTATCTGCATAGTGTGTGCTATATGTACTACATGCATTATGTTTACTATATGCATAGTGTGTACTATATGTACTACACGCATAGTGTGTGCTATATGTACTACATGCATTATGTGTACTATATGTACTATGTGCATAGTGTGTACTATATGTACTATATGAGTTATTGCAGATAAGTCCATACAGAACGTTCAGGGTCAGGACGTCAGGTCTGCAGTATGTAATGGGAGAACTTGATTTCTGTGGTCCTTAGCTCTGACCGGGGGACCCGTCGCTGGGACATACAGGCTGAAGCAGTTCCACTTCCACTGGGGATCCAGTGACGACAAGGGTTCCGAACACACCGTGGATGGGAGGCGCTACCCTGCCGAGGTACTGAATGCACCCGGCCTTTCACGGAACCTCGGTCCTCACAAGGGTTCTTCCTTTCAAATTTAAAGTAGTGCTAAGGCGGCTCCTGTGCAGACTTGACCGTGGGGTTCTATTTTTCTGTTCTCCAGCTCCACCTGGTGCACTGGAACACCACCTACCCCACCTTCGGAGACGCTGCCAGCAAGTCGGACGGCCTGGCGGTGGTCGGCGTCTTTTTGGAGGTCTGTGCACTTTGTTCTTGACCTTTTCCCTCATCAAACCGCCGCCGTCTACTCATTTTGCTGTCGTCCCTCAGATCGGTCCCGCAAACCCTCAGCTCCAGAACGTCCTCAATCACCTTGAATCCATCAAGTCAAAGGTACGAGCTCTTAGAACGTTGTTTACATGTTTAAAAGTCAGTCGTGTAAACCTGAACCACCCGTTGGCTCTGCCTCCTCCACAGGGAGCACAGACGTCCATCGCAGACTTCGACCCCACCACCCTGCTGCCCGACTCCCTGGACTACTGGACGTACGACGGCTCCCTGACCACGCCCCCTCTGTTGGAGAGCGTGACGTGGATCGTCCTCAAGAAGTCCATCAGCGTTAGCCCTGCGCAGGTAGTACTCTAACTCTGGATTTTGTTTTTTTAGAGCAAGTATCTTGCGACTCCGGGGGTCACAACGTCGGGTCACATGACAAAAAACATCCCAAAAGCGCCATACCTACTGTGAAGCATGGTGGTGTAAACATCATGCTTTGGGGCTGTTTTTCTGCAAAGGGTGACGACTGATCCATGTTGGGGGGGGGGCATGTATCGTGAGATTTTGAGGGCATGGTAGGTCAGTGGTTCGGGCGTTGGGCCATCAATCTAAAGGTTCTGGGTTCAAATCCCAGGTTACTGAAGTTAACAATGTAGTTTCTTGAGCAAGGCCCTTAACCTTCATTGCTCCAGGGGGCGCTGTCTCAACCCTGTGCTCTGACCATCGAATTGGGATCCTTGTAAGTCGCTAAATGACCGGAAAGATGGAAGACGGAACGTGACCTGGGTCTTCCAGCATGACGATGCCTCCGAACCCACCACTCGGGCAACCAAAGACGGGTTCCGTAATAAGCATTTCAAGGTCTTGGAGTGGTCTTCAGACCTCAACCCCATCAACGGTTCTAGAGAAGATCCGCACAGAGGACTGGTCCAGAATGCCAGCTTGGGTGTACGCAGACCTGGTGAAGACTTACAGAAAACGTTTGACCTTGGCCATTGGCAACAATTTGGCCGTGGCAGCATCTGGTACCCGTGTGAGGACCCATCACTGCGTAGCGGAACGTAACCGTCTGACCGTCCCAGCGACCAGACGACCTTCATGCGGAAGTTATAAGTTTCTAACCCAGATAACTCGCCGTCGCAACAACAGACCGTCCACATAAGATGGGACCGTGACCCAGATAGAGGAACCCCCCTGGCTCTGGCTCTGGCTCAGGCTCCGATTTTCTGCATGGATTGGCGGAACGCTGCCAGACTGCATGTGGGTCGCGTACGTAACAGACCGACATTAGCGTTACAAAATTGATTAGTTCGCTGAGAAATAGAACCAATAAAGTCGCAGCGTGACACGGAGGAAAAAAAAAAAAAAAAAAAAAAAAAGAAGTCGCAGCGTGATTCTGTACTGAGTTACGCCCATATATGGCACTTCCAGGTCAATAGCAACAAAAATGATGAGGTAGTTTACGAGTCGTAATGTTAAAAATAGCTACACGCTAGCTTCGAAATGTTCAAATAGCTACATGCTAGCTTCATAATGTTGAAATAGCTACACGCTAGCTTCATAATGTTCAAATAGCTACACGCTAGCTTCATAATGTTCAAATAGCTACACGCTAACTTCGTAATGTCAAAATAGCTACACGCTAGCTTGGTAACGTTCAAATAGCTACACGTTAGCTTCATAATGTTGAAATAGCTACACGCTATCCTCGTAATGTTGAAATAGCTACACGCTAGCTTTGTCATTTTAAAATTGCTAAGCGCTAGCTTCGTAATGTTAATATAGCTACACGCTAGCTTTGTAACGTTAAAATAGCTACACGCTAGCTTCGTAATGTTAAAATAGCTACACGCTAGCTTCGTAATGTTAAAATAGCTACACGCTAGCTCTGTAATGTTAAAATAGCTACACGCTAACTTCATAATGTTAAAATAGCTACACGCTAGCTCTGTAATGTTAAAATAGCTACACGCTAACTTCGTAATGTTACAACAGCTACACGCTAGCTTCGTAACTTTGAAATAGCTACACACTAGCTCTGTAATGTTAAAATAGCTACATGCTAGCTACATAATGTTAAAATAGCTACACGCTAGCTTTTTGATTTTAAAATAGCTACATGCTAGTTACGTAATGTTAAAATAGCTACACGCTAGCTTCGTTGTCGTCTGGTCGAATCACTCTTTTTGTTCTCGTCCTTGGAGATGGAATAAGAACCACTACCTGGTAGAACCAGCGTAGCCCTCACACAGTAGCCTTATGACATGTAACTGCCAATCGGTTCTCGATTCTGTTGCTCACTCTCTGTCCTATCCCATCTCTCTCTCTCTCTCTCTCTCTCTGTTCCTGAATCGCAGATGGAGAAATTCCGTAGCCTGCTGTTCTCGGGAGACGGGGAACCCGAATCCTGCATGGTGGATAACTACCGCCCCCCGCAGCCCCTGAAAGGTCGCAAGGTCCGCGCATCTTTCCAGTGAGGTTCCACCCTCCACCCCCCCACCCCCCAAATACCTCCACCCCGTTAGACCCGCCGCTTTCTTTCCTTCTTCTGGAGGGTTCTTCAAACCTCCGGCACCCAGGACGGTTCCTCCTCAGGGGTTATGGTCTGCTCAGTACGCTCAGGTCAATGTAGGTATAATGCCATCTCACAAGGAAGCCAGCGTGGGTTGCCATTACTGAGCCAAACCCCCAGTTTTCCTGCACCAGCACGTCGCTCGTCACGAGTCACGCTAACGACATTTGCACACGGCGTTCTGTCAGAGAACCGATGTTCGGTTTCGATGCCGCCGAGCGTTACCTGCACAACGTTCCTTCCTGCGGCCATACCACAAAGTACGCAAGCAATTAGTTAAAAACGTCTTGTGTACGTCCAAAAATGCTGCCATACTGCAGAATGAGCACACGTTACAATGTTAGAATGTTACAATGAGTAGTACAGTTGTGATCAAATTTATTCAACCCCCACTGAAATAAAGTGTTTTGGCCAGTTTGACATTGATTTGGATCATTTCAGTCATCTTATTTACAATTATATCAAAGAGGCACTTATAAATTAGACAAATATAACATAATATTTATGATGGAATAACCACAAATGTCTTTACTGTGCTCACATCATTATCAGTTTTATTCAACCCCCTAGTGACATTATTTTTCAGTACTTAGTACAACATCCTTTTCCAGTTATGACAGCTTTCAAGCGTGAAGCATAGCTTGACACAAGTGTCTTGCAGCGACCTATGGGTATCTTAGCCCATTCTTCATGGGCAAAAGCCTCCAGTTCAGTCACATTCTTAGGCTTGCGCACTGCAACTGCCTTCTTTAGGTCCCACCAGAGGTTCTCAATTGGATTTAAGTCTGGTGATTGCGATGGCCACTCTAGAATGTTCCAGCCTTTCATGTTCAACCATGCTCTAGTGGACTTGGATGTGTGCTTCGGATCATTGTCCTGTTGGAAGGTCCAACGTCTCCCAAGCCGCAGGTTTGTGACTGACTCCATCACATTTTCCTCCAAGATCTCTTGGTACTGAAGGGAATTCATGGTACCCTGCACACGTTGAAGCTTTCCTGTACCATTAGAAGCAAAACAGCCCCAAAGCATAATTGACCCCCCGCCATGCTTCACAGTAGGCAAGGTGTTCTTTTGTTCATAAGCCTGGTTCTTCCTCCTCCAAACATAGCGCTGGTCCATTGTCCCAAACAGTTCTAATTTAGTTTCATCTGACCACAGTACACTGTCCCAAAACCTTTGTGGCTTGTCCACATGACTTTTGGCATACTGCAGTCGACTTTTCTTGTTCTTTGGAGTCAGCAAGGGGGTGCGCCTGGGAGTTCTGGCATGGAGGTCTTCGTTATGCAGTGCGCGCCTTATTGTCTGAGCTGAAACTTCAGTGCCCACATCTGACAGGTCTTTTTTCAGTTCCTTAGCAGTCACGCGGGGATTTTTCTCCACATTACGCTTCAGGTAGCGCACAGCAGTCGCGGTCAGGATCTTCTTTCTGCCACGACCAGGTAACGTTTCCACTGTGCCCTTTAACTTGAACTTGCGAATGATACTTCCGATAGTGTCTCTTGGAATATTTAACAACTTCGCAATCTTTTTATATCCATTGCCATTCTTGTGAAGAGCAATAACCTCTTCTCTTGTCTTCTGGGACCATTCTCTTGCCTTCACCATGCTTGTAAACACACCAGTAGATGTCTAGAAGGAGCTGAGTATCACAGTCCTTTTAAATCTGCCTAATTGGTGCTTATCATGCTTGATTGCTGCTCGTTGACATCCACAGGTGTTTTAATACCTGATTGAAAACACTGGAATGAACCTCTGTTCTTATGAGTGGTAGTTGTAAAGGGGTTGAATAATTGTGTCAATGAAGAAATCACAAAAAGGCCATTTAATACTTTATGACAAAAACAATTGATGCCATCTTAGTTGCATTTAGTTCTTTAACAAGTCCTTGTAAGATTTCATTATGAACACAATTACAAATGTGCACTGAATTCCATAAAACCCTTCGCAGCATTGGGGGTTGAATAAATTTGATCACAACTGTACACTGTACGCAAAGGCGCAGTACGTGAGAACAGCTAGTCCGTCTGAATAAATGAGCGCACTACACACTCGCATACTGAAACTTTATTTCCTACAATGTACGTTCCAAATTTTGGTCATAGCCCTGTTTAATATTGACGTTATTTACATTCTGACCAATGCGCCCTCTAGTGGAATCCTCCGGTATGCTCCGTAGTACACAAGCAATTTAGTTGTAGCTCACGCCGCCGCCGGCTGTCTATGCAAATGCCTGCTTTTAGTCAGGTTTAGCTTTAGCTTTAGCTCTTTCGGTGTTGGGTTCCTTCCTGCTTTGCTTCGAATCATGGGACCAGTGAAGCGGTGGAGGTGTGGGAACGACATCAACAACGGTGAAAACTCTAAACAAACTACTGCAACTATTTAATGAGTGTCTGAGTGTCTGTCTGTAATAATTAATCCTAATAAACTCAATTCACGCAGAACGAGAGTGTGTTGTTTATTTTCGGAGGCGTGGTATTGTCCTGCTGAAATAACCATGACCGTCCCAAAACAGGACGTCATCTGACGTTAATTACGCTTTGTCCACAAAATCCATCCATCCATTATCTTCAGCTTTATCCTCTGCTAGGGTCGCGGGGGGGGGGGTGGCTTAGTGGTTTAGCATGTTCTCCTCTCAGCACTAGGGATTCCCAGTTTGAATCCCCATCTGGGTGGAGATTCCATGTTCTACCCGTGTCCACGTGGGTTTCCTCCAGGTTCTCCGGTTTCCTCCCACAGTCCAAAAATGTGGATCGAGTCAATTGAATTCTCCAAATTGCCCCATATAGAGTGTGTTTGTGTGAGTGATGTGTGCCCAGCGCCTGAAACGTTCTCCCCCGCGACCCTAATAGAGGATAAAGCGGAAGATAATGGATGGATGTATTATTATAAATGCTATTATAATAATACAGCCGCCTAACATGGTATTTCTACATTGTCATCATCCACACAGTGACTCCATGACAGACGACACCATTTGCACCCGTCACTAATGACAGTTTGGACGTCGCTTTCATCTGGTTCACGTCTGCTGAAGCTCATACTGTGCTAATCCAGCTACGCTTTTGTTTGCCCATCATGCATCATTTTACACCATCAACGTACAGGTCACCTCCGTCACACAGATGGCAAACAGAGTCTCCGAGACGCCACGGACCGCCGGGACGACACGAGTGAGGTCATTACAAAGACGCCACTCGAGTGTTTGCAGGCAGGGATAGGTCAGGGAGTGCCGATGTCAACCTAAAGACCCTGTCTCTCAGCAAGTACAACGAGTTCCCGTCTTTCAGCACGTTCAGCTGATTGGAGAACCCACAAGACGGGTCTCTCGTGGAGGTCAAATCTCCTTTGGGGTCCGTTCTGGATGACCCTACCAAATGGTGCCATCTACAAGATGTTTTATGGAAGGGCCAAAAAGGGGGTCACTACCAAGTATGGGTCCGCAGTTCCATATCTCGCCCCTTTGTGGTCCATACCTGCAGACCATCTGGGGTGTAGGTGCGTTTTGGAACACGTGGAGTAGATGTTTCGGGACACCAATGGAGCTGCAGGAGGAGCAGCATGTCTTATTTCAGCAGGACTATGTGTGACATGTTGCCATTAAGCACCTTCTAGAACATTCAGCATAGCGTTCTTTAATATGATAAGAGACCCCGCCCATTCGGCCGTACAGGTTGGCCGAGATATACTTCTCACGGTAACCATCATAGTGTGGGATTGTTCTAAAGCCGTGTTCCAATCAGGGAGTGGACTTCTAATGAGCCACTGTCCCGGTAATTAATCACCACATGTCATCCTTTATCTGTTGACATAATTTCTTATCGCTGCTCGGGTTATTTATAGCGCTGGGATCAACTTCCCGTTCGTGGAACCGCACAGTCGCCGGGCTGTTAGAACATCAGGGCAGGTAGCAGGAACCGATGCCATGAGAGATAGTTCCTCTCGACTGAACAGAGAACAAAAGGCGACGTTGTTGTGAGACGCAGCACGCCTCGGCCACGAAACCAGATCGCGCTTCATTTGGAGAACCCGGCATTCTAGATGAATTTAGTTGAAGGCTTCGACTCCCGTTGTATATAATGAAAATAAAGCTGTAACGAGTGTGGAGTGGTTGCGACAGTGGGAATTACGTGACTCGACTGAATGTATATATATATATATATATATATATATATATATATATATATATATATATATATTATAAAGAGGCAGTAGGGGGAGCCCCTGTGCTCCCGCCTGCAGTGCTGTTACTCAGCCACCAACACGGTGCATCGCCTAAAAATTTTAACGACTTGCATGCTATTATTTTTCGTAGCAGAATTGGTGACCTGAGTGAACAGAGGACAAAAGGCGACGTTGTTTTCGTAAGTGGACCAGAAAGTCGAAGAAAGACAAACCTCGGCCTAGATTAATTTAGTTGATTACTAAAATGCGAATTACTTTTACAGTTTTAAAAATAAAAAATAAAAAATTAAAATAAAATTAAACTACTTTTTTTTTTTTTAACTGCTATATTTTTTCGTAGTGGAATTGGCGACCCGAGTGAACAGAGGACATAAGGCAACTTGTTTTCGTAAGTGGACCAGTTTCTGAGACGCAACAAACCTCGACCTAGATTATTTTTAATTAAGCACGACGAGAGCCGAATCCTTCAACTAAATTAAAGTTGTAACGAGTACGTAGTTGTTGCGAAAGTGGAAATTACATCAACCAAACGTATGAACATCATTGTAAAGAGGCGCTAGGGGGAGCCCCTGTGCTCCCGCCTGCAGAAACGTTACCAAGTTGCTAACTCAGTGAGGGACAAGTGTGACGTCTAAAAATGAAACGATTTTTTTTTTTTTTAACCGCTATTATTTTTCGTCGCAGAATTGGTGACCCGAGTGAACAAAGGACAAAAGGCGACGTTGTTTTCGTAAGTGGACCAGACCAGTTTCTGAGACGTGACAAATCTCGACCTAGATTAATTTATTTGAAGAATTCAACTCTCGTTGAGCATAATTACAAATAAAGCTGTAACGAGTAGGTAGTGCTTACGAAAATGCGAATTACATCAACCAAACGTATATACATCATTGTAAAGAGGCAGTTATTTTTCGTAGCAGAATTGGTGACCTGAGTGAACAGAGGACAAAAGGCGACGTTGTTTTCGTAAGTGGACCAGAAAGTCGAAGAAAGACAAACCTCGGCCTAGATTAATTTAGTTGATTACTAAAATGCGAATTACATCAACCAAACGTATATACATCATTGTAAAGAGGCAGTAGGGGGAGCCCCTGTGCACCTGCCTGCAGTGCTGTTACTCAGCCGCTAACACAGTGAGGGACAAAGTGCGTCGCCTGATGTTTTAACGATGTACTGCACGCCGCCCGCTTTTCTTTCGTAGCGGAACCCGACTGAACAGAGGACAAAAGGCGCCGTTGTTTCTGTAAGTGGACCAGACCTGTTCTGAGACGCAACAAACCTCAACCTAGATTAATTTAGTTGAAGGATTCAACTCTCATCATGCTTAATTAAAATAAAACTGTAACGAGTATGTAGTGGTTGCGAAAGTGTGAATTACATCGATTGAACGTATATACATCGTAAAGAGGCCCCTGTGCTCCCGCCTGCAGAAACGTTACCAAGTTGCTAACTCAGTGAGGGACAAGTGTGACGTCTAAAAATTAAACGATTTTTTTTTTTAACCGCTATTATTTTTCGTAGCAGAATTGGTGACCCGAGTGAACAGAGGACAAAAGGCGACGTTGTTTTCGTAAGTGGACCAGACCCGTTTCTGAGACGCGACAAACCTCGACCTAGATTAATTTAGTTGAAGAATTCAACTCTCGTTGAGCATAATTAAAAATAAAGCTGTAACGAGTAGGTAGTGCTTACGAAAATGCGAATTACATCAACCAAACGTATATACATCATTGTAAACAGGCAGTAGGGGGAGACCCTGTGCTCCTACCTGTAGAAACGTTACCAAGTCGCTAACTCAGTGAGGGACAAGTGTGTCGTCTAAAAAAAATTAAACGACTTTTTTTTTTTTAACTGCTATATTTTTTCATAGTGGAATTGGCGACCCGAGTGAACAGAGGACAAAAGGCAACTTCTTTTCGTAAGTGGACCAATTTCTGAGACGCAACAAACCTCGACCTAGATTATTTTTAATTAAGCACGACGAGAGCCGAATCCTTCAACTAAATTAAAGTTGTAACGAGTACGTAGTTGTTGCGAAAGTGGAAATTACATCAACCAAACGCATGAACATCATTGTAAAGAGGCGCTAGGGGGAGCCCCTGTGCTCCCGCCTGCAGAAACGTTACCAAGTCGCTAACTCAGTGAGGGACAATTTTTTTTTTTAACCGCTATTATTTTTCGTAGCGGAATTGGTGATCCGAGTGAACAGAGGACAAAAGGCGACGTTGTTTTCGTAAGTGGACCAGACCTGTTCTGAGACGCTACAAACGTGAACCTAGATTAATTTAGTTGAAGGATTCGGCTCTCGTCGTGAATAATTAAAAATAAAGCTGTAACGAGTACATAGTGGTTGCGAAAGTGTAAATTACATCAACCAAACATATAAACATCATTGTAAAAAGGCGCTAGAGGGAACCCCTGTGCTCCCACCTGACGGGCTGTTACTCAGCCACCAACACAGTGAGGGACACGTGCGTCACGCCGCCCGCTCTTCCTCCGCGACGTAATTTAAAGTCTCGGTGATGAAAACGCCAAAGTCCACGCCAAAGTTCGTGTGTAGCTAACCCAGACCTAGCCGTGTGACGCAATGACTTCCGAATTCTTACCTTCTACTCGACGTCTACAGTTAACTTGGACATCCCAGCCAGTCGCTGCTTTGGTCTACGGTGCGGTATGCAAGTACAGGGTTCTGGACGCTGTCCAAGACCCTGGAACACAGAACAGGAAACGGTTTGATGAGAACAGCGGCTACGAAATGCAGAGAATGTTTGGGCGAAGTGCTTGGGAGGTCGGCGGTAACCATAACAACCTCAGGAAATGAGGCACCTCGTTGAGGATCAGTAGGGTGCACACGGACTCTGCATACTGATTCGGACACGTCCCATGACTTACTAAAGTAGGTTCTAGCTGTGATCTAGTATGTAGTAACCAGGTAACCTTATGTGTCGGCCATATTGGAAAGGGCATGTGACCGAATAACGGCCTCCAGGTGAATTCGTGCATACCGAAGACATTGGAGTCTAAAATCAGTAGGTACTAGGTTAGCGGTAAGCTTAGTAAGTATGCGAGTATGCCGTATGGACACACCCACAGACGCATCATGTGACATCAGAGGCCCCACCCCCTGGGAAAAGCTCATATTAGTGTTTGATTTTGGACAGAATTATGGCCCACTACATAATACATACTACACGTAAGGTGGTTAAGTGTGCGTTAGCGTCACGTTCCGTTACACAGAACAGGCGCCTCCACCCTGCGGGGTAAATGAGGAGATCCTGTGGGGCAGTTATCAGACTTTAGCCCTCGGTTCTGCGTTCTCAGGTGATGATGGACCTTCTGACAGGTTTATGCCTCACTGCTGCAGGTGCGTGAGAAGCGCTGAGGGGTAGAGGTAGGGGGCGGTACAAAGGAGGGAGGGGTACAGAGGGCAGGTACAGAGTGGGGTTAAGAGAAGGGGGTAGAGAGAGGGGTGGTACAGAGGGGGCAGAGAGGTAAAAGTGAGGGGGTGGTACAGAGTGGGGTAGAGAGACGGGGTGGTACAGAGGGGGTAAAGAGAGGGGGTGGTACAGAGGGGGGTAGAGAGAAGGGATGGTACAGAGGGCAGGTACAGAGGGCAGGTAAAGAGGGGGTTAAGAGAGGGGGTGGTACAGAGGGCAGGTACAGAGGTAAAAGTGAGGGGGTGGTGCAGAGGGGGGTAGAGAGACGGGGTGGTACAGAGGGCAGGTGATGCGGGTTTGTTTACGTTCTCTGCTCGCTGCACGGCTGAACGCCGTGGTTCCGGAGCTGCGGGCGCCTCGTCTCCCTCACTGAGACCCGATGCCCGCATCACGTGACCCCCAACGCTACCTCCATCATCTGATAGCCAGCAGACGGTCAGTCATGTGAGGTGGAGGCTCTTACAGGTGCGGGCGGGGGGGGGGGGGGTTATTATGGGATGTGCTGCTGCAGTTCTGTTCTGTGATGAAGAGACAGATTACTGACGCCTCTGCAGAGCCAGGTTCATTCAGCTGTGTGTGAGTGTGTGTGTGCGTGTGTGTGTCTCAGAGAGAGAGAGAGAGTGTGTGTGTCAGAGAGAGAGAGAGAGTGTGTGTGTGTATATGTGTCAGAGAGTCTGTGTGAGAGAGAGAGATAGAGAGAGAAAGAGCGAGTGTGTCTGTGTGTGAGAGAGAGAGAGAGAGCACGCGAGGGTGTGTGTGTGTGTCAGAGAGTCTGTGTGTGAGAGAGAGAGATAGAGAGAGAGAGCGAGTGTGTGTGTGTGTGTGTGTGTGTTTATGTGTCAGAGAGTCTGTGTGTGTGAGAGAGAGCACGCGAGTATGTGTGTGTGTGTGAGAGAGATGTGTCAGAGAGTCTGTGTGAGTGTGTGTGAGTGTGTCAGAGTCTGTGTATTTGTGTATGCGTCAGAGAGTCTTTGTGAGTGTGTATCAGAGAGTGTGTGTGTTTGTGTCAAAGAATCTGTATGTGTATACGTGTTTGTGTATGTATGAGCATGTGCGTGTGTGTGCGCATCTAGCTGTGAGAGTCTGTGTGTATATGTGTATATATATATATATATGTATATATATATATATATATATATATGTGTGTGTGTGTGTGTGTGAGCGCTGTATGTAAAACACATCTCTATCAGTTTATCTGCAGTTGCTGCAGCGTGCGACTCTTAAATAGAACACTGCATTCAGACTGCTGCTCCCACAGCTCAGTATTTTCACCTTTAATTAAAGGGTTTATTTTTCTGAACTCATCACAGTTCCAGAGCGTCGTGTTTAAACCTCTCCTTCAGATCAACATCACGACTCTTATCTGTGATCTGCGTTGGCGTCAGGTTCGTGCGTGAGGAATAAATATTTACATAGAAAAGAGGACGGACGTCCACACACAGAGCAACCTCACCGACGCCTCAGACTGTCCACAAAAAGAACCCAAAGACCCGAGACACACTTTTACACCACCTTCTTTACGGTCTTCTGTGGGCTCATCCAGCCATTGTGAAGACAAGTCGACATCCTAATTCATCTCCCAGAGACAATTAAGGCTTAAGACGTGGAGGGCCACAGAAGGTCCATGGGACCAAGGTTCTCAAATCCTGAACCAGTCCCCATGTGGGTCCACTCAACTGGAAGTGACAGACTGCCTTGAAGAACTTCTGATTGAAACCAAGGGACCAAATTAAGACAGAACGTCTCGAATGCCGTTTGCCAACACCGGGCCGTGTGCGGCGTGTTCTCAGAGACCGGGTTCCGGGTTCTTCTGTGGGCTCATCAAGCCAATGCGAAGACAAGTCGATATCCTGATTCATCTCCCAGAGCTAATTAAGGCTTAAGACTTGTAGGGCCACAGAAGGTCCATGGGACCAAAGTTCTCAAACCCTGAACCATCCCCCGTGTGGGTCACTCAACTGGAAGCGACAGACCGTCTTGAAGAACTTCTGATTGAAACCAAGGGACCAAATTAAGACGGAACGTCTCAAGTGCCGTGTGCGGCGTGTTCTCAGAGGCCGGGTTCCAGTCAGGTGCTCTTCAGAGACCGTGTTACATGAGACGGTTGCCCCATCGGTTCACTACCTCACGCACCAAATAGGTCAGAGCCTCTCCAGTTTCAGTTCCACATGGACAGTCTGAGCGAGGACTCGGGACCGGGAAACAGCGGTGCTGACGGGGCCTTTGTTTCGCTAAACAAGCACTTATTCAACTTTTCCTCGCTTCACCGCGCTCCCCCGTCAATTAGTTTACCTTCTCTGCGTCCAATTAGCGGCGTCCCATTCCTGCGTGCGCTCCAGTGCTCGCTGCGTGACGGGGTCTCCACATTCGTGCAGGACGCAGCAGCTGCCGGATCTCAGGGGAGTTAGGTTACCCCGGACCCCGGTCAGATTTCCCCGCGTAGGGACTCCGCTCATCCTGATCCGCAAAGGTCACGCATGCAGGCCAGGAATGCAGATGGGGTGGAGGTTCCGCGCCTCTGGCAGGGTGCTGCGACCGGCTGATGAACAAGCCAATGGACCTCCAGTGGTGGGAACTAGAACCACACTGGCATTGACAAATAGTGGAAGTCCCTCAAAGGACACTACAGTCTTGCTGCATCATTTTGGAGCACAGTGTTCTGTGATCAGCTCCACTGCATCTTAACGCTGTAGGTTCCATGTCCAGGTCTATCCTCCACCCCCCCCACCCATATTTTACATCATGTGTTTGTGAAAGAGATGCTTCTTAAAGATGCTGACTCAGCGCCTTATGGACAGAGTTGGGAAGATGGTTCCACCGTCGATCAGGAGTGAGAGTCAGCACCACGGCGAGGTTGCCCCACCAGGAGACATTCATCACTAGAACATAGTGAATGAGTTGGAGTGTGTTTTAAAATCAAGAGTGAAGGTCAGAGGTTCCAGATCCAGAGATGGTCCTGAAGATCAGTCAGCTACAGGGAGCCAATCAGAGAGGAGAGGTGGAGTCACATGATTCACTTAGGTGGTGGAACACGAGTCGGGTTGCATGGTTCTGAATCAGTTGTGGAGGTCTGATGGTGCATGCTGGGAGACTGGAGCTGGGATAGGCTGAGGGTTTGGACTGACCGCTGAGTCACATGTTCAGTTAAGAACAGTCTGATGTTTTACAGATGGAACCTGATGGAACCACCTACAAATGTGGCCCTGATCCGGGGACAGACGGACCCCAGACACACCTGGTTCACGATTTTAAGGCGGTAACTTAACTTCTTGGGCGTCAACTTGGAGATGTTCTGCTGTTCTGACAACAGACCCAGGTACACCAGATGTTCTCCACATCTGGCACTACAAACACGCGAGTCACTCGTGGCAGCGTCTGCCTCTAATCTGGTTCTTTCTTTTCTTTTCTGGACCATCTGGACCAGAATAATCCAATAACATCCGGAGAACGTCTGAGGAGCTAATTTGGTTTATTAAAGACATCAATCATTAGCTAGAGACTTGTTTGGGAGAACCTGAACATCTTTGGGATCGACTGTCCATCCATTATCTTCTGCTTTATCCTCTATTAGGGTCACGCCCATCCACAGGAGAACATGGCGCTGGGCAGATACACCCAGGACAGGGGGGCAATTATCACTGGACACACACTCAATCACACACACACACTCTCTATATGGGGCAATTTTTTAAGAACTCAATTGACTTGATCCATGTTTTTGGACTGTGGGAGGAAACCGGAGAACCCGGAGGAAATCCACGCGGACACGGGGAGAACATGGAAACTCCACCTAGTGTGCTGAGAGAAGAACATGCCAAACCACTAAGCCAGCGTGCCGCCCTGGGATGGACTCAGCTAGCGTTCTTAATTGTTTCTCGGTCCTGGAGCTAAATTAAACGCGTCGGCTCGCTGCTTTCACTGAAATGCTAATGAAGGACAGCAGCATTCAGCGGACGAGCAGGACACAAAGGACGTCGACGGAGAACGCGCAGTGCATGATAAAGAACCCCAACGGAACCTCAGCTGAATGGACGCATTCTGGGAACCGTCCCAACCCGGTTCCCCTGACCCTCAGAGGAGGACAAAGCAGGACGTCCCACGTCAACGAGACGGTGTTCTATAATAAACAGACCATAAATACGATCAGAACCTGAAACGTCCTGCTCTGTGGACGTTCTCTGAATTATGGGATGGTTTAAAGGTCGTCATGGTAACCAGAGAGACGGATCTCCTGAAGATGTATGAATGCGAGTGTGAATGCAGCCCAGGAGACACCGCGCATATGAACAGTACATCAAAGCAAAACAGAACGTGGTAAAAAAAAAGTGGGTGTGGCCGTCGGAAACACGGTGCATACGTACAGTACATCAAAGCAAAACACCACGAGGTCAAAAAAGTGGGCGTGGCCATCGGAAACACGGTGCATACGTACAGTACATCCAAGCAAAACAGAACGCGGTCAAATAGTGGGCGTAACCAGGTAAAGGGGCATGTCTGAACCGACATCACTGACAGGGACATTTAGGAATCTGAACGGCTAATGCTAACGCTACTGTCACTACTAACACTACTATTGCTAACATTAACGCTACCAACGCTACTAACATTAACGTTAACGCTATTGCCGCTAGTACTATGCTACTAATGCTACTACTGCTAACGTTAACGCTATTGCTGCTACTAACGCTACTATTGCTAACATTAATGCTACTACTGCTAATGTTAACGCTACTAACACCACTTCTGTTAACGCTATTGCTGCTACTAACGCTAGTACTGCTAACATTAATGCTACTACTGCTAACGTTAACGCTACTAACACCACTACTGTTAACGCTATTGCTGCTACTAACGCTAGTACTGCTAACATTAATGCTACTACTGCTAACGTTAACGCTACTAACACCACTACTGTTAACGCTATTGCTGCTACTAACGCTACTACTGCTAACATTAATGCTGCTACTAACGCTACTACTGCTAACGTTTACACTACTAATGCTAATGTTAAATCTACTACTGCTAAAATGAACGCAACTACTGTTAACGTTAACGCTACTGCCACTACTAACACTACCAATGCTAACGTTAACACTACTAATTTTAATGTTTACGCTACTGCCGCTACTAACACTACTACTGCTAACGTTAACCTTACTAACGCTACTATTGCTACTCCTGCGCAGAGAGAACGGGAATTTTGGCTCGAAGAAGCGGGAAATGTCTCGGGAACGCCACGCCCGTTTCGTTACCCGTGCACACGCACTCATTTCAGCATCGAGCCAGACGTGTTCTGCGAAAATTGTGTTGAAACCTCGAGAGTTGCGCAAGAAGAAAGCGAGACAAAAACGGGTAACAATTCCGGGTAATAAAAATCGGGTAACAATTCAAACACGGCAATAACAACGACTTCCTCATGGCACGGCTGCAGGTTCCCACGTAAACGTTCACACTTCATTATTTATTTAGTTTAAAATAACAGATTTCATAACGGAACGTCTACATTGGTAACTTTAGACTAATTGCGTTTGGGATCCGCCCTCAGTGAACAATGCAGTGCGGAGTATAGAGTATTAGTTTCGGAAAGGTTGCAACCCCATCTCACCCGCCAACAATCACGCCAACAATCATGCCAAACCGCAGAGCGTCATGACCCCGGTGGCCCCGCCTCACCGCGGTTTAGCTGACTTGTGGCAATTCTAACATTACAGCTCGTCCACCACGCCCTAACTCGGTGATGTTCAGAGGAACGCGTATCGGGTTCGAGACATAACGATCCACCGCAGAACACGAGGGGATGGTTTGGGGACACTGCCCTGAGGGGTTACAGTGTGTCAGGCCGAGACGCCGACGCTAACGTTCCTAAAATGTCTTCTGGATGTGATTCCGACGCATTTGCCCCACTGTTTATTTCATAGACGTAAAAGAAGAACACTCGCGGAACCCTACACCCCCCTCCCGTGAGTGAAGGAGGTTCCGAGAGCGAATCCGAGAGCGGCTCCGGCATGTGGCGTCATTCCCAAAAAAGATCAAGGCCGAATTCCGTTCTGCTTTCACGAGCCCGCGCTCTCTCCAGAGCCCTTTGTTGCGGAACCGGCGCCTCGGACGGAACGTCCAGCGCGAGAGACGAGTCGGAGACGGCGACCGAAAGTATGCAGTGTCCTCAGGTCGCCGCCCAGAGGCTGCCAGTGGTTGAGTGGGCAGTGCGCCAACATCTGGATTAAGAACACCTCGGGAACTCCGTACTCCGTGAGAATCGCTAGTATGTCCTTAAATGAGCAACTGAATTCCAAACCCCTTTAAAGTTCCATCCATACATTATCTTCCGCTTTATCCTCTATTAGGGTCACGCGGGGGTTTCCCCATGCCCATCCAAGGGAGAACGTCTCGGGCGCTGGGCAGATACACCTAGGACAGAGGGGCAATCTATCGCTGGACACACACTCACTCATACAGACACACTCTATATGGGGGAATTTGGAGAATTCGATTGACCTTGATCCATGATTTTGGACTGTGAGAGGAAACCCACGCGGACACAGGGAGAACATGCAAACTACACCCAGATTGGGATTCGAACCGGGAATCCCTAGGGCTGAGAGGAGAACATACTAAACCACTAAGCCACGTGCCCTCCCTATTAAGAATCATTCAT